>QNUK01000178.1:842504-1067504 GCA_013621035.1 Clarias magur
AAAAAAACTTGTCACTCTGCCGTTGGGGTCTGACCTGACGAGGTGCGGTGGATGTTGATGGTGGAGTTGAACTCGGGGCTGCCCTGGTCCAGGTAAACGATGGACTCGATGGGCAGCGGGCCAGAACATTCGGCTCCGTTAAAGGTGAAGTACCAGCGCTGACAGCAGGCCGTCTTACACTTGAGCCGGAGCGAGCCGCTAAAGAGGACGCGCAGGGAGCTGTCCGAGCGCAGCTTAGTGAACGTACACTCCTGCACACGAAAAGACCCACATGGATTGTAAACTTTCTTCTTATTAGCAAAAAAAAAAAAAAAAAAATAGTTTAAAGTGCCACTCACTGCGATTTTGCCCAGGTCGATGCCGTAGTTGAGCGATTTCCAGGCGCACTGCTTGTAGTTGGGCGTCCACGGCTCATCGAATCTCTCGGGTACACACTCGCCCTTCTCTCCTTTCGCTCCATCTCGACCCGGGACTCCAGGCGTTCCCGGAATTCCGTTCACTCCCGGGTTTCCCTCTCGGCCCGGGATGCCCGACGGACCCTGCATGCAGCTGCCGTACTGTAACAGGAAAATGCGACATTATACCTTGTATACTATGTACACACTGCCCGTCCAAAAAACCTGGATTTAAGTAAGCTTCTCATTTCTTAAACGACTATAAGATGTAAGCTGGTGTAAGATGTAAGGTTGTGTGGTTGTCGCAAAGATTCCTGCAGACATCTGCGTCAAGAAAGTAAAACAACTAAGGAGATTAGTGATACTGCTAAAATACATGATTAAACATGGTGAACCATCATCTTCGAGGAAGGAATGTTCTGAATGAAGAAAATATCCTGAACGAGCGAGATCACTTAAACACTTCAACTCATCGAAACGACAGAAGAACTCACGTCTATGTTTAATAGTGAAAGTAAGAGCATTTCCACGCACGCACAATGGGAAGAGAACTCAAGGGAAGGGAAGGGATTGGGACTAAACAGCTGTGTAGCCTTAGGAGGAACTCTTATCGCTGAAGCTAATCAGGAAAAAGGGCTTCAATTAGCTGGGTAGCATAAAGAACGGACAGTGGAGTGTTGGAAAAAGGTCATGTGGTCTGATAAGTCCCCTGTTCCAGTTCCTGTCCGATGTAGCCATCATGCCGAGTGCGTTCCGTACAAGCCACCCCAGAGTGCCACTGAGCCACTCCCCCCAACACACCCACACGGGCTGCGCTAGCTCAGTGGTCGAGGCATTGGACTACTTCCATCACAAGTCCCGGATTGACTTGAACGCCCTTGAAAGCTGCACACACCACACTGTTGTTGATGATTTTCCTGTTGCTGCGTGGCGAAGAGGAATTTCACCTTGATATACTCCCATGCTTTCGAAAAAACGCTTGTTGACTCCATCACGCTGCTCTCTAATGTTAGCTTGATTAAAGTGTAATTTCCACTAATCGCTTCGTTTACACTACTGATGTAATCCCAATCGTCAAAATCCTCAGGATGTGATGAGAACGTTCTTGTCAGGGATCTTAAACTGCTCGTGCTCTTAATGCTAAAATGTTAAGGACTATTAATTCAGCCGTTTAATCATTGATACACACTAGAAGTGAGACGAATATTATTATTTTTTTTGACATTTTTTTTTTTTTTGATACAACAGTGTAAACCATATGTTTACATCAGATGAAATGGACTTACATTCCTCACTGTTCATTTTTCTTTTTTACATAATACAATAAACAAAAACAAACAATGAATAAAATGAAACAAATAAATGAATAAGTAAATAAAATGAATAATAATAATAAGATAAACATGGTACTATTAATAAAAAAAGTCATTGTTACAATTTGGGGAGGTCAAAGCTTAACTTAAAATGAAAATTCCCTAATAAATCATATAAAATCTTTGAGAGTGGAGAATGAGAGGAAGCTTACCGAGTATCAGTTTGGGAGATACATACATTGCAGATTTAAGCAAGGGGCATTTATGCTTCTACCAAATCTGGGTGCAGTGGCTCAACATATTCGATCCATTTGGACCAAATATTTCTAAATATATCCATATGAAGATGGAGGGAAAATGTGATTTTTTCCATAACATAAATATCAAATATAATATCAAACCACTCTTGCAATGTAGGGGGTTCAGGAAGCAACCAACGCCTTGTAAGAGCTTTTTTACCTGCAGTTACCAATATATTAAATAAGCGTTTCTCAGATCTTGTCTGGAGGCCAGTAATTCCTAGGAAAAATGTAGGAAAATGTAACGGGAGTGTGATGCTAAATATGCTTTCCATTGCTTTCTGAATATCCTCCCAAAAAGGCTTTATCACTGGGCAATCCCAGAATATGTGCCAATGACTGGCTTCCTGAAACCCACACTGTCTCCAGCATTTAGTGTCCCCTCCCTCAATATATGCTTTCTGTTTTGGTGTAATGAAAAATCTAATAAGGCACTTCCACGTGAACTCCCGCCACATATACGAATTAGTGCATTTTGATGAGAATTCACATACACCCCGCCAATCTTCAATTGATATTGAAAAATTACCTTCTTTTTCCAACTTTTTAAAAATATATTCTGTAGAGTGAGGTTTATATTCCCTTAATCCTTTGCATTATTTATAAATAATACCTTTATTTAAGTTACCTTGGTATGCATCTTTGAATAGTTTCATAATTGGGTCATCAAAGTCAGTTTTATTTCTGATATTTTTTTCAAAATGGTTGCGCAGCTGGAGGAATCTATAGAAATCAGATTTATCTAGATTGTATTCTTTCTTCAAACTTTCAAAATCTTTCAATTTTCCCTTTTCTGTTAGAGAGTAGAATGTTGTTATTCCTTTTGAAATCCAGGATTTGAATCTGGAATCCATCTTATTAGGCTTAAATTCAGGGTCATACGCGCACCACTGAATTATTTGTAGTTTACTATTCAGTTTATATTCTTCCTTTATTTTGTTCCAAAAACTTAATGTTGCTTTAATCCATGAATTCTGCACCTTTTCTAGAAATCCTCCCAAGTTTTTATGAACCAATAATGCCTGTATTGGGGGGTCCTTCACTTGTGAAAGTTCAATATCTTTCCACCTAGCTTGATATATTGGGTTACATATATTAATTAGGTATTTAATTTGGGCTGCATAAAAATAATCCATAAAATGGGGTAATGCTAAACCACCTTCCTCCTTTGGGAGTTGTAACGTTTTTAACTTGATCCTAGGTTTTTTCCCTTGCCAAAAAAAATCTGGGTATAACCTTATTTAATTCTGTCCAATGTTTTCTGGGAATTTCTACTGGAAGTGCTTGGAATAGATAGAGATACCATGGAAGGATGTTCATCCTTATTGATCCGGATTGTTTGGTTTCGGTAGTAATGCACGGTGTGCTCGCTCAATCCCAACATCACTGTCCCGAGAAAAGTCTAAAGCGCTTTTTAGCATGTTTTCAAGAAAGTCAATCATATCTTTACCCTCTTTTCCCTCGGGTATACCATAAATCCTTAAATTGTCTCTACGAGCACGTCCCTCCTGATCTAATAATCTTGCTTCCAGATTAGCTTGGCGTTGTGTTAGCCGCTTAATTGGCGCCGATGCCACTTGTAACGCGGTTTCTGTCTCCTCAATTCTTTCCTCTGCTTCCTCTAGTCTGTCGTTTGTTCTTTTCAGTTCTTGTTTAATGTCACAAAGCTGGACCTTATTGTCGTTTCTGAATTCTCGAAGTTCTTTAAGAATGCACCGTAGACGGACCTCAGAACAAGCTTCGTCACGTGGAGCTAATGTCGGAGAATCGTTTGTGCTACTTTGCCCATCTTCAGGTTCGTTTTCTACAACGTTCGTTGTTGTCCTACTTCTAGTAGTAACCCCTTGCATTAAAAACTCACAAGTTGTCACAAAATCAAATTTACTGGGGTTATTTTACAAAACCCTCGATAATTGGGCTGTCATCCTCTTGGTGGCGTCGGCAATCCTCTCAGAAGTTAGACGATTATATATTTTTCATATTACAGCGCTGCAAAATTCTCTTTTGATCTGTCAGGCGTTGGCACATCCGAGGATAACAATGCACAATGTTCATCTACTATATATAAATAAAAGCCTGAAGATCTCTGCCTGAAGTTTAACCTGCACCAGAAATGAATGCCAATATTTAAGCACTGCACACCGAATGCAAGGACAGACGCGCCGTTATAAAAAAAAAAAAAGATCCAATTTTACTGAATAAACCATAGAAGCCGTCTGGTTTGCTTCTCGTGCCTGCAGATGTTTTACACAGACGCTCGAGTCTTAGGCAGGTTCGAGCACAATGCTCACTCTCAGTATGCAACACTGACATCGAGCTAAATTTACTATGAGGTAGACATTTACGCTGCGCTCTGTGCATCTCTGGGATTATTATTCAGCGTGTACAGGAGTCTGTCGAGCCGCTCATGAATCCCGTGCGTGTCTGTAATTCGTCACCACTAGAGGAGATGCTCTCACTCATCACCGCGCGATCAATATTCCGGACCAGTGCGGTGCTACATACACAAACGTTATGCTAATCCGATGTCTATCACGCTTGCAGAACGCCGGCGTAATAAACAGACAGCTGAATTCGCTGAAATATGATGGGAAAGAATAAAATAATCATCTTTAGGCATGAGAGCAGATCGGAAGAGTCTGTAGTGTGAATTAGCGCTAATGCGTTCGCACAGGAGAGGGAAGGGCGGATGGTGAAAGCTGGAAAATGGTGGTTACGTCCCAGACAGGCTGAGACGGTCACCGATCCTTTGACATTCGAAAATGAACGTTACGTCCATTCACATGTCAGGTTCAACTATCATTTGTAAAGGTAAAAACAAAACAAAACAAACAAAAACAAACCAAGAATAAAAGGAGAAGACCGCTGGAAAAGCGACGTCGTCTGAGCAGAGCGGGTAGACAAATATGAAAAGGTCGGGCTAATGAGCACTGTCCCGTGAGCGTAAGAACGAATGATTGACGTATACAGAGGACTTCAAGCACAGTACGGTGAAGCCGCGGTAAAGCATTCGAACAATTTGCAAGCGTTTTAAAGGCGACCGTACGTCCACAAGTGGAACGCCTGACTTGTCGCCAACTTGCGCTAGAGACGCATCGATCTGTGGGAGCTGGACACACAGTCATTCATGAGCACTACTCCAATCCAAGACATTTCCACAGGTTTGGGGCGTTACAGGAGTTCCTGAAGTAGGTGTACTGATAAAACTTTCTACCTTAGTAGCATCCAAGCACGAGTGAAACACTGGGATAAGTGCAGCAGTGTAGCAGGAGATTATATAGAGAAATATAAGAAGTTTTTACTCTCATAACTGTGTTCTCTAATTCTATGCAATCAAAAGTCCCGGTTTGACTTGAACGTCCTGGATACAGTTTAAAAAGGCACAAAATGACCTGAAAATGTTTCTGAAAAAAAATCAGAAAAAAAAAAACATTCACATTTTTACATTACAATATTTATTTTACTCCCTTTTTTGTCTTTGCCTAATATTGAACTTGTCCAGTCCATAATCCCAATTTCTTCAATATAACTACAACAGAAATGCTCCTACAATATGCATCATAGAAATACTTATTATTCTGCACTTTTTCTATTTCACCTTTGTTTGTGGAAATTGATTCCATTTAATTCCATTTAATTATATGCTTTACGAGACGCTATCTGCAGCAGGGTCACTTTTAAGGGACACCTATTATGCGCAAAAATGTCATTTTTAATCACTTTTTGACATCATGACGGGTCTCGTGATGGTGTGCGTGCTTTTGATCCTTTTTTCATTTTCATATTGGCGGAAAAGTCTTTCCGGGTTTGCTCCTAAAGGGACCACATATAAGAAAATCCCCTCCCCTGGCTTGTTGCTGAACTCCGGCAGGGCGTGGCTCAGGAGTAGCTCATTTACGTAGATACTGAAACAGCTTGTTTGAAGGAGGTGTAAAAGCTAGTAAAAATACAGGAGCTTTAATATAGACTTTCCGGGGGGGAAAAAAAAAAAAAAAGGATGCACAAAACGGCACAACTGGATTTGTTTCTCCATGGCAACCGTGGTCTGAAAACAAACAAAAAACAATACTGCATTGTCTCAGGTCTGTTGTGCTGCCGTCAGTTATATAATTTATATGACTCGACAGTATATGAGTCTACATTATGGCAGCTGCCTTAGTTTATGTCATGAAAGCTACTGAACCACAGGTATGTATTTTTCCCTGTATACTGAATGCCTCAGCATTATTTAAACAATCCACTCCGCTGCAACTCTTTGCCACGTCCAGCGATAGATGACCCCTGACCGAGGAGTCGCGCCTGAGTGAAACCCCTGCAGGATGCCGACAAACAGCTCGAGCGCAAACCCGACTTCAGCTTAAGGACGCGACATGAAACAACGTGAAACCGACAGCGCTGCTTTTGCCAAGGCGTCACCTGAGTTGCCTCCTGCCAGAGTAATTTAGGGTCTCATTGGCATGCCTGTGGGCACCGAGCCGTGGAAATAAGGGTCTTTAACTGAACCATAAATCTCGGCGCTATCGGCTGGAGGCAGAGCAGAAAGTGCAATGGATTCATATTTATTACGGGCCCCTGGTGCGCACATCAGAGCTGCTGGCTTGTGCTTATTGACAGAGCGAGCGCGCAGCATCCCCGCAAAAACAAAGCGGTGGATACACCCGCAGATAAACAAGCGGCTTCGATCGCGGTGGACCGGCTCCGTCAGCAGAGAGCCGACTGCCGAGGCTCATGGGAAGGCAGGATGAAAAATGCACTCAGGTGTGTTGGGCCTCGCCGGGCAACAAGCGAGAGAATATCGAATCAATTCAAACAGATGAGCGTTCCCTTTAGCTTCAAGACTTTTCATTACGATGATAAATCGCCTATGATATTTAAGTAATAGAACCATTTACAATCCCATGCTGAGGTTTTTTTTTTTTTTTTTTTTTTTAAATCAAGATGATGAACTATGGATGAATCAGCGAGCCTCGTTTCCACCCTCTCTGCCACCATGCATTCGATCGCCTTCATTTCAAGCCAGATATTTTTTGCCATAAGTCCAATTTGTGTGATTCTGACAACCAGGTTAGCTGTAGGAAAGAAAAAGAAGTATGTTTTCTCTCTCTCTCACTCAGACTTACACAGAAGCGCACACCCACATAGATCACTTCCAGGACTTCCAAAGATTATTATTATTTTTTTTTTAAACTAACCATCAATTCAGTCCATTCATAGCTTTTCTATTTTCATTCGTTGTCAAATGTCTTAGAGCGAAGTGAAGCTTTTTAGGATAACTTATAGCCAGGATTTAACCAGCAACCGATGATCAAGCATTTTGTCTCTTTCAACGGAAAGACGTCATAAGTCGGAGTAAAAAAAAATGGCATTGGGTTTTTGAATGCACGGGTTAAATGAAGCGCGTAACAACGGCCATGATCCTATGGATTATTTCGATCATGCGTGAAGACCTGAAAAACCAGGACCTGATAGGAAATGGTACAAGGTGACATTATGGAGAAAATGCCAGTGTAATTATTGACCACCACTAAAATGATTAGAGTATATTAGAGATCAGTTCAGCTGTTGTATCGTGATTTTTCCATGTATCACCACACTAACTCCAAAATTTTAAAAAGATTTTTGAAGATTTTTTTAAATATGTTTGCATTTCTAGTGGTAAAATGTTGCAGTTCCTCTACGATCCTGCAGGTTGTGCTATAAACTATTCACGCATAGGCAGGCAGAACAGCATCCTGTATGGTAGGAGTGAATTATTTGTTAATTTGTTTAGAATTGTAACAGAAATTGAGCAAAAAACAAACAAACAAAACAAACTAAACTAAAACAAACAAATAAATAAATATATCTTGAATTTGGATATTTATAAAATCGTCATATTTACAGAATCACCAGTATCGGGATCATATCGCATCAGTTGCTCCCTTGTGATTCCCGTCCCGACTGCAATGTTCTACCCCTTACAGTTTATGCCCAAAAGTTTATGGACACCTGAATATCATTTCCACATGCACTTCCTGACCAGATAGACTCCCTTTTGCTTTTATAATCAACTTTGTAACATATTCAATATAAATGTCAGCTTATCAAAATATATTTTAAACAATTAGGCTGTAAATCTGGTCTTGCATA
The DNA here is from genome assembly GCA_013621035.1 of Clarias magur. Lineage (NCBI taxonomy): Eukaryota > Metazoa > Chordata > Actinopteri > Siluriformes > Clariidae > Clarias > Clarias magur. The sequence continues at coordinate 850,641 of QNUK01000178.1, forward strand.
CTGTATGTGCCGGTTCAAATTCTAGCCTGAGAAGTAAATAAAAGTAAAACACAATACTGGTGTACAAACTGGCAAAATAAAAGCTTTGTATTAAACATTATGTAAGGTACAAAAAAAGGTATAGAAATAAAATAATAAATATAATATAATAAAAACGTTATAGGAAAATAATCATCGACGCAGAACTCTCTCCGAAGTCGATTATTTATCAATAACAGCACCCCCAGAAGCGTTGCATTTGGAGTAGCGGGTGTTTAACACATTAGATTAGTGATCCGAAGGTCCCAGGTTTGTTTTTTTCTGACTACAGACGCTGACAATCGGAACTTATTTATAAACAATTTATGGCGTTGCATCAACAGTCTCATTTTTACCCCACTTTTAAAGTAAGTATCATCAAAGCTGTTAGAAAGCAAAGATCTGACACTGGTGAATCCTTCCATTAATGATTGATGGACGAGCGCATTAATGTTACGGTAAACCTTCATTAATGTCATAGCTGCTGTTATAGAAAAACAACCGATAATACCAGCTGAAACTAGATTTCTGAGATTTTGTATCCTGTATAGTGTTTTGTGATAAACTGTACTTGAAAAGTAGATTTTAAAGGCATAAGCTATAATACTGCGAGCAGATACTGTACGCAGATACGGCAATTTGAGGCTGAATTTAGATGTGGTAATTACATGTGGTTATGGAATTGGAAGCTGGATAATTACATCGTATGGAAGAGGAATACAATCAAACTTTACTTCTGAGCACATTTGCGCTCGCTCAGATGGAGCTCAGGAGGATGAAACCTCAAGAGTCTCAAGGATTTCATATCACATATTGAGGGAATTCTAGTTTGTATGAAGTTCACAATTATGATAGGAATCAGTGTGCCCTAGGTGATACACATGGGGTCTTCATGTTCCTTTCAGATGGTTCTGATTCCTAGATAATCACTATTTAGGACATGTTAATCACGGGAATTTTGGTCAATTTCCAAATGATTAGAGGTAATAAAGCATGAATAAAAGTTTTGATTATTTTCCTATAACATGTCCAAGAATATTTATTATTCATAAAGGACATGCCAAACATTTAATCCATTACCAGTTACTTATATTCTTTAAGCGTATTGATAGTAAAATTAATGACCTGTAAATTTGTTGCTTAAATAGAGATTCTCTTACTTTAGTTCTGTTTTAGATTATATACTGTATATAGGTCTGGAAAAAAAAATAAGACACCAAGATAATCAGTTTCTTATGTTTTTTGTTCTTACAGGTGCATGTGTTGGTGAAACAGTTTTGTTTCGTTTTCTGTGATCTGCTGACAATATTTCTCCTAAATTCAAAATATAACCATTGTCACTTAAAGTGTATATTTAAAGGAAATTTGCATTGCAGTGGCCAGGGGATGCCCAGAGTGGGTGCTAACCAATAGCAGGGCACAGTTACACACAGCCAATCATGCACTTATACACTACTGAAACGTCAATCAGCTTTGAACGCATGTCTTTGAACTACTGGCAAGAAACTGGAGAACCTGGATGAAACCCACCAAGCACAAGGAGAACAAGCAAACTCCACGCACACATACAGAGACAACTGTATAGATGAGATTCATAGGTGAGATAAAACCCATAACCCTGGAGGTGCGAAGTGCTAACCATTAAGCCACCATACCACATAGATCAATAAATCTAAAACGATTTGTACTCTGTGATTCTACACCAGTGCTCAATAGAGCGTGCTTGTTTTAGAAGTTTCAAAGTGTAATGTAGGTTAATATGCATTCAGTGATTTTTAGAGCAAAGATTTATCAGTACACTATAACACATCCCCAAGACACAGTACCAAGGGTACCATACCACTTATCATTATAGAAAGGAAGACTTTTATTCCATATTGATATATGTTGTCTATAGTATAGTAAATTATAGTAGTGTATAGTAAATTATAGTTGAATGCAAAGGTTTTTGCCCACATGATTACTTGGTAAAATAAAGACCATCAATTTTACAAGTTATTAAAACAAAACCAAAAAAAAAAAAAGGGTTTGAATTGAACCGGGCAACAGACTACAAAGAGACCTGCCGAAGGCCTGATGCCATCTGGCAAAGATATTACAGATATTTTAAGGAGCATGGCTAAAGTCTGGCCAAAGCAATCTTGCAAATTAAGAACAGATTTTCAGAAAGGAGGAGAGGAATGGCAGAGGCTGGAGATGGTTAAAGCAAAAGGTGAATCATTTTGGAAAAATATGCGAACTTTTTAACACACATTCAGAACAAACTTATAATCTGACTTTGATCTAAACATGCACGACATCAACTACATCCTGTTTTCTTAATGATGATTAAGAAACATCTTACACTAAAGGTCTGGATATGAGTTAATACGTAGGGTGTGCAAACTTTTGCACACAAAGGCATACACCTTTACATTCATTCAATTCAATTCAATACTCTAAGGTCATCCATAAAGGATGCAGAACACATGTAAATGTTTGCACTCCTCCAGAACAGAATATTCACACTGACTTCAGAACAGTTCTGAGGAGTTACAAAGGAAAGAAAGAAAGAAAAAAAGTTTCGGACTTTCTGCGTTAAAGCTGATTAAATTTGAAAGTGTCTCACTTTGTCGAGGTATTCGGTGTCCTTCTGTCGGATGCCTCTGGTTTTCACTCTCTCAGCTCCGTGGCACGGGACAGCCAGGCAGAGGAAGAGCAGCGCGCGCCGTGCCAGATGCGCCATGGTCGCTGTGCGGAGAGCGGAGTCACGGGAGCGCGCTTATCCGCGGACGCAGCCACAGGAGCGCGCTTCCAATTAGACATCATAACGGAGGCGCGCTCCCGGTGAAACAGAACGACAAGAAAAAGAGAAAACAGACGTGCATTGCCAACAAACAACAACAACAACGGGAGAGCAATTTTAATGGAACACAATCACGTGCGCGCTTTTTCTTAAACACAATCACGGGTGCGCCCTTTAAAAAACAATTAAAGACGAACACGGGCGCGCGCTCTTAATGAAACACAATCCCGAGCGCGCGCTCTTAATGAGACACGATCACGAGCGCGCGCTCTTGATGAAACGCAATCACGTGCTCGCGCTTTTATTTAAACCCAATCACGTGCTTTTAATTAATCTGGATTATAGAGTGTGCTTATGGCATAGAGGCGGCACGGTGGCTTAGTAGTTACCATTTGCACCTCCAGGTTCCGGGTTCGGGTGCTTGGTGGTGGGTGTCCCACCACCCAAATTCCCTGTAGTGTGTGTGTGTGTGTGTTTTGGCACACCACTGCACCCCACCTCATGCGCTAAGTGTCCTGGGATAGGCTCCAGCTATGTACTTGGGGGTGGGAGGGGGGATTTGGAGGGGGCGAAGGACTTCGTTCTCAACCACAGAGCAACCCTGGCCCACCCACCCCTTTTTCTATCATGGGTGGAGTCACAAAAACAAACAAACAAATAAACAAAGAATGTGGGCATGCGTTCAAATATACAGAATAACAAGAGCATGCTTTTACATGAACTGAACTATGCGAGCGCTCTTCCAGTTGACCAGAACAAGAAGCTTTTATTTATCTAAAAGAATAACAAAGAACATGTTTTTATTTTTAGAAGTTATATAATAACATAATATATTAAGAGATTAATATAATCTAAACATGCTTTTACTGGAGCTGGAGGGAACCTCTGTTGTCAAAACATGGTATGTTAAATGTAATTAGGTTGTTTTCAAAAGTTTGATTTGCTGTGGTGGTGTAGTGCTTAGCGTAGTCACGGCTTTGATTTCAGATTGCATGTTCTCCTTGTGCTTGGTGGGTTTCCTCCGGGTACTCCAGTTTCCTCCCACAGTCCAAAGACATGCAGATCAGGCTAATTTCTGTTTCTAAATTGGCCGTAGTGTGCACGTGTGTGTGATTGTGTGGCATAGGATCCAGGCCTTCCGCGACCCTCTACAGGATTAGCCGTATAGAAAAAGTATGAGAGAGAGTGAGTGAGATTTATTTTGAAGAAATGACATCGGATAAACTTTGGTTACAAGACGTTGGAATAATGTTGAACGAACGATCCCAACTCAAGGTTGCAAATACGACTTAAATATATATATATATTATGACATTTATTTTTGTTTTAAATTAAATCCATCAATGAAACACTCATCCAGCTGATAGTATTTTCCACTCTCTTTCTGCAATCAAGCAGATGGCCTGCATGGCCATTTGGGTCCTACCTACTACTACTCCCCTACTGCTAAAGCTAGTAATTGCATGTACAGTATGCTGCTTTGACAAACATCAAGGACCACAAAATAAGTCATCCAAGGCAAAAAAAAAAAAAAAGAAAAAAAAAAAGAAAAAAAGAAAGAAAAAAGCTATTTTTCGACACTAGTGCACTTTACTAAACCATTAAACTAGGAAGCAACTAAAAAGGAGAGAGAAAGGAAAGCTCGTATTCATCTTCTTGTCCGGTCCAATCTCTGATCTCTTACAAAATCAAGGGTTCACTGATCAATATGCAATACAGTATTGTGTGCCTGGATGTAATGCTCACATAATACTTTTTTTTTTTTGCTTTCATTTTAATGGAGGAGAACACACTTTTTTTTGTTGTTGCAAGAAATGATGAACAAGAACGTGTTTTTACAGCACCTGATGGAGAAGGAAGTGAAGAAGAACAGGCTTTTGGAGCAATTGGAAGCAAGAACCCATTTTTACAGGAACTGATGAAGGAGAATCCACTTTTATTGAACGTGTAGAAGGAAGACATGTTTTACAGAAACAGCAGAAACCACCACATCTTTACAGGAACTGAAGAAGAACATGCCTTTAAAAGTGACCCCAAGGAAACATGCTGTATCAAGAAATAGAATATGAGAACGTGCATTTAATAAAAAATTTAATTGAAATTGTGCTTTTTTTTTTTTAAAGAGCTGAATAACAAAAAAAAAAGTGCTTCATTATAAAAAATGATGAGCTGAACCTACTGGAACAGACCTCTCGGACCTCCTCGCTGTAAGCCTTCAGCCTGTACGGTTCTTGGTGTAAGCCACACATCCACTAACTCGCCCACTTACACTGTGTGGAGTGACTCATCTGACCATCACTTTATTTTTCCACCTCTCTGTAGACCAGTGTAGATCTCTCAACTCTCTTCTTTGAGACCTTTGTAATGAGCACTTTGTTTGAGCACTGCTGTAATCTCTCTCTCTCTCTCTCTCTCTCTCTGTAGAGTTCTCACAGATAGTCTGATCACTGACACTAATCACACTTTTCTTATTTTTTTTCAAATAGCAGAATAAACCACAAGTATCAAAGTCACTGAGTACAAACTGTTCATTTGCAACCCTGTAAAAAAAACAAAAAAAACATCAAAAACATTATCTCGGTGAAAAGGTGAATTTTCAGTTAGGATCTATAACACCATTTTTCATGAGCTATGTTTTATTTATTTATTTATTTTTTTGCAAATATACATACGCATTTATATATTTATCAGATAAAAAGAAACACATATGCTGAATACAATTTCATGCTCTTTTATGTCTGTAGTGTCCGGAACTTTTTTTGAATTCAAATCTTTTAACGGTCTTAACTGTCATTCAGAAGGAACTTTGCCAGTTTAGATTTCACATGAAAAGACATAAACCTGAAAAAAGTGTTTTATTCTAAAATGCTAAATTGTTCAGATATGGCAACATGAATTTGACATGGTTACGGACACTACAGAATTTCTTTTGCTTTATAAGCTTTTACCAAAAACTATTTAAGCAACAAATTTACAGGTCATTAATTTTACTATCAATACGCTGAAAGAAATATGAATAATTTGCATCTTAAATGATTATTGTTTGAAACGAGACAGTATAACGCTGAAAAATGGCCAAAGATTAGTCACGTCCATGTTGCATAAACATCAGAAGTTGCTTCTTTGGCACACACATTTTTGGTATTATCTGTATAACATGAAAGCAAACAAACAAACAAACAAATAAAATCAGTATTAATACTGTGTTTTGGACGACTGTCCTTTCTACGTGTTAGTGAATGTGCTGCAGCCTGGAAGTGTATTGCTAAGCACCTTAAATAAATAAATAAATAAATAAATAAATAAATAAAATAAAAAAATAAAGTGCTGATGATCGTAAAAGTGCTGATAAAACCTTTGCAACTAAGCTCCTTCATCTTTTTATGGATTACGTACTAAGAGCAACTTTTCTGATGCGTTTTATGTGCGCATTTAAATCCTGTCGAAAGGAATGAAAAGAAAGCGTGCATTCTTTTAGAGCAGAAGTTAAGAAAAAAAAAAGTAATAATAAATATATAATCATAAATGGTGCATACTGTATTTTTTTGTAGGACATAAAATTGCAGCACTGTGTCCAATCCGTTAAGGGAAACTTTGACGTGTTGGTTTTGGATCCGCTCGAGGGCTTGAGCGTTTTCTGCCAGGTTCATCTGATGCCCATTAAACAAGGCCGACTGCTCAGGTACCTTCTCTGCTCTACAGACTTTTCAATACTGAGTCAATACAACTGATTCAGCTAAAGTCTATTGCAAACAAATTTGGAGCTGCCAAAGAAGAAGAAGAAGAAAAAAAAAAGAGTCCTAAACCCACACACTAAACCTAGCTGTAGTGTTCGAAACAAGGCGGCTATTGAGTACTACATCTCGCCCATGATCTCCTGCTTCTGTCTCCAGAGACATGAGACACTGTAAGCACTGTTGCTCCTGTGAGCACATGCACTCCGGACTGAATGAACTCACTCTCTCTTGACGCCGGTTCCCCACAGAGCCGACCGCAGCACTGTACACACACCTCGCTGCTTTTGTATTACTCCAAGCTCAGGCTCGGGCCACACGCGAGTCGTGTCTGACCCGACCTGGACATCAGGATCTAAATTATTCCCCTGTTGTTTCCCCGAGGTGACTGTGAAACACTTCACTCACGTCGGGTTCTATCTGCTGCAGTGTTCTGCGCCGAAGGCGTTTGCATTCTGTACCTGTGTAATTACATGGCTGTTTATTATTCAACGGGAAGGTTTACTGCTCTGGAGTAATTTTCCTCCTCAGGGATCCACGCAGCACTTTTTTAATTCTATGCTCTTTTTAAAAAAAAAAAAAAGGTTCCCATTTTCGTATGATTAATGGCTCCAGAGCTCTAAAAGGGGAACTGTTTACAGAACTGCAGGTGAGGCAAAAATCTCTCTCTCTCTCTCTCTCTCTTGCTCTCTATATATGTGTATGATAAACAAAAGGATAGATAGATAGATGGATATATAGACTGACATAGATATTGTAGATATACAGTAATAGGCAGACAAATTCCTAATCCATAGAGTTTCATATAATGATGTTGGCCCCGCCTCCTTTACAACTATAACAGCTTCAACTCTTCTGTAAAGGCTTTCCACAAGGTTTAGGAATGTGTTTATAGGAATTTTTGACCGTTCTTCCAGAAGCGCGTTTGTTGAGGTCAGACACTGATGGTGGACGAGAAAGCTCTACGCCGTAATCCATCACAAAGGTAAACGATCGGGTTGAGGGCAGGACTCTGTGCAGGCCAGTCAAGTTCTTCCACAACGAACTCGCTCATCCATGTCTTCATGGAGCTTGCTTTGTGCACTGGTGCGCAGTCATGTTGGATCCGGTATGGGGTTGTAGTTGGAATTGGAGACGGCCCCTTACTTCCAGTGAAAGGGACTCTTAATGCTTCAGGCATTACCAAGACATTTTGGACAATTCCAGGCTCCCAACTTTGTAGGAACAGTTTCGGGAACGGCCCCCTCCTGTTCCTACATGACTGCGCACCAGTGCACAAAGCGAGTGTAGATAGATTAACAGACAGACAAATGGATAGACAGACTGACAGATACGATAGATAGATAGATAGAAACATCCATCACTCCATCCATCCATTTATTAATCGACAGTATGTAGAAGTTTTCAGACTTGATTTTTGTCTGTCTAACATCTCCTAACTTCTCAAAAGCCTTGAATGCTGCGCTGTAAGGTTATTTCAGTTTGTCTAACCATTAGCGGTTCTAAATAAAACCCTACCACATAGTGTTTCCGTATTAGAAAAGAGTACAATCTCTCTAGAAATCTTTTTAAAACTTTTAATTATTTCAAGAACTCTTGAGGAACTTTTTTTCTTTTTTTTTTTCGAGTGTAGCGACATAAGTGTATTCGGTTTATCTGTTTGATTTACCATGAACGAAGAAGCCTATAAAGCTATAATCAACTAAATATAAAACAGACCATAGTGTTTTAATATCACAACAGGGTTCCAAGTGGAACCACTCAGAACAGTTATACAGCAAACATTTCGGAAACCCTATAGCAGAAAGTTATTGGAGTATTCTTCCTTTCATACCTACGGTAAGATGTACAGGTCCAGCTATGTCCTTATGAAGAACCCTACAAGGAGGTTGACTTTATTACAGGTAGAACCCATTCAGGAAGATAAGAACCTTTGACCAGGGATGGAACCCTTAAGGAAGCAGTTTTTCCTAGAAGTCTAGAATGCAGAAACATTTTTTGGTTAGTGCATGTAGAGGAACCATTGCGGATTCTAGCTTGAAATGGTACAACGTAATGTTTTGGGGTCTGGATAGAATTTAAACAGTGTAATGCACATAACTGTCTGAAGAACAACTCAACTAACCAATTCAATTCAATTCAATTCAATTATATGTGTATATTATTTGTATAATGGAGAGTAGAGGTCTGGATCACTGGGAGCTCATGAGCACTATGTGGAACCAGTGCAACCAGTGGAACCAGTGCACCAGCGCTGTTCATCATCAAAATGATGAACAGCTAAAGAACTAAAACGGTTCAAACAAAAGACTATAATCAAAATCTTGAAAAACATGTATTTATTTGATTAGATTTTTTAAAGTGGAGTTGTTACTGTAGGTTTGTCTTTTTGATGGAACCTCAAAAGTGTCTGTAGAACCCTGGAGGTTTAAGTAAGATTCCACCAGTGGAATAAAAAAAATAATAATTTTAGGACGCTAGAACAATTGCCTTTCCAAAGAACTCCTGAAGAACCCTTTTTATGACTTAACTGCTCTGCCCATAAAACCTTCACTGGGTCATTGTGGATTTTCGACGTTCCGCCTCAGACACTTGAGTTTTCCTGTCGGAACATTCCGGCGCCATTATCCGAAGAGGTAGCTGTAACATTCTCCACAGTCTGAATGAGAGCGGAGAGCTTCATGTTCCCCAGAGGAACCGCTCAGTTAGGACACCATTACAAGCTCGGTAAACATCACCTGAGGTACAAAAGTGTGGTTCTCTTTCCTTCAGAGCGCCACATTTGAATTACAAAGCACAAACTGTGGGCAATCAAGCGTTTTATTCACCCCGAGGCGATAAATAAAGCAACACCAGCGAATGGAAGATACGGGTGTATTGCCTGAGGGAACACGTCTGCCTTTGTCTTCTAAAACGCTCCTCTGTTGTACACACTGGAACGATTTAGCTCTCAGCTGTTCAGCGCTGTCACGTTTCCAACAGCTGACGTTCTGCTTTTTTGGGGGTTCTCATTGGCGCTCCTGATGAGAAAAACACCACCGAGCTTACAGACATAGTAAAACGCAGTCTCCTCAGAGCGCGTAACCTTTTTTTTTTTTTTTTTCCAGGGGTCCAGCATGCATCTCATTTAAAGCAGTCACGACAGCTTTTTTGAACATTATGTTTAATTGATACGGCTTTCCAGATGGCAGCTCTGTGAGGAAGCTAATCATGAAGCGAATGACGCTCAGGGTTGGACGAGGACAGGGAAGGTGGAGAAGAAAATGTGATTTTTTTGGTGTTAGCGAGCTTGCGTATTCAATAGCACTGTAAGATTTCTTTCGTTTCGGCCTGGTTCCAAGCATGTTTAAAGAATTAGCGTACAATTGATCGCCTATACCGCTTTATTTTGTATTCAGGGTCATGGGGAGCCTGGTGTATAAGGAGACAGAACATGAGGCAGGGTACACCCTGGAAACGGTGCCAATCAATCGCAGAGCACTCATACACACATTCACACACTACGGGCAATTTGGGAACGCCAGACAGCCTAACCTGCATGCCTTTGGACTGTGGGAGGAAACCCACCAAGCACGGGGAGAACATGCAAACTCCATGCACCCAGACCCAAGGTGGGAATCGAACCCGGACCCTGGAGGCAAAAGGCGACAGTGCTAACCACTAATCCACTGTGTCGCCAATTTAGGACCCAACAATGCTAACAAATTACATTGTGTTCGATGAAGATGTACCTCATTCACCTTATTAATTTAGTCTTGCTCAACCACTCCTTATAGAATAGAGTTGACATGATACTATAGTTTTCTGTAAACTGGCTTTGTGACAATCTGGAAATTCTTTGCTTTTCTCTCTCTTACCTAACAAGCTGCATTTTTTTTCATCTTATTAGCATAATTAATAAGAAAGGCTAGTGAGCCTGTTTGTATCTGCTAGAACGGAAGTAATAGCAGGAATTTGTGTCACAAAATGTATGAGCTAAAACATCTAGACAAAATCTTTCTTGTTAATTAATGAGCTAGCTTAATCTTCCAAACAAACGTACGAGATAAATGAATATATACTCTATGGACAAAAGGATTTGGCCAAACTTAAGAAAAAAAAATAATTAAACCCCACTAATTATTGAATTCAGGTGTTTCAGTCAATCAGGCCCCTTATCCCCAGTGAAGAGCAATCTTAATGCTTCGGCATACCAAGACATCTTGGACAATGCTATACGCCTAACTGTTTGTTGAAGGCCCTTTTCTATCCCAACATGACTGAGCACCAGTGCACAAAGCAAGGACTATGAAGACACGGTTTGATGAATTCTGAGTGAAAGAACTCGACCGGCCCGAACACGGAGCCCTGACCTCAACGCCATCGGGCAGCTTCGGGATGAACCGGAATGGAGATTTCGAGCCAGATCTTGTGTCTTGGACCAGTGTCCAAGACCTCATAAATGCTCTACAGAATAAATAGGCATGAATTCCCACAGAAACACTCCAACATCTTGTGGACAACCTTTCAAGAAGATTTTCAAGAAGCTGTTACAGCGGCAAAGGGGAACCGAATCCATATTGAAGTAAATATATTTGAATACAGTGCAGTCATTGCAGGTTTGGTGTATTTTGTGTATTTACCTCGACTTTCTGTAATCATTTCCTGAAATTATGACACTAACTATTAGCTAATATTAGCTGGTTAAGCTTTCTCCCAGCTAAGCAGCAGGTTGTGCTGGTCAGCTGTCTCTGGAACAGCACCTTTCTTAGCTACGTCATGCATAACTAACTTCTCTGCGCCTGACCTGGCCCAGACTTTTCTTAAGATCTGCAACAAATCTGGCAAAAGGATTTGTTATGTTAGGCCTGGTCTATTTTTTGCACAATGGGCCGAAAACAGAACAGATACCTTTCTGTGAATTTGGGCCAGAGCTGGACCAGAGCAAACTTTTACTGTATCACTTTCAAAAAACTCTGGCTTGATTTGGCCCGAAACTTTCACTCATTTTATCCTGTGTACAGGGTCACAGGGGGACTGGAGCCTATCCTAGGAGACTTGGGGCACGACGCAGGATACACCCTGGACAGGATGCCAATCCATTGCAGGGCACAAACACACACTACAAGCAATTTGGAAACGCCACTTAACCTAATCTGCATGTCTTTGGACTGTGGAAGGAAACCTGAGCACCCTAAGGGAACCCACCAAGCATGCGGAGAACATGCGAATTCCATGCACACAGAAGCGGGAATCGATCCTGGACCCTGGAGGTGCAGGGTGACAGAGCTAACTACTAAGCCACCGTGCTGACTGGCTTGCACAACTGGCCAAAACTGGGACATGTATGTTCTGTATGTCTCATCTAAAAGCATGTGGACCGTGTAAACCAGTGGTACGGTACCAGGGGCCATGCTTCATAATCAGCATATCACCCCGTTGTTTATTCCTTAAAAAAAAAACAATTTATGAAAAAATATTTTTTCATGGCTGTAAAAAACAGACATAATTCATAAAAGATTCGGGCTGTGACTATAACCGTAGTGTTTATTACGAGCTTAGTTCTGTGCTTGTCCTGTAGATGGCAATGGCGCATCAGTGATCTGTGTGTTGCGCTGAAAATGGTCTCTCCTTGTATAATACTCAGAGAATTTAGAAGGGGTATGTTTCATAGGGCATGACACTAGAGCAGGACGCTAAGTGTGTCAGCCACAACAAACCCGGCTCTATGGTTCTGGAGCTACGCCTTCAGCTCAATGAGTTTCTCCTAAAGAAGCTGAGAAGCCAAAATATAGGTGGATTTGTTTTTTTTTTTTTTTTTGAGTCTGCAAAATCCGGGAGGTGGAAATTCCCATGCTGTCCCTATGGTTACTGGTATCGCTTCGAAAGACAGGGCTAATGAGGCATGGAAAATATTTCTCTCTGCGTTTTAGTGGACATGGTCAAACAGAGACTGCATTTCAATTATTCATAAAAATGGGGAAAAAAGGGAAATTAAAAGTGAGAAATTGGTTGGATCACTCCAGAATTTCCAAAAGAAGTTTTTTTTAAATTTTTTTTTTACAACTGTTTAATGATTCAGATAAAAAAGTAACCCTGTATCACCCATATAGCAATCCGTGTCAAAAAGCCTAGCCATAATCTTTCTTGTTAATTAGTTTGCTAGCTCACTCTCTATACATCTCATCATGCACAGGGTCACAGGGAGCCTGGAGCCTATCCCATAGCACTCAGGGCACTAGGCAGGGTACACACCCTGTGCCAATCCATCACAGTGCACAAATGCACACACTCGAACACTACGGGCAATTTGGAAATGCCAGTTATACTAACTAATTTGCATGCCTTTGGACTGTGGGAGGAAACCAGAGCATCCTCATCTGAAGGTGTGACTCAAACCCTAGAAGTGTGAGGCCACCGTGCCACTCAACCAACCAACCAACCAACCAACCAACCAACCAATAACTATTACAACCAACCAATTTCTCTGTTACATGATTAGATTAAATTAAATCCCCCCCCAAACGGAAAGCCTTAGAGGATTTTTCTCAGTGGCTCTTCACTTTCTCCTGGGATGTGAACCCATAGCCGCCTGGTCCGTATCGGAGAACCTTAGCTGCCGCTTTACCTCTGCCCTGGAATGAAACAAGTCAACGGTTCGGCACGGAGCCATATACGCCACACAGCAGATAATAGAAAATCTGTTTTTGAAACACATCCTACCTTCCACTTTACCAAGATTCAATCCCCCTAGCTGCCAGAGCTCCAAAGTGCTGCAAAGTGAAATCGTGCTTCAATCAAAGCAGTAGGTAATCAGCTTTCAGGCAGCTTCCTCTGAGTGATGCATTGCATATTTGCCCTGTCATCCTGGAGCATGCAAATATTTGTGCATCATCGCCAAACATGTGCAGATGTTATGCAGATGTAACGCGGAGCGACGCGAACGGGGTTCTGTGCCGGGGATGAAAATAAGGCAGAGCACATGGCACGGCTCAGGTCAGATCCGGAGTCATACAGAGGCACAAAAGAAGTCATTTCACGTGTCATGCAGCTCTCAATACTGTAAAATGATGATTTATTTTCTGGGGGAGAAAAAAAAAAAATCATCATCTGTGACAGACAGCTGCAAGGAATCTGGAGCAGGACTCACCCTGGGTGATTGCATTTCAGAGGGCGGTGCTGTTCCTGATAGCATCCCGTCTCTGCACTGACTCATTCTGCACGCCTCGGTGCCGTTTTAACACCAGCCGCAGCTCAACAGAAACTCGTCCCCTGCCTACTGTGTGGAAACCAGTACCGTGACGCATCATGATGCGCACTTACTAAATCTCGGCCAACCCCGGCACTGGAGAGCCTAATCCGCGAGCAAATCCATGCAGTGAGTCTTATTTACATCTGTGCTCTACATAAACCACTGAGCGATGGCACCTGGTGGCGAGAAATCCGACAAACTGGGACAGTAAGAAGACTTATTTAAGAACCCACACTGTTCAGTGTCACCGTTGCAACCACATGTGCAGTCACTCCCTCCCCCCCGCCCCCCCTTACTGCTGCTGTCAGCTTCTTATTTAAGTGGATCAGGCTGCAGGCCCCCAAAAAATGTCAAGCACAAGATTAAGTAGTGGGTGCTGTCTATCATCATCGAACGTTTCCCGACGGGACCGAAATGTCTGCTAAATGTCAAACGATTAAACGTCCGCGTTCCGCAGTAAATCTTAAAAAGAAAGTTGTCCATGATCCAAAGCTTAGGCCCTAACCTTTAATTCCAGCTGATGAGCCACCAAGCTACAGTAGCAATGTCAGGTTTCATTAATGATTAGCCTTAGCAAGGGCTTCAATCTGGCCAAATTTAGAGATGCTTACCCAACATATGATATTTATATACGATGAGATGAGATATTTATATAACAACTGACAAAAAAAAATGTCAAAATTATGGGATGCTCAGTCCAGGTTGAATAATGAGATACCAAATACCAATAATGAGATAATAGGATCGAGAAGTTAAGTCGAAAAAATAAGATATTGAGCTACAATATTTAAAGAATCTTAAAAAATTTGATACTTTGTCAAAATAAAAAGATGCTCAGTCAAAATATCTGTACATTTATCTCAAAATAAGCCAAAACGGTAAGTAAAATAATGGCATGCTATTCTCTGAAAGTGAGACTGAAATAGCTGAACAAAACAGCATTACAGATAAATTAGATTTGAAAAATGCTTTCAAAAAGTATCAGGAAAACAAACATGAAAAATTGCTCAAAATTGGAAGATCTAGCTAAAATTTAGCTAAACTAAAATCTTGAAATCTTTAAATAAACTTGGTTGGATTCATAAAATCAGGACACAGGTGTATGGCCAAGCTGGGGTCCGGGTTATAAAATCCGGGCTGGATTGGAATCTGGATGGAGAGTGATGGCTTCTGGATCACGGTTGAGTCTGAAGTGACAAAAATGAGATAATAATGTTTAAAATATCAATTTAGATAATGAGATATTTAGTGGAAATGACAAGAACTGGTTTTAAAATAGCAAGATATTAATTTAGCCGAAGAAGGTACCATCTTAAAACTGAATTTTGAATTTGCTCGAAAGAATGAGATATTAATTCCAGGAAACCAGATCTGTGATTTTACAGAGACAATATCTCAAAATAATGAGATTGAAATAATGAGATATCAAATAGAAAAAGAATATAGTCTAGGTTGATTAATGAGATAACGGGATTAAGATTTTAAGTAAAAAAAAAAACGAGATACTGAGCTAAAATATTCAAAGAATCTTAAAATAATTTGATACAAAGTCAAAATAATGAGATGCTCAGTCAAAATATCTGTACATTTATCTCAAAATAAGCCAAAACAGTAAGTAAAATAATGGCATGCTATTCTCTGAAAGTGAGATGTTAAGCCAAACTGAAAAAGTTAAATAACTGAACAAAACAGCATTAGAGATACATTAAATTAAAAAACAACAAAGTTTCAAGAAGTATGAGGAAACAAACATGAAAATTGGCAAAAATTTGGAACAAGCAGTAAAACCTAGCTAAAAATTTGAGATCTTTAAATAAACTTGGTTGGATCCATGAAAACAGGACACGTGTGGTAGAGATTGGGTGAGAGTTATGAAATCTGGGCTGGATTGGGATCTGGATGGAGAGTTGTGGCTTCAGGATCAGGGTGGAGTGTGACAAAAATGAGATAATAAATGATATGTGACAAAAATAAGATAATAAATGAGATGTGACAAAAATGAGATAATAAGGTTAAAAAACAACTTATTAATGTTAGATAATGAGATATTGAGTGAAAATGACAAGAAATGGTTTTAAAATAGCAAGATATTAATTTAGCCCTAAGAAGGTACTGTACTTTAAACTGAATCTTGAATTCACTCGAAATAATGAGATATTAATTCCAGGAAATGAAATATTGTGATTTGAAAGAGACAATATCTTGAAATAATGAGATTAAAATAACGAGATTAAAATAATGAGATATCCAACTGAAAAAGAAGATAGTCGAGGTTGAATCATGAGATATAGAGTTTCAATAATGAGATAACGGGATTGAGACGTTACATAAAAAATGAGATACTGAGCTAAAATATTGAAAGATTCTTACTAATTTGATCTTACTCTTAATTTGATACCAAGTCGAAATAACAAGATGTTTAGACTAAATAATGTCTCAGATTTTTTAAATTTAGTAGCTTAGTGATTTTGGATAACTTTGAATAGCCAATCCATCTACCGTTATGTTTTTTGAGGTCCTGTAAGAGGAAGGTAGAGAACCCAGAGAAACTGGTGGAGAAACATGTAATTTCATGCACACATTAACTCCAGGTCTGGATTTGAACCGTAGATCGCTCCATCATAGCGTCTGGTTTGTTTACATCATTACCGAACCGATTGCAACACCTACGCATAGGCGTGTGAGTGCAGGATGAAATGAGGTGTAGAAAAGATAACGTGGAACCAGTGGAGAACTGCAACTGCGGTGGAGGAAGATATTCCCTCAGCACTCGCAGGATAAACCAAGGGTTCGATATTACCTTCCTCCGACACAGGGATCAGTCCCGGAAAGAGGATTAGCTTCGAATGACTTAAACAAGGTAGAAATGGCACCCTGGAAGTACACACAATATACAAACCTCCACACACACACACACACA
Source organism: Clarias magur (assembly GCA_013621035.1). Classification (NCBI taxonomy): domain Eukaryota; kingdom Metazoa; phylum Chordata; class Actinopteri; order Siluriformes; family Clariidae; genus Clarias; species Clarias magur. The sequence goes on from QNUK01000178.1 coordinate 867,329, forward strand.
CACACACACACACACTCGATTTCAAGTCGGCTTCTTTGTTGTTTGTTCAGTTCCAGAGATATTGCGAAAGAATCGAATTAGAGCGCTCATCAAAACGAACCCGTGCATCATCTGATTAAGCGGCTACAGCCGTTCCGTGCGAAATCATTACTTTGTTGGAAGTTAATTGCACAGCTGAGTCACAAACGCTTACAATGCTTACAGATTACTTTCTCCTGTTTTTATTGGTTCTCATAATAGAAAAAAAAAACATTTTATCAAAATAGTCTGAAAACAGTTGAGTCTATTAAACCCTTTTATTTAAAGGAAGTGATGCGGCAGCGGAGCTTTAGTACTTCATTCTGTCCGGCACTGTCGAACAGCTTTTAAACTTCAACGTTTATGCTAATTCCATCATCAAAACCGTCACAATTGTGATCTGGCAGATTGCTTACTAGCTAAATGAAGCCTCTGTGCTAACTTTGTCATAGCTGCATTGCAATGCGACAAGGACTGTTTTCTTTTCTTTCTCTTTAATACTGTATGATGTTGAATATTGAAAAAAGAAAAAAAAAAAAAAGACAAACACCCTAAGAACATCCATGTCTTTTATTTGTAAGCTCTATTATGCACTATGTCTGAGATCCTTAACGCTTTTCGTCTTCTCCTGGAGGAGCATCATGTTGTTTTTGCAGGAACTTTTAACGAACGATGAATAATGAGCCGATGGTCGCTGACCTGGAGAATGTTTTATTCATTCATTCATTCATTCATTCATTCAAGAGATTCAAGAGTGAGACCTGGCTGGACTCATCAGTCATCCCACGGTCAATTTAATCATCTTTCATCGTGCAGCTATCGGAGTGGGGGGGGGGGGAGGAGTTTGCTCGCTCCGCTCAGTGCCTGCCTTCGTCAATAATGCATGGGATCTTGAAGAAACGGTCTCAGACGGAACGACTGGCTCTTTTGAAGAACTCGATTCTTGACTTGTATTTCATCAAATCTATCAGTAAGACGATTCAACGAACTCAACCGATGCTTCTTATAAGCTTATAATATTATAGCTTATAGCTAAATAATAAGCTTTCTCTGAATACGTCTTAGGTTTCAAGCTTCAGTTAATTATCACATTCTGCCTTATAAAAACGACTTGACCTTTAATAATGGCATAAAGTTTGCGTGATCCAACCACACTTCAATAAACCAAAACGCAACAAGTGTTCACTGTTGTGATTTCCAGTTGGTTGTGTCCAAAGCACAGGGCTTTTACCATAAAGCTCCCACGTTCAAGAAAGTGTGATAACATTGTGGATAACCATGGGGTACTTTGTTAGCCTGTAGTGATTCACAGTTTGCCGACATGACGTATCTTTAGACGCATCTTTATCTTTTATCATATGACCTTTAATAGTCCTTCGTAGGCTGCTGTAGCACGACATGACAGGATGGCGGTTTAAGTGCCAGGATGCTGTGACTGGGTAGGGATCTGTAGACCTTTGCAGCAGTGGTACAGTAGGACTAGCCGTTTCTTTGTTATCTGTGCGTTTACTGTATTAAATTGTCAGCATTTCCATGCCTTTATATCGCACCAATGTATTATATCTATAGCTAATGACTTCACGCGTCAGAGCCCAGGGAAGCTACGTTTTTTAAATCTGTGGCGATCTGGGCAAAACTATCAAACTGCAAACTGAGATTTAGCTAACCGTGCTGTCAGAGTCACAGAGCTCTCATGTTTTTAAAATGTGTTTGAATGTGATACATGTCCAGAATATGAATTTCCCAATCACCAAGTTGATTCCTTAACCATGTTTTGAATAAGAGAGTATTCTGGATTTGCCACTTTGTTTTTAAATGTTTTAATGCCTCACTAGCCACCAGTAGCATGACTTACTAGTAAGTGCTTCCCAGATTAGTTTGAATCTTCCACATCCTGTTTGCAGCCGAGTGCAGCCGTTGCTGATTTGCCTCATAAAAACAGCTTGTTTAGGAAAACCAGGTTTATTACCGCCCTGATTTGAGGTTAAGAGAAAGCTTTTTTTTTTTTTTTTTTTTTTGATCCAAAGGTTAATGATTTATATGTTAATTTCACCTCACAATATGTGATACAAGAGGTATTTATTATTACCGATAGGGGAAATAAAAATAATTTTAGTTATGTATCATGATTATTCTGTGTGGTAATTCATATATCACCACACTGACTCCAAAACTGATTTTCCTAAATCTATTTTAAATGTTTTATATGTTTGCATCTGAGGTGTTAATATGGTGCAGTTCCTTTATGATCCTGCAGGGGCACTCTAACCTATTCACACACTGTCAGGCAGCACAGCATCCTGTGTAGTAGGAGCAAATATATATATTTTATTTCAATCAATTATTAAGTTTATTTAGAATTGTAACAAAATCTGAATACAGAATCGGTATATATATAAAGTTGTGATACGTACAGAATAGCAAGACAGATCAAACCGGTACCTGGGTATCGTGATAACATCGTATCGAGTGACCCCTGGTGAGTCCTATCATTAGTATTTATAATGAATAGCCCACTTTATTACAGTATGTAGCCTGTTGAATGTATAGGTCGATACGCAGACATACAGTATCGTATCAAATGATATGATTCGATACCTCATATGTTACATGTGGCGCAGTGGTTAAAGCGCTCGCCGTATCATCCGGAGATCGCCAGTTCAAATCCCGGGTGATGATGTAACCTCTCGCAGCCGGAGGTCTAGAGAGAGCTGATTGGCCGAGCTCTCTCAGAGGGGAGGGATGAGAGGTACATAGTGCTCCGACATTAATCGCGGCTCTACAGCCAGTCAGAGGCGTCTGTGAGCTCGCGCAGCGGAGGGAGCGGATAGCACCGTCCTCCGAGTTTGTTACGCCGCCCCCAACGGTGCGCGAGCGAGCAGTTCGAAAAGATGCGGTCAGCTGGCGTCACGTGGTTTGGAGGAAACATGTAATAGTCTTCGGCCCTCCCGGCTGAGTGGTAGTGGTAGCCTTAATGTGGGAGCCCCCTAGTGACGGGGAGGAACTGGATACGACTAAATTAGGGAGAAAAGCGGGGAAAAATCCCCTCACCCCCCCAAAAAAAATTGGTTTCTACGATGGCCGAGAACAAAATAACAAATTAAAAAACTAAATAAGAAAATGAAAACAAAATAAAACTGAAAATATAATAACAAATGAAAAAACAAAATAACAAAACAGAAAAAAAACTGAAAACAAAATAACAAAACTGAAAACAAAATAACAAATAAAAAAACTAAACCGAAAACAAAACAAAACTGAAAAAAAAGAAGAAAATGAAAACAAAATAAAACTGAAAATATAATAACAAATGAAAAAACAAAATAACAAAACCGAAAACAAAACAAAACTGAAAACAAAAGAACAAAACCGAAAACAAAATAACAAATAAAAAAACAAAACCGAAAACAAAACAAAACCGAAAAAAAAAAATAAATAAAAAAACTAAATAAGAAAATGAAAACAAAATAAAACTGAAAACAAAATAACAAATTAAAAAACAAAATAACAAAACCGAAAACAAAATTAAAAAAATGAAAACAAAATAGCAAAACCGAAAACAAAATAGCAAAACCGAAAACAAAATAGCAAAACCGAAAACAAAATAGCAAAACTGAAAACAAAATAACAAAAAAAAAATATATATATGTAACAAATCAGAAAACACAACAACATATCAAGAAACAAAATACCAAATGAGAAAACACAACAACAATTCACTCAAACTGGAAAAGGTCGGTTTGCAAATTAAATTATTTTCGCTGATTGGAAGGGACATCTGTCACTCATAACATACAAGCAGTACTGTTAAGTGAAATTTCAATGTCACATTTATTCTTGAAGCACATGCAACACAACATAGTTGACCAAAGTGTTGTACAATCATAAAATATATTAAAATGAATCCTTTAATGAAAATACATTTAAATGTCCGTGGGGCTGCAGTACTTCCTGTATATTTTGAGTGACCGACCTGTCGTCTAATCAGCAATAAGAATCAACAAGTCGAAAACGGTTGGTTGTGGTTTGCGAATAACGTTCTTGACGCTGATCTGTCGTGGCAGATGTCTCGTCCAATCAGCGGTAGGAATTTCATTCGCAAACAACACCTACCTTGTATCTCGTTGTGTTTTCTCATTTGGTATTTTGTATTAATTATGCCGTTGGTATTTTGTTTTGCACTTCTCGGCCACCGTCAGAAAAAATATATTCCTATTATTTTGCGAAAAAAAAAAGATCTATATATCTTTAATTGTGTTGCTCAGTCAAGAAGAAGACCGTTTAACAAAATCAGGTACTCTTTATTTGTAAATGGCATTTACAAATGAACATTTACATTATGTAATCTCGTATTATCATTATTTCTTTTCTTACAAAGTGGTATTTGTCACAAAAATAGATCTCTTTTTCAAAAAACTTTAAATATCTGTACATTTGATATGAATATTATATACAAAGCAGGTGGATCCACCCGAAGGAGCCAATAGTCGAACGAAACGGAATCTTCTCCAACGTCCACGTTTAAAGCGACTGAGAAAGTGAAAGGAAGAAAGAAAAAAAAAAAATGAACAGTAGCAAAAGCACGATGTGGGTCCGGGCACTGAGAAGCCGAACGTAGCAGCGACGGCGACAATGGCGACATTCGGCAGCCGTTACATCTCTTCTGAAGATATAGTCGATACATGACTTCGATAAATAAATATCTTATTTCTTTCCAGAAAATAAATCCTTTTCAAAGCTGGAGTATTTTACAAGGCGCTGTTAATGGGACACTCGACCGTTTTATCGTTAAAAAAAGCGATGAAAAGTTAGAAATGATTGAATGTAACACAAAATACTGTCTTTAGAGATGGGATTAGTAAAACAAACACAAACACAAGGCTAATGCAGGGTTACTTTGAGGTTCCTTTAACTGACTTTATATCACAGTGCTGCGAAATTCTCGGTTCTGATTAATTATTGGAATCTTACAACTTAAACAAACAAACAAACAAACAAAAAAAATGGTAAACGCAAATAAATTACTAAAGTTTCCAGATGTAAATATTAGAACTTACTTCAGTCTCAGTTCCAAATTTTTCTAATTAACAACCAGAAACATGTTCAATAATGCTAATGCTAATGCTAATGCACTTCTACTCTATAATGGTGCAAATCCTGGTTATTAGGATTAAAATAAAATACTTTCATGTAAATAAAGGTGTTAAATGTGTTGCATCCCATCAGTTAAGGGAACCTTTTTTTATTTTATTAGGACAAAGCAAGAAAATGCACTACAACGTTCTAGGAAGCAAAAATGGAGAACAAAAAGGCCACTCCATCATATTCTAACCATGTCCTTGTAACCTGTTCTGCTGTGATCTGCAGGAGGGCGGTGAGGGTGCGAAAGCCACGAAGCGAAGCCGTGTCGAGAAACCAATATACACGCGATGATGCAAACTCGCACTGTGCAGCATTCTGAGAAAGGCTCGCGAGAAAAGAAAAAAAAAAAAAAACCTGGAACGTTCCAGGATTTCCATGAAGCCTCCTCAGGATTTTTTTTTCTTCATTTTTTTTCAAATACAAAAAAAAAAAAAAAAGCTAAAAAAAAAAAAAATCAAGGACACTCTTAGAGTGAGTTACACAACCGAAAAAACACTCCACTCGAAATGTGAAGCAGGCCGTCCCACCCTTGCAGATCCACGCCGAGCTTAAAGCATGTGGTTTATACTGTATGGGAAACTGTATTGGCTCCTCAGACTGTGCTTGAGTCTTTCTCCATGAACCTGTGCAACCTTCGTCAAGTCGGAAAATACAACAGAACAGAATGCTAATCTGGAGGACGAGGAGGAGGAGGAGGAGTTCACGTCAAACCATGGTGCAGACGGTGTTGAGGCTGGGGTCGAACCGCACCACTTTGCCCTCGATGCTTTTGGTGTTGGTGTTGTACATGGGGTTCTCGAACGTGGCCTGGCCGTTGCTGTTTTCATGCGCGGAGCAGCCCGAGAACTCGGCTTTGTCCGTCCTCCTGAAAGCGCAGAGCAAGAACCACGATCAGACACGGAGAACAGCGAATTGCCCCTCTCATCTCGTCAAGCCTCCAGACATTATAATTGCACACATGCGATCTGTCCAATAACTTTCACGGGACTCACAGAACACACGTAAGCCGGAACATCACAGGTTTAACAACCGCGTTCAGGCTCGACACATGACGAAAAAAACACAAATGTCCGTGTTTCAGGACTACACGCCGTGCCGTCCTCCACCGTGCATCGACATGAGCACCTCAGCAAATTCATATTACTGAAATAAAATATTGAATATACTGTACAGTACTGTGCACAAGTCTCGAGCCCCCCCCCCCCAACGCCCCGGTTTCTTCATCTTTTGCTTTCAAAGAGCCAGACTTTCTTGTATTTTTAATGCACTCTTGAGGAACACTTCTCCAGGCTTCCTGAAGGACCTTTTCTGTCTCTCATTTTCACTACAGTCTCTGTACTGTACCTGAGCAGTTTCAGAGGAATATATATATATTATATATATAAATAAATAAATATACTGTATTTTTTTTTCTATGCCACATAGGGACCTATGAATGATTCAAGTGTAAAAAATATCTAACTCAAGGCATGAACCAGCGAGGAACAAGTGCAGATGATGACAGACGATCAGGGCAGTGATTAATACACTGCTGATGCTGAAAATGCGGAGTGGTTGGAACAGACGAGAGGAGAAATGAGGTCGCTGCTTAGGATGTTACGTAAACAAATACTTTTTATTTATTGCATTTCTTCTAGGACATCTACATCATTTCATTTAATTTGAAATGAAGAATTGAGGGGTGGTGGGGGGGGTGTCAAGACTTTTGCACTTTTGCAGTATATTAAAACAACAACTGATACCACTATATACTGATGATATGATCTTATCAGTATATGGTAATTAGAATAGAATGAGCATAGAATTTGATATTAATTTATATTAATACATGATATTGATGGTGTATCTAAATTGTCTTTAATTGTCTATCTTTAATTGCTACAGATCCTAAAGATGTTATTATTATTATTACTATTATTATTATTATTATTAGGCAGATTATATGTAAATGAATAGGCTATGTAATATCAATTATATTTAGAGTAAATAAACGTAAGCTCGTGTTCGTTCATGCTCTGATTTTAATTCCTGCTTTTCTCGGTTTATGTGTATTTACATTATCTAAGTCTTTATCTGTACTCATGTCATGCCTGCAACCCCTTCAACTGCCAAAAACGAACCCGATTTAAAGCTCAGATCTGATCGGCGACATCATCGCTCTAACATCGGCGCAGCCTTACGCGTGACGCCTTACGTGTGACGCACGCTTTGCTTTAGATCGCGGCTCCTTCGCGTCTGTTATGGCGTCAGTAAGCATGACGCCCTCCGGATAACTCTCTGCATATCTTCGTGATTAAAAAACACAAATCACGCCTCCTCCGCTCGAGCCTTTTAACCCGATAAGTGCACGTACCTCTGTTTGTAGAGATAGAATCCGAACCCTGCGAATATCAGAGCGAAAAAAGGCACGAGAATCGCCACGGCCACGGAGCTGCTGTTGGTCCCGGGCGGTGCCTCAGAGCTTCTCGTCGTCTCAGTGATGTTCGGACCTGCAGGACAGCAAACGTTCAGGGTGACTTCAGATGCAGGGGAAAAGAAATCCGTTACGTACAGCCGCAATCATCCGGTAACATCATAACGGAGACGTTATGGTGGTGGTGGAATCATTCTGCATATGGTTTTATTAGCATAATGTACACTTTCTTATGATTCAATGTGGTCATATTATCGGAAAAAAGCAATTTTGCATAGTATTCTCACTGATAATGTTGAGCATTTGTTATTAGTAGTTTTTTATTATAGAAAACGTTACAGTACGTATTAGATCACGTCGCATTATACTAGACGTTTCCGCACTTTCGAAATCTCTCAATTAATTTAATTTAAATGTATTGACATGATAATGAAGATTTTTTTCTTTTCCATGACAAGGACAAATGATAAACCAAATCAACGCTAAACCGGAACAAGCCATCTACTTCATAACAAGCACCTTGTCTCTGTAACCCGAACTGTCCGTAATCCCGGCCTTGGATGTATCCTTGGAACACGTAGGGACCTCCTTCATGCTCGGCTGAAACCTGGAGTTCAGGAAGAACGAAGGAAAAGAAAAACAGACTAGTTATCAAAACAAGCACTCGAGTTGAAGGACGGCGCTGAGAACGAACGCATTCATGCTGCTTCTCTAAAAGAGCCCCTCTTTAAAAAATAAAAAAAATAATAATTGGAAAAAAAAAAAGGAAGACAGAGTAAAAGTGTCAGAAGGAAAATGATTGTAGCTTCGGAGGTCTTGCACTTTAAGAGAACGCTGCACGGCATTAATAATGCGCACTTAGGATTCAGCTTCGGTGCTTGAAGCGAGCGAGACAGGGCATGGAGGATTAGTGCAAGGAAAAACAGAGAAATGTTGAGGCGAATGCACATTTGCTTAATTATCGGCTCTGTGAGTGAATATCACGGGTCATCGGGTCGACGTTAAAGGTGCGGGCAGTCATTTGGAAAAAGAAATATTTTTTCAAAGTTCTTACTCGTACGAATAACCTTTAAAAATTTAAATAATGGTTTTAAGTTATGGCCTCGGCAACATGAGTGATGACATGGGCAAAAAACAAAAAACAAACAAAAAAAAAAGATTCCTGGTATGTTCCAGGAATGATTGTGTTTACGTTCTTTATCACGTCAACGTTACAGTACGGTGAAATTCTTGTCTTCGCATGTCCCAGGTACGAAACTGGGGTCAAAACGCGGGATCGGCCATGATAGGGTTAAGGGTCTTGCTCAAGGGTCGGGGAAATTGGATGGAGCTGGGGGTTTGAACCAGCGACCTGCTGATCAGTAACCCTGAGCCTTGACATTTTATAGACTCTTTGATTCAGGGGAAAAAAAAATTAACAAACAAACGAGAACCTTTTTCCACGTTCGAGTTTAATTCCTAGTAAAGGCGATAAACATAAATCCCTAATGAGCAGGTCGAATAGCCCCTTACAAAAATCTCACTCACTCTGATAAATCAGATACTGCATGTTTATAACGGTAAAATTACCTTCAAGCGGCCATTTGTTCCCCTAGCAATGCTTACTCGCTAACACCGGAGCTTAGCGCTCGTAAAAGCTTGTTACAACTTGAACATCATGAACATCCTCGTAAATAATTAAGCGCATGTTTATGCTGTTTTAATGTGCCGTTCAAGCGAGGTAGTCCTCGTGCATGCTAACTACGTCCCACTACGGGCTTTGTGTAAATGGGTGCGAATCAAGGAGTATTAAAAAAAAAAAAAAAACGACTGAAATTCTTCACGGATCTTAGCGAACTCGAGCGTAAAAATATGCGCGGAGATGAAAGGATGGGAAGCTATTTTCAAGTTTTTCAAGGTTTGTTTTTTGACCGACGAAGCGTGATTGCAATGGAAAAACATTTAACCAAAATTGGAGATGGAAAAAAATTATGCATAAATACTCATTATTTTTTCCTTTGATTTGATCCAAACGTGTTAAAAAAAAAAAAAAAAAAAAACTTTTGAACTTAAAATTTTTTTTTTATTATTTAAGTAAGCATCTGAATGATCCTGCTAGAGACGGAACAAACACTAGCGGTGTTCTCTACAGCAGCGATTCCCAACGTGTGGGCTCCCCTAGTGGTCTATAAGAGTACTGCAGGTCATTTAGATCACACATCTTCATCCTTTTTTGCACCACGGACCAGTTTTATGTGAAAGAATTTTAAATAAACCGGCCATCACGCGCTTGTAACATAGCATGATAAAGTGTATAATTAATATAACGTACAATAACACAGAATCGGTGTGAGCCTTGAGCTTGATTGTCTTATCATTGGGTAGTTTCGCTTTTTCAAAGAAGCTCTCCAGAGACGTTTGGCTTTTCACTCATTTTAGCCAGAGTTATCCTGAAACGTTTGCTTAATTTTATTATGCGTCAAAACCGAGCCAGAGAGAAGAGTGGGAAAGACGTGGAGATGGACATCTTTCCCACTCGTACAGTCGATAAAATGGAAAAAAAAAAAACATATATGTTTGCATGGTACAAACTCGGTGGTTAAGGACGGCTGCTTTAGAACAAATAAGACATTTTCAGTTTTCAATTTGGAAATTAGATTAAAAATTCACGTTAAATATTTCTGATTAAGCATTTCCCGTTAAAAAGTAACCAGAACTAATAAAACAAACCCATGGGATTGAAACGACGTGATAATCTTCATTTATCTTCATCATTGTTATTAAAAGTCCAGGCGGTTTGTGACACAGAAGATTTTCACATTTCTAATCGGCTGGCAGCCTTGATAAGTTTGGAAAGGTCTGTTCTACTGCATTCGCTTTCTTACTGCATTGTACTGAAAAGCAAACCCCTTCGTCGTCCTCACATCACTTTACCGCTTCGTGAAATGCAATCAGGGCGGTTTTACGGCTGATGGTTCGACTCCTGCGCTGGGGTCTCCGTGCAAAGGGTTTACATGTTCTCCCACAGTCCAGAGACATGCAGATTAGGCTGCAAATTGCCCGTAGTGTGTGTGTGTGTGTGTGTGTGTGTGTGTGTGTGTGTGTGTGTGTGTGTGTTTGCCCTGTGATGGATTGGCACCCCTGTCCAGGGTGTACCATGTCTCCTGGGATAGCCTCCAGGCCCCTCCCCACCCTCTATACAGTAGAAGATGAATGAATGAAAAACAATCAGCACCGGGAGGTGTTCTTATTAACATGCAACGACAGCCATATTGTGTTTTATATAAATCAGCGAGCCGTTATTTAAACCACCAATCCACTCCACTAGCATCTCACACACACACACTAGCGCACATGCCGAGACGGTCTATTACGCTCGGCTTCCCCACGGCATCACATCAAACACTTGCCCAGATGAGCTCTCGGGTCCCGTCCCTCCCACCACCCTCCATGTTCCTAGCCGTCTTCATGACTAACACAGTCTGGCGAAAACGCGAGAGCCTGAGAGGCTGAGGTCACTTCCACAAGTCTCACTAACAGCTTCTCCCTCCCTGGGGCGGTCGGGCTCCTCGGCGCCCTTCCGATACGTCACCTTTATGACACGGCAATAACCGCTCGTCCTGCTCGCGCACGCTACGCTCTGGTTATTACCCGGCTGCTGTCCAGGGTTATCGCACTCGGTTTGCTTGTATCCAGTGGATTTGCATTGGTCTGGACAGCATCATGGCTTCTACTACACTGCTGTGTATGTGTAGCGGTTTGTGTAGGATGTAATCCTGTCTGTTTACAGTATTACAGGGTATATTCCATGCATGTAGCACATTTACAGTAGACACGGCAGACAATTGATGAGAGAGAGAGAGAGAGAGAGAGAGAGAGAGAGAGTACACCTGTACCGTACATCACAGGGCGTAAACAAATCCCATCGCCGCCTGTGTGACAGCGCGCCGTAAACGGATGTGTGTAATCAGCGAGAAGTGATTTACGTCGTAGCTTTTACGCTCATCAGCATCTCGCGGTGGATCGTCCCTGTTATTAAAAGTGCTCCGTATCCCATTACAGCTCACGTCTCGTTGTTATCCAGCTCCAGCCACAAATGATGTATAGTACACCTTCCTGCCCCCCCACACCCAACCCATCCCATACTGTTGTCTTCTTTTTTTCTGCAAACAGGCTTTGGCGTTTTTTTTCCCCCCCTACTTTCCCTTTCCTCATACGCCCTCCAGCGCTCTTCTAAGCCGTGACTCAGCAGAGCCTGGGGCGACGAGGCCGTTCAGGATGCCTCGCAAATCACTGATAAGGAACCGCTAATTCTCTTCGTTTAATAGCTTTGCTCAGCGCCGCCGAGTTCTCGATTCCGACTGATCGGATCGAAGCTGATTAATTTCCCAGAACAGCAGGTCTGACAGTAGTGACGCTGCAAATCGCCGCTCTGCTGTACAGTATACTGTTGCGTCCATTCAAGTACATCACGGTTCCTATAGTAACAGCTGGTTCACAGGGGATCCGGATCCTTGGCCAGATCTTCAGGACGATAGAGAAGCACGTGATGCTGCTAGAACGTACGTGAAAAAACAAGTAAAACAAAAAAGGAGAAACTTAGGTAAGTCAAAAATGATCTGCACTCCCATTAGATTAAAGCTTCTGTTGGTCTTATCAGCGCTTTCCATTCAAAGCTACGAAACAATGTTCGGTCCACTTGTGATTTGCATGAAAGAAGATCAGAGTGCCGTGATTCACGTATTTTTGGAGATCTGAGGGTGTTCCTGGTGTTGGTATTTATCCAAGATTTTGTGCACAGTATGGAGAAAGCGTTCGGGTATCTGCAAACAAAATTTGGACCGAGAGTACCATTACTGGTGACGAGACACGGGTTCATCACTTCGGGCCTGAGAGTACACGGCAGAGCATGGAACAGAAACATTATCGATCGGCAATGGAGGAAAAGATCAAAAGTCAACCATCAGCTGGACAATCCGTCAACGCCTTACAGTTGTCCGTGATTCTCAAGGGCCAGAAGTATTGGAACACCATCAGGAAAAACGGTTCAACGATCAACAGTGCTCGTTACAGCGAGCTGTTATTGAAGAGCTGAAGCCTAAACTATCCAAGCTATCCAAGGGCGTCATGAAACTTCATTTTGAGGTTTTAAAGCATGCTCCATATAGTCCCGATCTCGCTCCCTAACCTGCTCGGTCCCCTGAAAGCCGCCCCACGAGGATGAAGAGTCACTTGTGATGAAGAAGTGAGGACAGCGGTGCATTCGTGGCTCGCAGATCACACTCAAGCATTTTTTAATGAGGGAATACGAGAGCTTGTAGACAGTGTAGGAAAAAGCGAGGGGATTATGTCGAAAAAATGATGCATTTGTCTTGTAGAAAAATAGATTCTACAGCCAGAGTGCGGATAATTGTTGACTCGCCTTCGTAGAGCCGGCGACGAAAGTCGAACCCCGCGTTCCCACGACGTCCGGAGAATTTGGGTGAAAGAACGTGTACAACGTGTAAAGACGTGCAGTCCTATTGTCTTTCTTGACGTGGAGCTGGCAAGTTTACTATGGTCCAAAAAAGCCAAGACGCAGTAACGACGGCACTGACAAACTAACGCGTAACTAGCACCTCCTAGTGACTTCATCGGTGTACTACAAGCATGCTGTAGACGGGAAAGACTTCTGACTGAGTTGTCGCTGCGTTGCTGCTATGTCAACTGAGTTCTCACGGCGCCCCCTTCAGGCTTGTGCTATGACCACGGTAGGTCCACGCTATGTTGAAAAAGACTTTCATGCATTAAGTTCATGGTTACGTTCTTATGCGTCATGTTATCAGCGTAATGTCTATGTCATGTTCAGAGAATTTAGTGTAAATACTGCATCTGATTCCTCACGCCATCTTCAACTTCATTTGTGATGAAAAGCACTGAATGTTGCACATACCAACTGCTGGACACGATGGTAAGTAAGAGCGTGATGGCAAAAGTGTCTCTTGATCTGACCGGACCTAGAAATACTGTAACTCAGGTTGGACTCATCAGACCCGGTGAGCATGTGATCATGCGCCCAATAGGAAACTGGTGACAACATGATGGATGCGACAGGGACGTGGCTAGGAAGTAGAACAACCTGCATAAATCATAAATGCACTTTCCCATTTAAAGTATTTGGCAGACACCCTTATCCAGATTTATCTTCTTATACATCTGAGCAGTGAAAGGGTTAAGGGCCTTGCTCAAGGGCCCGCAGGGGCACCTTGGTGTTGGTGGGGTTTGAACATGGACATTGAACTTCTGGACCAGAGTCCAATGCCTTAACCACTGAGTACCCGGCTGGTCTTTGTCTCCTTACAGCCTTTGTAAAGTTTTATTGAACCCGGTGGCACGGTGGTGTAGTGGTTAGCACGGTCGCCCTGCACCTCCAAGGACCCGGTTCGATTCCCAGCCAGGTTCGATTCCCGTCTCTGTGTGCATGGAGTTTGCATGTTCTCCCCGTGCTTGGTGGGTTTCCTCCGGGTTGTCCGGGTTCCTCCAACAGTCCAAAGACATGTAGGTTAGGCTAATTGGCGATCCCAAATTGCCCTTAGTGTGTTAATGAGTGTATAAGTGTGTGTGCCCTGCGATGGATTGGCACCCTAAGTCTCCTGGGATAGGCTCCAGACCCCCCGCGACCCTGTATACAAAATATAGCGGTACAGACGATGAGAGAGGGATTAAATGAAACCAAGTTACCTTAGCTTTTGGCTGCGCGGTGTAAAGGAAAACCCCACCCTGAAACACTCGAGATAGGTCATAATTATGAGGCGCGGTCTCGTGTTGGTTTTTTATTTGATCAGATGTTACAGGGAAATAATCAGCTTTGTAGTGGTTACTCTATCACACCATAAAAATGTAAAATGTTTTATTGCTCGCGTGATATAATGTATAGATCGCTGCGTGGAAACAAACAGCAGCGCTTTCCTTATGCTTTATGGAGTTTAATTTCACTCTCGTGCTTTTATGGCAATATGGCAGCAAGTTTTATTTAAGAAACACCCAGTATATACATCGTCCTCATCGCAGTTATCAGAGAAAGCGAGAAACTGTATTTATGGAAGCAGTCAAACACACACACACACACACACACACACACACACACACACACACACACACAGCCTGACGTCTCCGTGTCCAGTTTATAGGATAATAGCAGGTTTGTGCAGCTGAGATGAGCCTGCACACTTCTCCTATTGGTTTAATGGTCAGAAATGTAATTTCTTTTCTTTCAGCACGACAGAGCTCTACACCATCACGTCTTCTGCTTGTTTCGTAAACCACAAGTGATAAGTAATGAAATAATCGACACAAACATGATAGCAATTGCAGATTATAACCTGCCTCTTGTTATTTCTAGCTACATTATCTTTCCAGTAAATTTAAATCATTAACGAAAAACAGCGATGATTATGATGATTTAGACGAACGAAACACAGACGAATGAAAGTAATGACATAAAAAGTAGGACATTTTATTTAATGTCAAAATATGCAATAGACTTGAGGACAAGCTGAGAAGAATGAATTAAAAACAACATTAAATGAAGGTGGTTACATCCCCCTAGCTCCTCCCAAAACCCCTCCCTACTCTCATCCCCATGACCCCTCCCCCAACATGTTCCTTTATTTTCTCTCAAAACGCCTCCCTATTCTCCTCCCAAGCCACTCCCCAAACCCATCCATAATCTCCTCCCCTAAACCCCTCCCCAAACCATCCCAAATCGCTTTCTCTAATTCCGCCATAATCCCCTCCCCTCCACCAAATCCCACTTTAATCTATTCCCCAAGTCCCTCCCCCAAACCATGCCAATTCCCCAAACCAATTCTTTCCTAATACTGCCCCAATCTCTATCCCTAATCTCGCCATAATCCCGTTTATCCACTAAATCCCACCATAATCTCTTCCCCAAGCCCCTTCTCCACCCATCCCTAATGCATCTCTCTAATCTCCCAAACCACTCATTAATCACTTTCCCCAAACCCCTCCCCAACCCACCCATAATCTCCTCCCCCAAAGCCCTATTTAGTCTCTTTCCCCAAACCTCTCCCTAATTTCTTTCCCAAAGTCCTCTCCTCATCTCTTGCTCGAAGTCCCTCTCTATTATCTTTCCCAAAACTCCACCTTACTCTCTAAGTTCTTCCCTCAACCCTTTGGTGTTCTATCTATCTATCTATCTATCTGTCGATCGGTCTCTGTCTGTCTGTCTGTCTGTCTGTCTGTCTGTCTGTCTGTCTGTCTGTCTGTCTGTCTATCTATCTGTCTATCTATCTGTCTATCTATCTATCTGTCTATCTATCTATCTATCTATCTGTCTATCTATCTATCTATCTGTCTATCTATCTATCTATCTATCTACAAAGAGGTTAAATGTAATAAGCGATGCTTACAAATCCATCCATGGTCCAGGTCTCTTCTGTGATCCTCGCGTGGCTCCCGTGCACCAGAACCCTCATGTGGTACAGCCGCAGGGTGAGACGAGCTTCACCACTCTTATACACACCTGCATCCGGACACAGAAAGTACAGTATAACACACACACAAACACACATGGCACACAGTACTCAGTCCTAACTCATGCATGGTTCGCGCATCGACAGACATTCCACTGTGTAACTCACACACATCTGTGTGCTTCCTGCGTTTTTTAAAAATCGAATTCATTTTGTAGTTGTGTTTCACTGCTGTGATTTTTTTCCCCCTTATTATTTAAAATAATTATGTAATGCACTGTGTTGACTGTTATGCAATGATCGATTAAAAATTTTATTGAAACACATGACTATATTTAATCTGATATTTGGTTTATTATAATCTTAGATAGATTGTATTCAAGATTTTTAAAATATATTATTTATTTATTTATTATTGGTTTTTTTATGTCTCAGGGACAATGGACAACATAATGCATAAAACCCAGCTGTAAGGATTATTAATGTTTTTCTATTGTGTACTTTTATTCAATTTGCACACAACAACAACAAAAACAAGCGTTACTGCAACTTTACTTTAACTTCTCTATTTGTTCGTTTGTTTACTGATCGATCGACTCTCTGTTGGAGGAACCGCGCTCCGAGCCGTTCTTTTACTTTTCTCTCTTTCACTTGTTTGTGTGACTTTACCAGTTTTACATAAAACAACAACAACAACAACAACACAGAAAGTTGCGTAACTCATGAATGTGGAACATTTGCTCTCACTGTATAATTAGAGCCGGAGCATGCATCACTTAAACTCCGAAAGAAACATTACACTCAGGAAGTTTCTCTCCGACATCTGACGCGGGCGGCTTATTGTTGCGCCAAGGAGTGTGTTATTAGTTTCTTACCTGACAGTAAGAGCTCGGCGTTCCTGTTGGTTAGAGTGGCGTTGACTCTGCCGGAGGTTGCGTTGAAGTCGGTGATTGTCAGAGTCACGGGCTGTTTCGCCGCCTTGTACTCGAGCGAGCCCTTCCAGACGTACGCCGGGGCGAAGACGTCGTCGGGCACTGCAATCGAGAACGTTTAAGCTGTCAGGCGCCGAGGGGGCGAAACACGCGCGGCCCTTTTTACTTGCCGCATTCTTGCAGTAATTAGCCCTTGGCTGCGATATGGAGCGACTTTAAAACTGCTTCTTTGCGACGAGCGAATATTCAACATTAAAAATGAGCTCTGCGCGCTCTTTGAGTGCAGGCGCTCTACACGTTAGTCTGAGACGTCTCACCTCTTGCTTTCGGACTCGGCGTCCCTTGAACAGGCACGGCCGCTTTCTCTGCCGGTTTCGATCCCACTGGAAAACAAGACAGAGATGTGATGATGATGATGATGATGATGATGACGGCTATCGCAGGTAGACGCTAAAACCACTCAGTCAAAAATGGCATGCGGTGAAACGGAGAGAACTCAATTAGCACGCACACTTCAAAAGTATTCACGCAATCGGGCTGTAAAGAGCTCTCAAAAACACAGCGGTATATTTACAAGTTTGTGTGTGTGTGTGTGTGTGTGTGTGTGTGTGTGTGTGTGTGTGAAGTCTTACCTCGGCACACGGGCACTTTCCCGCTCCAGGATCCGTCAGGTCTGCAGACGCGATGCTCGGAGCCTCCGGTGAGCACGAAACCCGTCTGGCACGAGTACACGAGCATGTACCCGAGCGAGGGCACGTCCAGCCCCAGCACGCTGGCGTGCGGCGGGCTGCGAGGCTGCTTGCACGAATGGGCTGCACAGACACACACAGCGAGAAAACCTTTCGAGAAAACTGTTGATTATTTTACTATCACAGCACGACGCGTCTTTCCAGAGCGATCTGCAACGTTAAAGACACTGGAAGAAAAAAACAGAGAAAGACTTACGGATGCATTCGGGCTGGTCGCCGCTCCAGGTGAGGTCGCTCTGGCACGTCCGTGTGGTGGAGCCCAGTAACAGGTGGCCGCTCTGACAGTGAAAGCGCACGGTGCCGCCCACCTGCGATATCACACACACCACGGGTAGAATCAAACACTTCGCATCCACAAGTCCAGTGCGTTTCTGAGTTATTTCTTTTTAAAAAAAGGAAAAAAAAAAAAAATACAAATATGAGGGGCGTTCAAGTCAAACCGGGATTTTGAATTGCAGTCTTGACCTCGCTCCAAGCAAAAGTCCCGGCTTGACTTGAACGCACCTTAAGCACTACTGTTACAGGAGCGTTGGTGTAAATGTCTTTCTAAATCGAAAATCTTTGATTTCCTTTACTAGTTTTACTTGACATCAACTGTCAATCAAGATTAATGATGTAACAGTTACATCATCTGTCAATTCTACGTTGATGACGTAATAGTGTAGCAAAAGTCCCGGCTTGACTTGAACGCACGCGCCTTAAGCACTACTTTTACAGGAGTGTTGGTGTACACCCCTTAAATGTCTTTCTAAATCTAAAATCTTTGATTTCCTTTCCTAGTTTTTTTACATGGCGTCATCTGTCAATCAACCTCAGATCATCTGTTATTACTGGATCTGTGACATTTCTCTTTGTCTTCATTATTTTTTTTATGCGACTCTTCCACCGATTAGAGCGGACGGGCTTTCTATTCCGTCCCTTCGGAGTTTATTCCCGTACAGATGGTCCCGTCTCGTTCGTCTCTATTAAAAAGGGCGCGGTGGGTGACGCTTGTCCTTCCTCCTTAGCTACACGATGATCCAGGTGCCGACTCCGATCGCCGAGACCTGCCAGCCGATGATACGTGAAATAATGGACTTTCTGTTCAGCCGTAATGCAAGCACCTGATGTAGTGTTCCTTTGAGAACCCGTCTCTTTGAGGGAGGCGATGAAGAGTCGCCATGGGTAAGAACGCAGAGCGTCTCCGCGGACAATGAAAGTAGACGGAGACGTCCAGGCACGTCTTTAAAGTGGCGCGAGAGCGTCAGGTGCCGTTTTACTGAACGATCCTGACAATGAGTCAATTGTGCTTCGCAAGAAAGGGCAGTTGGGAAAAAGGATCCCGATTCAGAGTGACACACACACACACACATATATATATAAACTCTCTCTCTCTCTCTCTCATGGCCTCACCACTGTAAACACTTCTGTTCCCTCAAGTGGCATTAATCATTTTGTGAAATCATTTAACTTAGAGAAGCAGATGATGAGCAGGATGTAGGTGAATTATTAGCCTGTGTATAAGGATAGTAATTAAGCTAATTAGTTTAAGGATTAGCTGCGGGATATTTCAGGATAAAAAAAAAAAAAGAAAACAGCAAGAAGCTAATTCTCCTATTTGAAATGCAGTCCCACATTCGGCCGTCTTCAGAGAGAGTCATGTGACTGACTCTGAGGAGAGTGTGTGTGAGACGAGTGTGTGAGACGGAGGAGTGTGTGTTAAAGGAATGCATGTTGGACAAGTGTGTGTTACAGATATGTGTGTGTTAGGGAAATGTTTGTTAGGGGAGAATGTGTTAGAGCAGTGTGTGTTATTGGAGTGTGTATTAGACGAGTGTGTGTTAGAGCAGTGTGTGTTATTGGAGTGTGTATTAGACGAGTGTGTGTAAGATGAGTGTGTGTAAGATGAGTGTGTGTAAGATGAGTGTGTGTTAGAGCAGTGTGTGTTATTGGAGTGTGTATTAGACAAGTGTGTGTAAGATGAGTGTGTGTTAGAGGAGTGTGTATTAGGAGTGTGTTAGAGCAGTGTGTGTTATTGTGTGTGTTATTGGAGTGTGTATTAGACAAGTGTGTGTAAGATGAGTGTGTGTTAGAGGAGTGTGTATTAGACGAGTGTGTGTTAGAGCAGTGTGTGTTATTGTGTGTGTTATTGGAGTGTGTATTAGACAAGTGTGTGTAAGATGAGTGTGTGTTAGAGGAGTGTGTATTAGACAAGTGTGTGTTAGAGCAGTGTGTGTTATTGGAGTGTGTATTAGACGAGTGTGTGTAAGATGAGTGTGTGTAAGATGAGTGTGTGTTAGAGCAGTGTGTGTTATTGGAGTGTGTATTAGACGAGTGTGTGTTAGAGCAGTGTGTGTTATTGGAGTGTGTGTAAGACGAGTGTGTGTAAGATGAGTGTGTGTAAGATGAGTGTGTGTAAGATGAGTGTGTGTAAGATGAGTGTGTGTTAGAGCAGTGTGTGTTATTGGAGTGTGTAATAGACAAGTGTGTGTAAGATGAGTGTGTGTTAGAGGAGTGTGTATTAGGAGTGTGTTAGAGCAGTGTGTGTTATTGTGTGTGTTATTGGAGTGTGTATTAGACAAGTGTGTGTAAGATGAGTGTGTGTTAGAGGAGTGTGTATTAGACAAGTGTGTGTTAGAGCAGTGTGTGTTATTGGAGTGTGTATTAGACGAGTGTGTGTAAGATGAGTGTGTGTAAGATGAGTGTGTGTTAGAGCAGTGTGTGTTATTGGAGTGTGTATTAGACGAGTGTGTGTTAGAGAGTGTGTGTTATTGGAGTGTGTGTAAGACAGTGTGTGTAAGATGAGTGTGTTAAGATGAGTGTGTGTGATGAGTGTGTGTTAGAGCAGTGTGTGTTATTGGAGTGTGTAATAGACAAGTGTGTGTAAGATGAGTGTGTGTAGAGGAGTGTGTATTAGGAGTGTGTTAGAGCAGTGTGTGTTATTGTGTGTGTTATTGGAGTGTGTATTAGACAAGTGTGTGTAAGATGAGTGTGTGTTAGAGGAGTGTGTATTAGACGAGTGTGTGTTAGAGCAGTGTGTGTTATTGTGTGTGTTATTGGAGTGTGTATTAGACAAGTGTGTGTAAGATGAGTGTGTGTTAGAGGAGTGTGTATTAGACAAGTGTGTGTTAGAGCAGTGTGTGTTACTGGAGTGTGTATTTGACGAGTGTGTGTAAGATGAGTGTGTGTAAGATGAGTGTGTGTTAGAGGAGTGTGTATTAGACGAGTGTGTGTTAGAGCAGTGTGTGTTATTGGAGTGTGAGGAGTTAGAGGAGTGTGTGTTGTTAGAGGAGTGTGTGCTATTGGAGTGTGTGCCAGGTCAGCTCTCTTACCTTGAAGCCCAGGCTTGCATTCAGAGAACCGTATTCAGGAGTTCCAGGGTTCTCACACGTCGTCTTGGTCGGTTCTATGGACATCATCATCATCATCAAACATGTTCATCATCATCATCATCATCATCATCAAACATGTTCATCATCATCATCAAACATGTTCATCATCATCATCATCATCATCATCATCATCATCAAACATGTTCATCATCATCATCATCAAACATGTTCATCATCATCATCATCAAACATGTTCATCATCATCATCATCAAACATGTTCAACATCATCATCATCAAACATGTTCAACATCATCATCAAACATGTTCATCATCATCATCATCATCATCAAACATGTTCATTATCATCATTTTTTTTTTTTCCTCCCTAATTTAGTCGTGTCCAATTCGTCCCCGTCACTAGGGGGCTCCCACATTAAGGCTACTACTACCACTCAGCCGGGAGGGCCGAAGACTATCACGTGTTTCCTCCGAACCACGTGACGCCAGCCGACCGCATCTTTTCGAACTGCTCGCTCGCGCACCGTTGGGGGCGGCGTAACACACTCGGAGGACGGCGCTATCCGCTCCCTCCGCTGCGCGAGCTCACAGACGCCCCTGACTGGCTGTAGAGCCGTGATTAATGTCGGAGCACTATGTACCTCTCATCCCTCCCCTCTGAGAGAGCTCGGCCAATCAGCTCTCTCTAGACCTCCGGCTGCGAGAGGTTACAGCACCACCCGGGATTCGAACTAGCGATCTCCGGATGATAGGGCGAGCGCTTTGACCACTGCGCCACTCAGAGGCCCGATCATCATCATCTTCATCAAACATGTTCATCACCATCATGTTCATCATCATCATCATCATCATCGTCTTCATCAAACATGTTCATCACCATCATGTTCATCATCATCATCATCATCGTCTTCATCAGACATGTTCATCATCAGCTCCCTCTGTGGGAACCCTTAATAGTTCCTTCATTCTGTTTGTTATTTCATGTACAGTGAGTTTGATTATAAGTCTATAGAAACAGTGAGTGTAAATAAATATGATTGTATGTTCTCCCTGCTCTGGTCTGAGCTGTGAATAATATTAATATCAGTGGAACGTGGGCAGAAGCAAAAGGTTATTAAATAACGCCGTGCCTGTTATTCAACACGGTGAGAACGACTCTAAAAACAGAACGCATTGCCTCGTTGACCTTTAAAGACGGAGGGTTTATATCTGCTCCACACACAGTGTGTGTAATGTGGTATAATGTGATCTATCACCTATACATCGAGGCTGGGAGCCGCTCCACGTGCCGTCGGCCTGGCACACACGCGTAGACGAGCCCACCAGCACGTAGGGGGCGCTGCAGCTGTACAACACCTCGGACTTGAAGATGAAACTCTGGCCTTCTCTCTTGGCTTGCGCGGGGATTCCTGGGTCGCCGCAGAACCTGGCTGTAAAATAATAGAGACGTCGGTGCTGAGTTCTGGGTGGCTGGAAAACGTCAGCTGCAAATTCAGTTTAATGGTTAATCAGTTTAATGGTTGTTAGATCACCGTGGTGAAGTAGGCACAAAAGACTTTACGACATGAAGCAAGTAGGAAAATCATCACACACTGGTGTTGCTGATTATTTTCCCGTAACAGCACAACACTGAGTCTTAACACCGTATAGACCAAAAATACAGAAGTTGCCCGTTCAGTCAGGTGTTACGGATGGAAATTTTAACGCGATGTGCAGATAAAAAGCTTTTTCAAGGCAGCGAGACATAAAAGAAGTGAGTAAATGAAGTAGAGTTAATTATTAAACTTCAGAAAGGTTTCACACTGCACGATTCTCAAGGATATAAAAAAGAGGATTACAAAAAAAAAAAAAAAAATCAGCGAGCCCTGGCTCGGTGTCCTCGCCCGGTCATTACTCCTGCGATTCGGTGACCTTATCATTTTCGATTTCCTTTTCAAAGCATCGATAAAGAATTTAATTACAAGTCTGGGTTCACTGATGGGTTAGGTACACGCATGGTCGCTGCTTTTACACGCCCAATTGGTGCCGAGAATGTCAGGGGAAAAAATCGCGATGGAAACCTGACGGCCAGCTCACGGCAAGAGTGAAATATATTTTTCATATGTAAAATGATCAAAGGGCAAAAGCACTCGGCATAGGAGTCGCAGTTAAAGGGTCAGGGTTGTGATATTTAACCGTCAACGCGTAGGTCGGCTCGAGCGAATATAAATCGGCCGTAATGATCCTGCTGTAAATGAGCGCAGAGGGCAAAGGCCCGTGTCCGCTTCCTCGCTCTCTGATCTATATTTCACAAAGCGGAATAAAGGAAGATGAAGCTTAGAGCCTCAGAAGGTTGAGTGTTGAGTCGCAGGCTTATGTGTTGGCACCGAGCCGTTAAATACTAACAGTCTCTAAACCGGAGATCAGTCCGAGCCATCTGCATGGTGAAGGGATTAAAGAGACGCTGTGTTACTTTAAACCGTCTTCTGCTTGCTTTGCTTCTGGATTTTCAATACATATTTTTTTCATTATTAAAGATCAAATACTGCAACAATGCAACAGAGAATTTTCCAAAACTTGGCAAAATAAGGTAAGATAAGGTCGGTATAATATAAGATGAGATAATACAAGATATAAGCTGAAATAAGAAAAATAAAAAAGACAACACATGATGTACTAGAATTATATATATATATATAAAAAAAACAATAAATGACACAAGATGAGATAAAATAATAATAAAAAAAAAACAGCCAAGACAAGACAAGACACAAAGTAAGAAAGAAAATGAAATAAGATTATATAAAATAAAAATATTAAAAATAACGCAAGATGAACTAAGATGATAAGATGAACTAGAACATGGGACAAGATGATATGAGATAAGGCAAGATAAGAAATTCTAAGATAAGATAGGGCAAGATGTAAAAAAAAAAAATTTTTTATAAAAATAAAAAAGCCACCATCAGACGATATATGATCAAAGAAAATAGGATAAATTTAAATAATATGAGAATAATATGAGACAAGATGAAATAAATAACACATAATAAGATGAAATAAGATATAAGTAATAGATAATAAGATAATAAGTACGACAAGATAATATGAAATAAAGCAAATAAGGAAAGATAAGATGAGATAGGGCAATGAGACAAGATGAGATAAAATTTAAAAAGCCAAGAAAAGAGAAGATAAAATGGAAGAAAATGAGACAAGTTAAGAAGAAAAAGCAAAACAAAACAAAATAAGATAAAACAGGAAAAGGCAAGGCAAGATAAAATAAAGCAACATAAGATGAGATCATCTAAAAATATGCCAAGATAACATAAGATGAGGTAAAGTGACGGGACAAAATCAAAAGAGATAAGATGAGACAAGATAACGTGAGATAAAAAAAAGCCATGATAAGACACACAAAAAAAACATGATAAGATGAAATAGGGTAAGACGGGTAAAGATGAGATAGTTGAGATAAGACCAGCGAGGAAGAGATAAGATTAAATAAAGCAAGATTTTTCATTCATTCATCTTCTATACCGCTTTTCCTTATCCTTATACAGGGTCATGGGGGCCTGGAGCTTATCCCAGCATGAGGCAGGGTACACCCCGGACAGAGAGCCGATCCAGTGCACACACACACTACTACAGGCAAATTGGGAACACCCTTTAACCTAATCTGCATGGCTTTGGTCTGTGGGAGATAACTGGAGTACCTGGAGGAAACCCACCAAGCTCGGGGAGAACATGCAAACTTCACACACACACAGACCCCGAGGTGGGAATTAAACTCTCGACCCAAGACAACATTGCTAACCAAGGCAAGTTTAGTCGAGATAATATAAGCTAAGGTAATATAAGATAACGTTAATTATGATGAAACATGTTAAAATAATATAAAATATGGTCAAAGAACACAAGATAAGATCAATTAATAAGATACTTGGATCTTATGAGAAATGAAAGTATTTAGTCAATTTTAACCAAAACGCAGCGGAAACTTCTCTTTATCTTAAAGATGTTCGAATCCGAATAGCTTGAAAAAGCATATCATTTTTTTTCTATGTACAGAAACGTTTAAGTAACATCGATGGAAGGAGTCTCCAGTCTCAGTCTGAGGTAAAGCTGCAACTCCCAAAGAAGCTGCATCTTGAGATTTGTTTCATGGACAATCCCACAAATCTACCAGGATAAATGTGTCAAATTGTGTCTCAAAACACGAGATATTCAAGCCCTCGATACAAACAAGGTGTAAAGTCAGTGACAGCCGGAATTTAAATGCATAACAGCTAAATAAATATACATTTCTTACAAGAGAACTATATTCAGCATTACTTTATCCATGTGATAGTTTTCATTCCTCCTCTGGGAGAAAATGTTTTTTTTTTTTTTGTGGCAGGAGGGTAAAAGAACAAGGGATAAATACACAAATGCGAGGAGGAAGAGAGTCATAACACGCAAACGAGACCCGTCCCTGCTCATTCTGCGCACGTTTTGAACGTGTCAGGGGCCAAATCCGCCTACGCCAAAAAAAAAAGAAGAAAAAAAAAAGAAAAAGAATAAAAATCAGCGATGTGCTTACTGTACACTGCCTCAATTCTGATCTAACCTTTATTCCATGTGTGTGTGTGTTTGGTATGGAGTGGGGAGGAAAACATTGTAAACAGCTCCAGGCCATGCCACGTCGTGCATAACAAACAGATCTTGAGAGAGCCCTAATGTCAGCGAGCCTCCTTGATGAATAATAAAGCACTTTTGAGATGTCTGAAACGCCACACAACAAAGGCAGAATATTAATTTTAATACGGTAGCTTAGTGGCTCGGGGAAAACGTGACGCCGTGCTTGTGGCTTTTTGCCGCAGTGCCGCTGGCTCACTATGAGTTTGTGTAAGTATAATTGAAGGAAAAACCCACACGGAACGAGCGGCATATTAATCTTTATAATTAACATGTTATCTCGGAATTCTTTCTTTGGTTAAAAGGTTTCCTACCGTATCCAGAATGCCATTTCAACTACCTGATAACGGTGCAGTAGGATCATTCACTCAGTTCATTTCTAGCTGAAGAGTGCGATGCGGCAGCGCTTTAGTCCATCAGTCTGTACGCTCTTCTCAAACAGATCAGACTCCAAAGCCTTCATCTTAACACCAACATGCTCCTCATCTTGTAAATCACTAATGAGGCACGTTATTCCTTTCTTAAACAATAAAGTAAAAACGGTCACGAGCCAAAGATTTTTTACTTCCAAAGTTTCATACTAGTGTTGCGCTGCATGATAGAATTGCAACATTCTTAGCTATAAGGTGCAAAAAATTGTGGCTAAATTTGTGGTTTAAATCAGTAACTAGCATACGAATATACGCAGCTCTATTTGTAGTTTTATATCAGCTACAGTAAATTATCTACTAAATTGTTTATATTCATAGCTATAATTTTGTTTTAAAATTTTGTTAATATTTGTACCAATGTTTTTCATATAAGTCAGCAACTAGCTGGCTAATCTTTGTTAATCATACAGTATTTGTGGTTTAAATAAGCGACTAACTTGTTAATGGGGCTATGCTTGTGGTTTAAGTTAATTACAGTAGTAGATTGCTAATATTTGTAGCTAAACTTGCTTTTTAAATCAGCTAACAGCTTGGTTACATGCAGACCTACAGTAGAATTGTGGTTTAAATCAGCTACTAGCTTGTTTACTGTATATTCATACCTATATATGGGTAAATTAGGTTAATAACATATTAATATTCATAGCTACAATTGTGATTTAAATCATAGTAGCCTATTTATATTTGTGCTTAGATTTGTAGTTTAAATTAGCTACTAGCTTATTAATATTTCTAACTATATTTTTTTATTAAATCAGTTCCCAGAAAATAGCTTATATTTTTATCTATATTTGGTGTGTGAATTAACTAACATCTGTTAATGTTCATAGCTATACCATCTGCTTTAAATCAGCTACTAGCATGTTAATTTTTGTAGCTAAACGTATAGTTATAGACAGCTATGAGTTTTAAATATTCCTAGCTCTACTTCTTGATTAAATCAGATCCTAGGCTGTTTATATTCCTACTACTTGTAGTGTAAATTAGATTACTATTAATAGATGTACTTGTGCTTTAAATCAACTATTGATCATTTTTGTGGCTATATTTGTTGTTACCTTTGCTACTAGCATCATTATTATAATATTTGTCATTATTATAATATTTGTAGCTATATATATATATATATAAAACCTTCAACAGAAGCAGATATGGACATATTAGGTAAGTAGTTTTCATTGAAAGCATGTATAACGCTCTGCTAATTTCGCAGAGCGTTATATATAATGCAACAGTAGTATCTAAATGTAGACGAAAGCCGGGTAATCTACAAACAGTATGAACTACGGTAGGCAAAAGCAAAATTAGAGAATCATGAATGAGGTCAAAACCAGAGAGAGGCAATCATAAAACACATGGCATGATATAGATTTGTGTGTAAAATAAAAGAAATAAATTAATTAATTAAAATAGTTGAGACTGCGACACTTTACTTGCTGATCCGCTTTTCCTGTTCCCGCGGTTAAAATAGCATCACAGGGTTACACCTCTTCATGCTAACTACACGAGACTAGGACTTTGAGGCCAATGTCCTCAGTAATTCTGCGCTGGAGATCTCATTAATGTGACAACATCACTGGAGAAGAGTGTGTAAAAAAATGATGAGGCGGATTTGTTTACATGCGCTAACAGAAAGTCTTGCCTGTTAGTATCACACATTTTTGAGATTATTGAAATGTGTGTGTGTGTGTTTTTTTTTTAAATAAACATCATTGGAACTGCTACTGTACTGTTACTGTGCTACTGTAGCTATAACAATGTGTTGTCAGTTTGACAAACAACTTGTCACAGTAGTAATGAAATACAGCAACAACCGGCACAGTAACACATGAATCAACAAATACATCACATGTATTTCCTGATGAAGGTTTTTTTTTTTTTTACTTTTAAAACTTGTATGTCCCAGAGTGATTTGAGCCTCATCAGCACTAAATGACTGCTTTCAGCTTTTGGCACCATATGACTGCTTTATTTTCTAAACGAATTGCAAATTGAGGTTTGCCCAGTCGAGGCACGTCAGCGAGTGAAGACATCACGCTCGGGGTCATGCAGGGCATGCAGAGCGCCTCTTAGGGCAACGCAGATC
Organism: Clarias magur; assembly: GCA_013621035.1. NCBI lineage: Eukaryota > Metazoa > Chordata > Actinopteri > Siluriformes > Clariidae > Clarias > Clarias magur. The sequence continues at coordinate 895,539 of QNUK01000178.1, forward strand.
TGCTGAGTAAGACTGTGATAGAGTTTGTTTGAAACTGAAGGACGTCTTGAGAGAGGGAATATGCTGAGTGCGGAGCAGTCACGCGCCTGACATTTTAACCAAGGGCAGCTAATTAGCATCAATGGCAAATAAACCTAAACAACCTTAACCTATAACTTACTGCAAATTGGAGCATTTCTACACACTGTGTGGCTATTTAGTAAACAAACAATGTATTGCTACACTAATGAACGTCACTACATGATATAAAGAGAAAATTAAGCGCCATAAATTGTCAACAACGGCATTGTTTCGAGAATCAGCTAGCTAATAGCATGAAAACAATCGCATGAAAAGAGCAAGGCTAGTCCATGATGATGTATGAATAGGCTGATGGTTGAAGTCCAACTAATGAAAATAGAGAAGTAACTAGCTAACAATACGAGGCGAATAACCCAGAACGTTAACATTAAGGTATTTATTATTTAATAATAAAGAATGAACTTGCTGATGGTGAAGAGTTAACTAGATAAAGTCAGAGAATTAACTTGCTAGCGAAGTTAAAGTGCAAGGCTAGTCAATGATGAGGAATGAATAGTAGAGAATAGGCTGATTGTTGAGGTTTAACTAATAGAAATAAAGAATTAACTAGCCAACAATACAGAATAAACCACAGTAGCTAACAAGTGATAATGAGCTAAGGAACAACACAGAATGAGTTAACTAATAATAAAGAATTAACTAGTTAATAATAAAGAATGAATTAGCTAACGGTGAAGCGTTAACAAGATAAAGTCAGAGAATGAACTAGCTATCTAAGTTAATGTGCTAGGCTAGTCCAGGATGGGGAACGAGTAGTAGTGAATGGGCGGATGGTTGAGGTTTAACTACTGAGAATAGAGAATTAACTGACTAACAATACTGAATAAAGCACAGTAGCTATCAAGTGATAATGATCTAGCGAACAACAGAGAATGAGTAAGCTAACAATAAAGAATTATGTCCTTAATAATGGAGAATGAACTAGATAATAGCTAAAGCCTGAGAATGAACTAGCTAGCTAACAATACAAAATGACCTAGAGCACAAGGAAGAATTACTTAGCTAGCAATGAAGGATGGAGTAATTTAACTAACAATATATATTTTTAATACATTCATAATTATTTAGAAGTAAAAAAACGGCTAACAGTGGTAAACAATATAGTGAGCAATGGAGAATAAACAATCTAGTGCTAACAAAGAGATGACAAGCTAACTATCGATTGAGAATAAGCTAGGTGATGATGCGGAATGAACTAGCTACCAGTGGAGAATTGACTAGCTACAGATTAGGAGGGAACTATCTACTAATGCAGCATGAGCTAGCTAACAACAAGCAACAAGCTAGTGAACAATGGAGACTTAACTAGCTAACTATGAAGAAACAGGTGTCTAATAATGGATAATAAGACTCCTTGAAGTAGACAATGATTTAGCTAATGATAAACGAGCATTTATTAAAATAATGATGTTTTAGTAGTGAGTAATGAGCTGATGGTGGTAAATAAAATGGTAAGCAGTGTAGAATGCTTCAGCTAGTTCTGAAGAATAAACTAGCTAACAATGAATGGCGAGCTAGGCATCGATTGAGAATGAGTTAGCTAACAATAGAGAATGAAATTGACAACAATTTAAAACGAGCTATGGTGTTTTAACCATAGCCAGGAGTTAAAGAAGATGCTGAGAATGCGCTAGCTAATAATGTTGAGGAAGCTGTTAAGTTTGAAGGACGAGCTAATTGTAGCTCAAACTGGAGAGTGGCTAAGAGTGGAGAATGAGATAGCTAATACGAGTGTTGGCTGCAGGTGGTTTAATGAGGATCTACCCTGAAGTGGTGGAGGGTGAGCCAGCAGTGATGCAATGAGATAACCATTATGATAGAGAAGGTTAAATGTGGAGATCTACTCACGCATGCACAGCGGCACATCACCGCTCCAGGATCCCTGGCCCACGCAGGTAAGGGTTGCAGGAAAGGAGAGCTCATAGCCGCTCAGGCAGCCGTAGCTAACGCTGGTGCCCCAATGGAAGACAGAGCCCTCCACCTCGCCGTTGTTGATTCGGGGTGGAGCAGGGCACGTTACCGCTGCGGACGAAAGAAAAGGAATTTAAACAGATAAGCACTTAAGAAAAGAAGAGGGATTTACTAGCTATACAGCTAGTGTCATGTTTGAAAACTCTGATCTGAGCTGTACGTTAAAGCCGGTCTAGTCCTCGAGCGATGCTCTGAAACAGAGAACACAGACCTTGATGAAAGGCACGGTTCAGACGAGTTTGCCTCTCAGAGCTTCTTTTGACATTTCATCAACTACTGAAGCGTCTAACGCACACAGTGCACTGACAAGCGCTCACATTCTCCGCTTTGCAGTTTTTCCCTTTCTCACCTGCTCTCCGGGTGGCCGATGTAAAGGCAGCTCGCGGCCGCTCTGCTAAATAAAGCACGAGGGCCAAACTTTGGACACTAGAGAATTGGAAATCGGCAGCATTACATCCCAAAAGTGTTCTCTCGTACCTGTCCGAAGGAGTTTTGTCTGAGACCTGGTGATTCCTGAGCCTTGGCCTGGTTTCTGGTGCACATAAATCACATAAAATCCTGAAAAGGTATTTGAAAATTGCTCACTTTATGCAACCATTGTTATCTTTAATCATGTTTTTTTTTTGGTGCACAATTTCTGCAATTATGCCCACCATAGCTCATATACATGATTTAAAATGACGTTCCTGGACTTTCAAGGATATCTGAGGCGCGAATGAAAGGGCTTTAGAGAGTTTTGCCATTCAACGAAACGGTTTTTAATTCTGACAAACTCATAAAGCTACTGTAACTTAAGCAAAAAAGTTTTTCAAAAGTATTGGGATGAATGGATTTCAAGAATTCAATAAAAGCCTTGGTGTATTACAGTATGTTATTTCGTCTTGTTCTGTACCATTGTGCTATTGAATTCTTGATACTGGATGCTCAGAAGAGAAATAAATAGTTCAGCCATGAGTAGGTGTAACAGCGTACTTTGATCTGTTTCGGCAATTCCTGCGTTCAAATATTTCATGTCTAATAATTAAAAGAACAATCCTAGCTTTGAGTTTACTTAAGATGTGGAACATACAGTACAGGCTTCATTGCTTTGATGTTTCGATTGACAGTTAATTGGCTAAAACTATTAAGGGGTTAATCAACTTTATTCAATTTCCCACAACTCCTCTGGCACCACCTATTAGGCAAAGCTGGACGTCTGTACTCTACAGTATATCCGCAATAATGCCACCTTAAAGAAACACTGCCACTTTTCTCCGACATTTGGGATCATGCGGAGTTCTACAGATACTGTGATGTTAACGTCAGCCATATTGGATTTTCTACTTCTGTTGGATTTTTTTTTTTTTTTTTGTCCATTCCTTTTGTACAAATGTTGCTCTATCCATGCAAAGTTAGATTGTTCTAATCTTTTATTTTGCTGTTACATAGCAACCAAAGCTTTCTTCTCGCAGACTACGTTTGCATAACAGAAGAATTCCTTCTTAATTATACACTGCTCTGCCAGGAGGAAAAAAAAAAAAGTCTCACGCACTAATATTTCATTGCGCTGCCACTTGCTTTGATCGAGGCTGTGGCATCTTTTCGATAAGCTTACGCAATGGCACAAACATTTATTTCCGTCAAGCGTGGCGTTAATTTCTCTCCAAGATCTCGCGTTGACGATGGGAGGGTCGGACCGCTGTGCAAAGCCTTCTGCAGCACAGGACAGATATTCTCATCGGGGTGACGATCCATGTGTGAAAATGACGTCTCGTGCTCCCCGAACCACTCTTTCACAAATCGCATCATGGCATCATCATCATCTCGGAATAAGCTTGTGCTATCAGGGAGGAAAAAATATGCATTGATGGGCAAAAAAAAAAAAACTGGTCATTCAGTAACTTCAGGTCACATCAGGTCATTTTTTGGGCACAACAGAAGCAACCCCAGGTCATAACACTGCGTCAACAGGCTTGTACGGTAGGCACGAGGTACAGAATGATGTGTGCACCACGTCATCTGCATCTCTTCTTTCACTGATGCGCCCAACACTCTGGAACAGGGTAAGTCCATACTCATCAGACCACATGACCTTTTCCCAGTGCTTTACAGTCCATTATTTATGCTTCCTAGCAAATTGAAGCGTTTTGTTTCAAGACTCACTGAAAATGTTTTTTTTTTTTTTTTTGAAGGTTACACAGCTGTTTAGTCCCAATCCCTAGAGTTCTCCTTAGTTGTTTTCTTTGCCTGATGCAGGACAATAATCTAAGCCTTCTGAATCATGTGGCCCGCCGTGGCGACCACAGGATATGTCTTTTAATAAAAAATTTTTTTCATAAACTATTTTTTTTTTTTATATATAAAAAAGGTTGAAATAAATGGACACAAGTGAAAATTACAAGCTATTGAGGAACGACAAGAAGCGCAATTCAAGGTAGGAATGTTTGACAAGATTCTAACAGCCATGGGATCGTGAAAATAAAGAGCAGCGAGGTTTGGGGTGACATTTTCTAAATTGCAAATTTATACTTTGGACAGAGAAAGAAAGAGAGAGAGGGAGAGGGAGAGAGAGAGAGAGAGAGAGAGAGAGAGAGAGAGAAAGTCCACTGATGTTTTGTCACAGTCGGACAGGGAGCTGACGAGCGTACGGAGGAGTGAGCAGCCGAGTTTGAGCCAGCCATGAATAAATCATAGAGTTGTTTTGACGAGCAAGTGTCCCAATAAAAAGAAAAGAAAAGGAAAAAAAAAAAAGTTAATCAAATCCCTGCATCGCGACACTCCTCCGTACGCACCGCACTGTAAACAGCCATGCCCTGTTTAACACGTCTGTGTGCTGAGTTGCACCACATCAGCCTCGCTTCAATATGTAATTACATATCTCTTCATGCCAGAGCATTTCATATCACTCTCTTTTACAAACAACTCGCTGCAAAAATAAAGCCGTGTTTAGTGAAGCGCTGGCGTTTGAAACCGTACAGTTGCATTTCTGATCCGGGGCCCGTGAGCTGCACATCGTGTGATCTCCGGCATTCAGGGGAAGACAGAAGATCCAGGCTTCTCTCGCTCAGCTTTTTAGGTTATGACATCCGGTAAACATCTCACGGCAGGACGGAGCCGATAGCACCCGGGTCGAAGTGTGTCCGAGTGAGTGACGCGCGATCGAATAAGCCAAATATCAAGCGATCCAGCAAACATAATCAGAAGAATAAAAAATAAATAAATCAGGTTTAGTGTCAAATCAAACCTCTAGATTGTGTGTCTATTGTGAATTTCGGCTTCTTTCGATTGTGCAGAATAAGAAACTCACCCTTTTCGAATTCTCTATATAATCTCCCGCGACACTAATGCACCATTATCCCAATGTTTCCCTAGTGCTTGGATACCATCAAGGTAGAAAGTGAGACATCAATACACCGAAGCCATGATCAGCCTGCATGCTTCACGGCTGACACGCTGGCCTCCCAGGAACTCCTTTAATTTTCCAAACATGTGGAAATGGCTTGGAGCGAAGTTCCTGGGAGGCCAAGCCTTCTTTGAAACGTTTGCACCGTTTAAATGTTTTCTAACTGAATCTCATCAGCGCTTGAAATCTTCTGTAAATGTCAATCGCCTTTCACGGAAATGTCATCACAAGTCCCAGTTTGACTTGAACGACGTCCTGGGATAATACGGTAAATTTTATTTCAAATACATTTAAAAGAATACAAATTCCTGCAACCAAAAAAATAATAACACTTTCTTTTTAAATCTCCTGTTTACTGTTGATGATTTCCCTACAGCAGCATGACACTCTAAGTGTTTGCTTTTATTGCTATACACTTTCTTACCCATTACAGAACAAAGTTATAATTTACAATTCTATCCATCCATCCATCATTTTCCCTGTAAATAATAAACCACATAAGGCAAACAGTCAACAATAATTAACACTAAATCAACATTTTTATTTGCGGAAATTCTGACCCCAGGCTGGATTTTGTTACCCTGAGACTGCAGCCCATTATCATCAAGATTATTGGGGCTTGGTATTAAACACGTTAAGGCTGAGCAGGTTGTAAAAACGTTAATTAAAAAAAAAAAAAAAAAAGTGCTCAATAAAATAACATTTAAAAATGGAGAAATAAAAAAACGTTTGAACTGTTTTTGAAGTTATTGACAAAAAATACAATATAATTAAAAGATAAAATGATATATATATATATATATACACTGTATATGTGTATTTTAATAGTCAGAGGCTGAGTGTAATGGCGTGGTCATTAGGAGCTGGGTAATGATCCTAATAACTGCTGCAGAATATCCTGCTGGTGCGATATTAAGACGTATCCAACTCCAGATCCTCACAATTAAAGCAAGTGTGTTCATTATTTGCTGAATTTAAACACTCTAATTTTGGGCTCTGCTTAAAATCGGAACGTCCTTTGAGTATTTTTAGAGCAAAGCAGAGTGTTGTGGAGATCGGGGATCGTTCGTTAAATTGCATACGAACAAAACGAGTTTGTGATGTACAGTATCAAGTGCCGTGGTATCCAGGGCATACCACATCCGACAGGAGTGACTGTGGACGCGAGAGGAAGCCGTCTGAAAGGGATGTCCGGGTGCGAACCCGCATTGTATCCAGAACACATAAAACCCACTCTCCTGTTTCCACCAAAACTGTTCGTCAGGAGCTCCACGGGGTCGATGTACACGGCCGGGCTGCTATAGCCGAACCTTTGGTCACTCGTGCCGATGCCGAACGTCGGTTTCAATGGTGCCAGCAGCGAAAATCTTGGGCTGTGGACAATGTGAAACATGTATTGTTCTCTGATGAGTCCGTCTTTCCCACAATCGAGAGAGTTACAGTGTGGAGAAGCCCCAAAGAAGCGTAACACCCAGAGTGTTGAGTGAAGAGTGAAGTGATCCATGGGGGTGGATCAATTGTGGTTTGGCCTGCAATATCATGACATTCCCTACTGTAGGCGCAATACTTGTGCTAGATGGACGCGTCACTGCCAAGGTTATTGATTAGCGAGTGACATTTACAGATGAACCATTCTGCAGGACCATGTGCACCCAATGGTTCAAACATTGTATCCTGAAGGCGGTGCCGTGTATCAGGAGGATGATGCACCAATACACACAGCGAGACTGGTGACAGAGTGGTTTGATGAACATGAAAGTGAAGTTGAACGTCTCCCATGGCCTGCACAGTCACCAGATCTAAATATTATTGAGCCACTTTGGGGTGTTTTGGAGGAGCGAGTCAGGAAACGTTTTCCTCCACCAGCATCACGTAAGGCTATATTACAGTATATGATATGCTGTATATACAGTAATGACTCCTTATAACTGTGATGAGCACCAAAGCATCTCAGAAGCTACGCCACGCCAAACCTCGAGGTGCACCGGCTCTGACGGCAGGAGACCGCATCACAGTCTCATCAACAACACAAAGTCTGAGGCTACAGTGGGCTTTTTGAGTTAACGAGCTCAGATGAACAGGGGAATAAAAATAATGAATACGTCAGGAGAGAGAGAGAGAGAGAGAGAGAGAGAGAGAGACTGTCACATGACTTTCATGTCTTAATTAATGAACATTTAAGATAATTTAAGATTACCACAAGACACTTTTGGCCTCTGTTAAAGAAATTATGTAACCGTATTGCTCCTGCTAAATCTTAAAGTGCTGGGTCATACAGGGTTAATGAGGACCAGCAGCACATTTTATATAGAATAATTAAAAAAAAAAAAAAAAGGAAAGGAAAGGAAAGGAAAGCCAGGGCACAGGCGCGCATAATTTAATTGGCCGATGTGAATGAAGTGCAATCCGGCCTCTGTGAGAGTATGGCCGAGTCGTTCTGGGCCAAATAACTCTCTGTGCATGTGTGTGTGTGTGTGTGTTTAAACCACGCCAGCTTTTTGGCATGTGTCACACGTAGCATGTCTCTTAACGCTCCATCCCGCAGGCTACGTGTCGAGCAGGAACCACACTGCAATGAAAGCGTCTCTGTTCCCCGGCTCGCACTCCGCCGCGCAGACGATCCGGTTCTCTTTTCAGGGAAGTTTAAAAAATTTTTTTTTTTTTTTAGAATTTTGTTACAGCGAGTTGTTTATGAAACCAGGTACGAGGAGATGACGTGAAGAAAGCTGGAATATAAATAGCACGGATGCGTTCAGTTGGATTTCTGGATCGATAACGATATCCTCGCGCGTTTTGGCTTTGGGGAAAATTCATTTGTGGAGCATTTTTATTTAGAAAAAGGTCTGAAATGTCACGGACACGCTCCTGTTTAATCACCTTTACTGTAAATGAACTGGAAATAATTCAAAGGCATAAATATAAAGTTGAATAATTATGATTTCAATATCACGGTTAGAGTTCATTTAACTTTCCCCTGATCATTTGAAGTGATATTATATATATACAGGGTGGGCCATTTATATGGAGACACCTTAATAAAATGCGAATGGTTGGTGATATTAACGTCCTGTTTGTGGCACATTAGTATATGCGAGGGGGCAAACTTTTCAAGATGGGTGGTGACCATGGTGGCCATTTTGAAGTCGGCCATCTTGGATCCAACTTTAGTTTTTTTTCAATAGGAAGAGGGTCATGTGACACATCAAACGTATTGGGAATCTCACAAGAAAAACAATGGTGTGCTTGGCTTTAACGTAACTTGATTCTTTCATGAGTTATTCACAAGTTTCTGACCACTTATAAAATGTGTTCAATGTGCTGCCCATTGTGATGGATTGTCAATGCAACCCTCTTCTCCCACTCTTCACACACTGATAGCAACTGTCATGCACACTCGTAACACGACCGGCACTAGGACCCGGAAGTAATACGGTCGGGTTTCAGGAAGCATAAAAGGAAACAAGATGGCGCCTCACATTGCTCAGTCATTGAGTTCTGCCCATGCTATCGCCGACGCCTCGCTCGCCTAAACGTGAGTACTCACTTTCTTGGGTTATCGCTTCTGATTGGGTGTGTGTATTTAGAACGCGGGTTTATTTGTGTAAACTCTTGCTCTCGCTTCGGGAGAGTTCTAAGAATAACTAGCGTGGTTATCCTGCCTGCTCGCGCTACTTCCGCGTTTGGGTTTACCATCCACGCTACAGGGCTAACTGCTAGTCTTCTGATTCATCTCCGGTTAGTTCGTGACAGCAACACCGCAGGAGAAATGCCAGCACAGGCTTCCAGTATCCGTAGTTTCAGGTGCTGCACGTCTCGTATCTTCACACCATAGACAATTGCCTTCAGATGACCCCAAAGATAAAAGTCTAAGGGGGTCAGATCGGGAGACCTTGGGGGCCATTCAAGTTTGCCCCCTCACATATACTAATGTGCCACAAACAGGACGTTAATATCACCAACCATTCGCATTTTATTAAGGTGTATCCATATAAATGGCCCACCCTGTAGAAAGAAAGAAAGAAAATAAATGTGAAAAGGGCAATAAAAAATGTAAACAATATCAGATTATTGATTAGCGAGTGACATTTACAGATGATAAAAATAGGAAATCTAAAAATTAAACAAACAAAAATAAATAAGTGTATACTGTATGCGGCGGTGTAGTGGTTAGCACTGTCGCCTTGGGTTCCAGGTTCGATTCCCGACTCTGCGTGCATGGAGTTTGCATGTTCTTCCCGTGCTTGGTGGGTTTCCTCCGGGTACTCCGGTTTCCTCCCACAGTCCAAAGACATGCAGATCAGACTAATTGGTTTTCACAAATTGCCCATAGTGTGTGAATGAGTGTGCGAGTGTGTGTATGTGTGTGTGCCCTGCGATGGATTGGCAGCCTGTTGTACCCTAAGTCTCCTGAATACAGGATGAAGTGCGGTAAAGTTGTGTCACTCCACAATCATTAATCAGATCCTTTAATATCATTTTAATATTTTCTTTTATTTCTTTTATTTATTGCCTCGTTACACATATTTAAATTTTCATTTTCTTAATTAATTTCACGTTTTTAAAAGCATAACATAATAATAATAATAATAATAATAATAATAATAATAATAATAATAATAATAATAATAATAATATTTTAATTATTGCAATGTCATGCAATAGTAAAAAGCTTAAACTCCTAATAATTCCAAGAGACTAAGATCTCTCTACTGTATCCGTCTATTCATTCATTAATGTTTAAACAATTAATGTTTTACACTGTACAGTATATCCTGTAAACAAGGTCGCACAGGGGCATGGAACCAATCCCAGGAGACTTCGGGCATGAGGCGGGGTGTCAATCTATTGCACGGCACACATGCGCGCACACACACACACACACACACACGCAATCATTTACACACTACTAACAAACAAACAAAAAAAACCCATTCGTCTAAACTGTAGGTCTGTGAACTGTGGGAGGAAAACTTCACACCCACCCACCCACCCACCCACACACACACACACACCCACCCACCCACCCACCCACACACACCCACACACCCAAGGTAAACCCTCGACCCTGGAGGTGCAAGGCCAGAGTGCTAACCTTTTTATAGCTTCTGACACTCAAACCTTTTTTTTTTAAGTTTATTTATTTATCCTTTTATTTTGCTTGTTTATTTTATTTTTTTTTATCTGTTGTTCCCTACAGACGGACTTTGGAACTTCACTTTTGTTTAGTCTCTCTCTCTGCATCATCTCCAGCCCGGGGTCTGATCTCACACGGGTCAGTGGACATTGTCAGCTCTCACTCAGCCTTTCAGGAGAGAAAAGGCTAAACAAACAAATAAATAAATAAACAAACAAACAAATAAATAAATAAATACAAGAAAGTACCTGCAAGCAAAGATTAAAAAGTCTTTAGAAAGGAAGGACCACAGATATTCTGTTAAAACCTGCTCAGACAAAGAGAAGAAACCCGCCAAGTCGCTTGATAAACATCCTTACAGACAACTTCAGCAAAACATCAGCAATTACTTTTTTACTTTTCACTGATAAATAATAAGAAAGCCTCGTCTTGCCCTGAATCTCTCTCAACAGACATTCGTTTACTTTTTTTCATTCACTGAGTGAAATAATCTTTTAGAAACATGAAATCATAACAAAAGAACACAACAAAGACTCATAATTGCTGTCTCTGTTGCACGATTGACCTCTGTCTATCCCGACGACGCACACACACACGCGCGTGCACACACACACACACACACACACACACACACACTGATTTATTATAACAGTATTTTGTTCTGTATTGCATTACCGTTAATTCAATTGTCTTATGCAATATAATGATTTTCATCAACACCACTGGAGCGCCTCTCGAGCCGGGACCGCTGATCGCTCTACAGCCTGGGGTTAAAGCGAGTGGGAGAGAAAAGCTGTTTATTTCACAACACAACTCGCGCGGTCGTACATCGCTGAGTGTCACTGGCTGTCCTTGAAAAATATCAAAGTGCATCGAGTACAGCAACCTTCGCCAATGTGTTGAACAATCTCACACTCGTACGTCGCGGACTAACTAGCTAGCCAGCAAGGGGTGGGTTTAAACACGACACAGGTGTTGCCATGGCAACAGCAAGACGAGAAACTTGATCTTGCGATTTTTTAAAAATTGTTTCTAATTCGCCCGGGTGGACAAGGCGCAGGTGCTCGGGCCCGCTCGTCGCCGCTTGCAACTATATTTCTCCAGGGAGGACCGCACCGTCAGTTCCATAAATATTGGCACCCCACACCAGACCATCGAAATGAACAATTTGTTGCTATACTAAAGACACTGTATAGAGCTAATGCTCTAATACAAAGCTTTAAGAAGTGTATGGTTTTTGTTTCAAAATTATTGGCACCCCTACAATTACGTTAAATGTTAAATAAAGAAATCAAGAAATACGTAAAATAGATAAATGTACGCCGAGGAAAACAGCAGCAGGAAGCATCTTCATGTAATATTCTCATATCATGAACGCTCCTTTATACATAATATTTTAAGGATGTTCCAGTTGTCAGAGGTGTAACCCCTGGGGGAGACGGGGAAAGAGGAGCGGAGCTATTGCGGGGCAGGGGGATGGGGGGTGGGGTGTCAAAGAGTTGGTAAACAATGTACACTGTAAAAGCTTAAGACACACACACACACACACACACACACACACACACACACACACACACACAATTCCATTTCATACTTCATGTTTCATTCAACCATATTTTTACATTTCTATATTCTTAAATTTTTTGTTACAGTAGAAACATAAGTTACATTAAATTCTATATAATTTATAGATGTCTATTTAAATTTTATTTCCAGTCTACATTTTAAGATTTTATTTTATAATTCACTTTTATTTAAATTGAAATTTGATAGCAGGAACCAGGTTACAGATTTTCAAAGATTTTCCGATACAAAGACAGAGAAAGCCACTGAATGACATGGATACTTTTAATTATTTATTTTGATTTATGAGATTTGTTAGAATTTATAAAATATTTCTTTTCTTCTAATTGATCTGAAAAATTTTATTATTTAATTGTAAAAACTATTGAAATCAGAAGACTCACTCACTCACTCACTCACTCACTCACTCACTCACTCACTCACTCACTCACCCACTCACTCACCCACTCACTCACCCACCCACCCACTCACTCACTCACACCCACCCACCACCCACTCACCCACCCACCCACACCTACATGTCTTTGGACTGTGGGAGGAAACCGGAGGAAACCCACCAAGCACGGGGAGAACATGCAAACTCCATGCACACAGAGACGGGAATCGAGCCTGGCCGGGGATCGAACCCGGACACTGGCGATGCAAGGCTACAAAAGTACTTTGTACTTTTTGGTACAAAGTAAAATAACAAAAAAACACTGGGTGAACCTCCTCTTCGTGTGGTTAAGCCATAAATTCTTTCCAACTGTTAGCAAACTACAAGCAGTTATTATTTCTTTTCCTATTTTAAATTTTTTTTTATTATTATCCACACCACCTTTGTATGACTTTCAGTTCGAACATAATCAGAAACAAAACGAATCAGCGGTCTTTGTGCCTGTGCAGAAGTCTTTTTAGCTCCTAATATGATCACCAGGACTGATAACTGGGCAAACAAACACTCCCGTGCTCAAACACGCAGCCTCGTTTATTCACGACGTGGCTTTATTCTCATATTAATAAGACGATGCAATCTTACGAGCAGCAAACAGAGCTCTCCCCGCTTCGGCGTCTGCTGTCAATTACGTTCCCGCTAAAATTCCTGTCCTTTTCCTTAGCTGGGAAATTTATTAGTCATTACAGTCCTGGCAGTGTTTGTGGCAGGGGCACGACAGAGGGAGTTAAATCACGTGTTTAAAAAAAAAAAAAAAATTCCTTTTGTATCACGACTCAAAAGAACCACTTTTCAGATCAAGGCATGAAAACTATGTGGGTTTGTGGGTTTTTGTGCAATCAAGTCTCATGGTGGAGAAAGCTGACGTTCTGGCTGAAGGAAAAAAAAAACTAATTAAATCCTTTTCAATCAAAAGTAGCAGCGTTTCACGAGTGGCCAAGATCTCAAAAAACAAAACAAAAAAAAAATGCCGCGTGAATAGTCGTTGTGAAGGCGCAGTCCTTCAGAGATGATGTACAGGTGTTTTAAAGTGAGCAAGTCAGAGAAAGATAAAATGCCATTATTATAGACACACCTGAATCCGTAGTTGGAATAAAGCGCCGTAAATGTCTTTGCCTCCATCCTTTTAAACATGCTTTGTTGTATTCACACAGCAGTTTAAATCGCTATAGAAAATACCAGCGTCCAACATTCGAGAGCGAAACCTTCAGCTAATGTAAGGATCCAGTGCTGATGATGTTAAGATTACGGTTTTTAACTGAGCAAGAAAAATGCAGGAAGTAAACTTTTTCAATTCTGAAATATTGCACCGACACGGAAGCACGATTTCAAATGGATGACAGTTGGAATGTTTGAGGGTTTTGTTTGTTTTGTTTATGTATGCATGTAACTATTTACAGTATCAGTAAAAAGTTTGGACACACCTTCTAATTCAATGTTTGTTTGTTTTTGTTTGTTTTTTGTTTTGTTTATGTATGCATGTATTTATTTACAGTATCAGTAAAAAGTTTGGACACACCTAATTCAATGTTTGTTTTTGTTTGTTTTTTGTTTTGTTTATGTATGCATGTATTTATTTACAGTATCAGTAAAAAGTTTGGACACACCTTCTAATTCAATGTTTGTTTTTGTTTGTTTTTTGTTTTGTTTATGTATGCATGTATTTATTTACAGTATCAGTAAAAAGTTTGGACACACCTTCTAATTCAATGTTTGTTTTTGTTTGTTTTTTGTTTTGTTTATGTATGCATGTATTTATTTACAGTATCAGTAAAAAGTTTGGACATATTATAATTATAAGACACACCTTATAATTCAATGTTTGTTTGTTTTGTTTATGTATGCATGTAACTATTTACAGTATCAGTAAAAAGTTTGGACATATTATAATTATAAGACACACCTTATAATTCAATGTTTGTTTGTTTTGTTTATGTATGCATGTAACTATTTACAGTATCAGTAAAAAGTTTGGACACACCTTCTAATTCAATGTTTGTTTGTTTGTTTTGTTTATGTATGCATGTATTTATTTACAGTATCAGTAAAAAGTTTGGACACACCTTCTAATTCAATGTTTGTTTGTTTGTTTTGTTTATGTATGCATGTATTTATTTACAGTATCAGTAAAAAGTTTGGACACACCTTCTAATTCAATGTTTGTTTGTTTGTTTTGTTTATGTATGCATGTATTTATTTACAGTATCAGTAAAAAGTTTGGACACACCTTCTAATTCAATGTTTGTTTGTTTGTTTTGTTTATGTATGCATGTATTTATTTACAGTATCAGTAAAAAGTTTGGACACACCTTCTAATTCAATGTTTGTTTGTTTGTTTTTTGTTTAGTGATTCATTTTCCACATTCTAGAAAAAGAAATACTGTACATTTCAAAACTATGAAGTAACACATGGAATTATGGAATTATGCAACAACAACAACAGCAACAGTCGGTTGTTATTTTTAGACATGAAGGCCAGCTGTTCTGGAGCAGTTCTTGCAAGAACAGTATTGTCAGTAAATGCGTTTGTAAAAACCCATCAAGCACCCTGATGAAACTGGATCTCATAAAGACTATCATGGACGTATGAATGGATAGTGTACACATGATTAGATAAAGGAATGAGTAAAGGATGGATGGATGGGGAGTCCATGAAGGGATGGATGGATAACGCGAAGAATGGATGGATGTGTATCTGGCATGTGGGAATGGGTGGCTTACACTCAGCAAAAGATAAAAAGCCCTTTCTACTCAGATAACAATAAGAAATGGATGGATAGATGGACGGAAGGACAAATGATTTAGATTTGGTTATTTGCTGTATGTAAGTATAAATGTATATATGGACGAATGGATGGATAGATGGATGCATGGAAGGGTGGAAGGATAAATGGACAGATACAGTAGGTGGATGCATTGATAGATGGACATTTAATTGGATGAATGGATGGAGGATTTAAATTCGAGTATTTGCTGTATGTAGCTATGCTTTCATGGATGGATAGGTGAATAGAAGGATGGAAAGATGGAAAGATAGATGGATGGATGGATGATTTAGATTTCATTGTTTGCTTTATGTATGAACATACTGTATATACTGTATGTAGAAAGACAGATGAACAGACAGATAGATGATTATTGTAAATATATGCATGATTGTATGTATAGATGGATGGACGTATCTTAAACAGACGGCTAGATTGAATCGCTTGGATCGATGGATGCTAGAATGAATGCTATCCTTTCTACTCAAGTAGCATGGAATAGATGAATGGATGGATCCATTTAATAGCAGGAACATTGACGAGCTTGCACAGAAACACACACACACACACACACACACACACACACACACACACACACACACACACACACACACACAGTGTATAACATAATATTCTTGATCGCTTGATGAACTCGTTGCACTGAAAATTCAAACGTGTTTCCCAAACATGGAAAACAATGGAGATGGATATAAATAGAAAGTCTTAAACTAGAAAGCTGCACAACTCGGGACCATTTCTGTCTGGTCTTGAGCTCGTCTGAAACAATATTTCTTGTCGTACAGTATAGTAGCCCGAAAAAAAAAGAAAAAAGAAAATGTTCCAGTGCTTGGGGCCTGTTTCTGTTGGCAGGTCTGTGTGTGTGTGTGTGTGTGTGTGTGTGTGTGCACAGATGGAAGTGTAAATAAGGGATGGCGGGAATGTGATGGGGAATAAAACTGCATGTTTTTGTTTCCTGTTTGCGGAGCCGAGTCATCGTTGAAGCTAAGAAAAATTCGTCACGGAACGCAGGGACCGGAATTTGGATTTCGGTCCAAATGCTAAACAACGAGACAGACAATGAGCCTTCAGATCTGCAACGCTGTAAAGAATTCCAGATGAACGGCGAGGACAGGAGACGAGGAAAGAAGCGGAACAGAAGCACGCGGTGCTGTCGGCACGAGGCCTGGAGAGCGAGGTCGTGATATCATTAGGGGAAAAAAAAAAAAAGATCTGGACACAAAGAGAAGATTTAAAAAATACGGGTTAAGCCGCTTGTCAAAGGATTTAGTCCGAACGAGTCCTGTGAAGGAACGAAGACAGAAATCTAAAAAGGTTGAATTTCCGGCTCGGGCGATTCCGAGTGCTGATGTGTTCGGATGAGGGCGAGGACTGGAATGAGCGGTCACTCCGCCTGGCCAGGGTTTGGAGGAGACGGACAGTCGAGCTTCTCTTGTTCATTCACGAGGCTTCCTCTGTTTGAAGAAGAAGAAGAAGAGCAGGGAATAAGTCCTGCTGTGAGCCGCTCTCCTCTGAAACAATGACCTGCTTTTCGATCCCAGCTGTCTTGGCAGCACTACAGAGCGCCAAACGTCCGGGTTTCAGGCCGCTCAGCTTTTCCAGAAATCCCTCGGAATGACGATCGTGAGCAGACAGAGAGCAGAAGCGTACCATGACGGTTCGCCAGGGCCGCGGAAACAGTAACCGGTCGGATGTCGATGACGTTTCGTGGCATCTCCGAGGGTTGAACATCACGTCGAGGCTTACAAGATTTTTAACAGCGCTCCAAACACCTTGATTTACTTCCTCTAGGATTAAATAAGGGACTGATTTCCTGTAACACCGTATGCTAAAGGGTTTTATTACTCTTAGACGGTAGCAAAGCGATCCGTCAGTGCTATCTGTTATTAATTAAAGAATGGTGCACGGTACTTTTTATCTATTTATAATTACGTTCAATATTCTGGAATGAAATGACACGGACAGAGCTCGAATCCTGGATTTATGAATTAATCCATATTAAATGGTAAACAAACCACACAGATGTGACCTCAAAGGAAACTTAGAAGTCATTTCATTTCAAGCGGCTTGTTTCTGATCACAGGTGTTTTTGTTTCGTATGCTCCTACCTTGGCAGGTGGGTACGGTGCCACTCCAGGTTCCATTGTGGGTGCAGGTCCGGATGCCGGTGCTGGAGTTCTCCATCAGGAAGCCTGGCTGGCACATGTAGGTGACGTTCTGGCCGACGGTGAAAGTCTCGCCGAAACGTAGCCCGCTGGCCGGGATGCCCGGGTCACCGCAGCTTATCACTGTTGAACAGGGACATTAAACATTAGCAGTGCTGGATTCCAACCGCATCATCATTCGTTCTGTGAGAGGGACCCCGGACACCTTGTCTACAGATAATAGCGGTTTAGGAAATGCGTCAGCCAGTGAGGAGACATATTCAGGGACATGTCACATGACTGCACCAGGATGTTCATCAGCTGTCACTGTTACTGTAGGGACTTCCCAGACCATTTAACGGGTTTATGAAACCCGCGTCACCGTAGGGCTACATGAATGACTTAAGAATGATTGCCAAAATTGCAACCGAGTTTCTGTCAGCAAGCGTTCTGTGTTCAAAAATGTTGTCTCGTCTTGATTGGTTGGAAAGCCTAGAGTAGATCATGAAGGTGGGACATAAATCAGCTTTTTAAGCGCAGTCTTAATGTACACCACTAGGAGTTTTGGTCGTTCATTTATTCATGCATCTTCTATATCGCTCATCCTGATGAGCCTACCCAAGGGGACTCGAGGGCACGAGGCTGGGTACACTCTGGGCAGGGGGCCAATCCATCGCAGGCCACACTTGAAGACACGACCACACACACTGCGGGCAATCTGGGAATGCCATTTGATCTAATCCGCATGTCTTTGGAAACCCACCGCGCTCGGGGAAGACATGCAAACTCCACGCAAACAGACCCGAGACGGGAATCGAACCAGGAACCAGGAGGTGCAAGGCGACAGTGCTAACGACTACGTCATGCTTGGGCCAGGCTTGGTCAGATCTATTTTGGGACTCCATCGCGTCCTTATTGCCCTGTGACATAAGTGTTTATAAGCTACAAAAACCTCATAATATTCTTTTCATCCTGCCTTCATGATCACTCGCTTCATGTCCTAATAAAGGTCAGATCAGTTCATGAGAATTCAACGACCGATTTGATAAGATGCTTTCTTGGCCCTTCACTCTCTCTCTCTCTGTCTCGCTCTTTCCTTCTGTTCGGTCAGTCACTCCTCTTCCCCTCCCTCTAATGACCTGATTGTATTCTCCTTGCTCGTTTATTAATCATATCCGGTGTGCTGGCTCATCACATTATTCACATATTTGTAAGACGAAACTTCCATTAGCATGCCATTAACGAACCCATCTGCTCACCGAACCCACTCACAGCCTGACTTCATAAGCAGCTACGCTTGTGTACACGGCGCTAAACGGTCGCATGCTGATCGATAATTAATACCGGAAAATACAGCTTCATTTGGGTGGAAGTGCTTGGCCCCCGGATAGACGAACTATATCCAAACTAACGACTCTCCGCAGCATACAGAGTTGTCTGCTGGTCTCCACCTCCGCGCTTATCTCTAAGCCTTATTTCTTCCAAGCCGCTTTTTATATCTTCTCCAATCTTAATAAGTAATTCGCCCTCATTGACCTCCGGGGCACAAGAGGGCGCCCCCTTCCGTTTCTAGGACTCCGTAACGGAGCCAAACTGCATCCATTAGCGAGCACGGGCGTGTACTTTATCGCTCCCCGGGTCACGTCCGGCATTAATCTCTCCACTTCATCTACTAACAAAGTGCATTGCATCATGGGAGGTGCGCTAATGCCGGTGAAGTGGCCTATTGAAATTCACTGCGGCCGCGCTCTTCATTATTTTGTCTCTACGCCAACATCAATCTCGCATTACGCGTCGGTCAGAGATTGAGCGCGTATGTCAGGCCGTCCAGTTATTATGCAGGGCGAGGCGGGCAATAAATTACATTTTATTAAAGAAGGCTCATGCAAAATAAGCAGCGCACAATTACCCCGAGTTCGGCATAGAGCGGCTAATTAGGCCCAACTGTAGGAAGTTTTAACTCTTTAAGTTTTGGATTCTGTTCAAATTTCTATTAAAAAAGCCAAAAAAAAAAAATACACAGAGTGGCTCTCTGGTGCATTTTTTTTTGTGTGTTGTATATCCGCATTAAATAATCATTGCTAGCTGTTTTCACTTTTTATTTTTGCCCTTATAGTAATAAAATAAAAGTCTTAAAATGACTGGGGATATTTTGTAGATTTTTAGCCTTCAAGCGCAGGAAAAAGTCTGATGCACTTATGATGAATATTTCCATAAATACTCTTTTTTTTTTTATTGCTAATAACCAGTGATAGATGGTAAGCAGGACATAAAAATGAAATCTCATGCGCTGGGTGGTGCATTTTATTATGGCAATATTTTAGAGAGTTATTTAGCATGCCGCTGCTTTGTCGTTAGCAAGCTGCCGAACTAGCATGGACGGAGAGATGCTTACGTGTGCAGTTGGGTTCGGAGCCGGACCAGGTGGCGTTGGGCAGGCAGACTCTCGAGGGCGTGCCGGAGAGACGATAACCATCGGAGCAGGAATAAACCACAGAATGAGAGAACGACGTGGAGTTCACGCGCGAGACGCGGCCGTTAGCGGGAGAGCCCGGGTTCCCACACTGAACCGCTAGAGAGAGAAAAGAGAGAAAAGAGACATATGTTATAACTTTTTTTTTTCTTATATATTTTTATATTTTGAACACAAATAGTCATACAAAAGCATTTCACCGAGAGAGAGAGAGATCGAGAGAGAGAGACGTCTGTAGAGGCTGGAAGAAAAAAAGTGAATGAGAGATGGAGACAGGGCGAAAGAGAAAGCAAGAAAATGATGGAAAGATAGGAGTGAAAACATAATGAGACAGAAAAAAGAGGAATGAAAAGAAAGATGTAAATGTAGAGAGAGAGAGAGAGAGAGAGAGAGATGTCGAAGCAGGGAGAGGAGTTAGAGTGACTGAGAGATGTAGACAGAGCAAGAGAAAGTAGACAAATATACAAGTAGAGCGAGAAAGAGATGTAGAAGCCGGGGAAAAGGGCGAACACAGTGAGAGGTGCAGACAGAGAGAGGGATCGAAAGAGAGAAAGAAAAATAGCTCGAATAGTAAGACAGAAAAAAAGAAATAGATTGAAAGAGAGAGGAAAGACAGGGATGGAAAGACTTTTAAAAATGAAAGAAAGACAGAGAAAGAAAGAAAGAGAGAAATAAGCGAGAAAAGCGAGAAAACAAGAGAGGAGGAACGATCGTCAGAGAGAGAGAGAGAGCTGCAGAGACGATAAGAGCAAAAAAGAGAGAGTGTCAGCAAGGCTGAGAAAAGTGAGAGAGAGAGAGAGAGAGAGAGAGAGAGAGAGAGATTGAGGAAGGGAACGTGAGCAAGAAATGGAAAGGGAAATGAATATAAATGGAGATGTTCAAGACGGAAAACAGATGGAAAACAGTGATTTATACAGAAACAGAATAATGAGAGAGAGAGAGAGAGAGAGAGAGAGAGAGAGAGAAAGAGAGAGAGATAAATGGAATGATATAGAATAAGGTAAAGGAAAACAAATGGCTAGAGGAAACCATTGGGAGTTTTACAGAGAAGTGCAGCAATGCGACAGGAAGAGAGTGAAAGGTTAATAGAAAGATAGCAAATAAGAGAGAGAGAGAGAGAGAGAGAATAACACGAGTGTGTTTGTTACTGTGCTTCAGCTTCCTCTCAGGAATTTCTTCCCAGGAATCGTTTGGGAGAAAAACATCATCATTTCAGGTTAATCAGATTTCGTCTCGTGGCTTTGTCCTTTCTCATCACGATTCATTTGAGTCGCTTACGAACAGGCGGCGCGAGTCGACCCTTACTCGCTAATCCGGTTTATTTTTTTATTAAACGCGGATCTTAAACGTTTTACTTTTTACCCGTGAAATTAAATCAACTCAAATTGTTGACTGTAGAGAACTGCTAGGGTCACTTTTCACTAAGACTAGCGGACACTGTGGACGCGCTAGCTATAAGCTATTCCAAAACCACCACGACGGCGACGACGATGGCGGTGTTACTATAAAACCGGAAGCGATTTTATTAGCCCGAGAGATTGACGGCTAAACAGTGAACGCAGCACGAGTGTTAAATCCAAGGGTTTAAATGTGTCAGGAAATCTCCCAGGGTATGACGGGATTTAATGCGAGACATGCTGCTAGATCAAAGTCATGTAGCATAAACGCTTCGGCTCCACAGAGTCCGTAACCCTCGGGGAGTCGGAGCGTCAAATAAGAATGCGTAAATCTGTGTCGGAGCGAGGGGAAAAAAATTTAATGGACTCTTTTTTTCAAGTGAAGGCAAAAGAGAAGAAGAAAAAAAAGAAAAATCCACTAACTTCATAATACAGTCTTAGGACTTCAGATTGATAGTGTTATGTTCTAGTACACTTCCCTTAAAAAACAAACAAAAAAACTGCAGTAACAGTTAGTAGGCAGTAGGGGGCACTACAAGTCAAACGCTTTCTATTCTACCATCCTAGTTGGTAAGCTCGGACATTTTATAATCATATCTAGAGGCGTAGTGTGGAATCTCCGGTCCCCTCCTGAGATCCCACAACGCACTAGTGTGCTGTCAAGAATAGCGGGTAGTGCTTCCTGCGGTTTTGGCGGTGGTGGTTTCACGAGGGCAAGGAGCTGGGACCGGAGGTAAGTCTAAAACATGTTGTGGAGACCTGAACTAAACATCTGAAATTAACTTTTTTTTTTATGAAATAAACCGCTAGCTGTCTCATCAAACAAAAGTAACAATAAACCCTGCTACCTAATGGTTGACCATGCCCACGTTGCTGGTGAATTGTGGGCTCTCAGGATTGAGGAAGAGATCTTCTACCACGCTTCCTAATTAGGACACTAGAACAGCTCTATCCACAGCTGAAGCTTGACCACACCTCCTACAGTACTTCAACAACTATAATACACCAATCAGCAATTTCATTGCAATACGAAATATTTTGCCCAGTACCCCAAGTAGGTTCCCCTTGTGCCCATGGGGCAGGTCTGGTCCCTTAGGGCATGACTCCAGGGGTGACCTCTGGGGATGTCCTGTAGGGTTTGGAAGCAGAGGATCTTTGGGTTGTTGGGTCCTCCTTGAGTTAGACTTGTTTATCTGGCGCATCCCCATTGGTGCTTGATTGGACTTGGATCTGGAGAGTTTGGGGGCTGGGTCAGTGTCCTTGGGTTCAATGCCTTCTGAGCCCTGTGTGCAGCAAGCTGTGGTGCACTGTGTGCTCTGGCCTGTAGTCTCCACGGCATGGGTGAGCCTTGGGTGCCCATGAGCCTGTCAACGGTATATTGTTTCTAATTTCCTTGCCTTTACCAACTTGGACAAGTGGCCGGGTGCTGAACATACAGTATGAAGTAAGGAAAGGCAAAGGTACTGTATGTTTTTTTTTTTTTTTTAAACAGGATCGGCCTTGTCCTTGATAATAAAAGTCCGAGTCCTATATAGGTTTGATCTCTTTGTCCATCCATTCAGATCAAGGATCATTCAGAAAACTTCTCTCAGGTTAAAATGTTAAAAGAGTAACGCTTAAGGTGGAGTCTGGGGTCCCTCTACTATAAGGTTGTGTTAAATACTACGGTATACTGAAAGGGGGCAAGGGTGCAAGCTGGCAGAGTTACACTTTCATTAGCTCCGGTTTCACTCATTCACACCACCTCACTCATCATCAGCTTCTTAGTTTCTTTGGTTTATGAACCTCGTCTCTTGTCCAAATTGTCCACTTATCTCCCCCTGCATCCCTTTGTACCCGGTCTGTCTCCGTTTGTAGCCTCAGCCTGTACTGTATTCTAGGCTGCTTTCATTCACTACATCAAAACAATTCTTTCCGTCCAAACACATGGCCATGTTTGCGGCCAGATATACAGTATATCTCGATATACATCTTGATAAGTCACTGTTTATTCAAAACCCGAAGCCCATCATGCTCTGCCCTTTCCAACTCATATCATTCCCAGTAGTCCAGTGCTTACACCTTGAGCTGTGGTGTGGAAGGTCATGAGTTCAAATGCCAGCAGCACCAAGCTGCCTCTGTTGGGTTCTTGAGCAAGACCTTTGACTCTCTATTACTTAGCCGTATCCTGTCTCAATTGGAGCTCGCTCTGGTGGCTTGTGATTCTTTTTTTTTCTTTTTTTCTTTTTGTTCCCAATAGGGTTTTGGGCCTCTCCATTCAGGTGCCTTTTTTTTATTAGCTTTTTTCAATCTCGCATAATGGGGCTGGATGGGAAACCACACACTTATGTAACAAATAACCAGGATGTGATTAAGCAAAGAAATGAATAGATCTTTTTTTTTTTTTTTTTCTCTTCTCGCTGGTCCTATTCTTTCTGCTTTTACTCTAATCGGGTTTTAGATTTTGTTCTTTTTCTAGTTCATACTGTAGCTTACAGTGTTTGTGCTAGAACCGGCATCTGCAGTGTAGACGCTTTTCTAGTTGCTCGGATTAAGGGTTTCTAATAAATGCGCAAAATCGATACGGGAATCAATTTAAAAGTAATGAAAAATTATTCCCACTAACAGCCTATTAAACATGGAAGATTTCTCTCTAGACTTGTCTCACAGACTTTCTTCCTTTTTCCTTTGTTGACAGGAACTCAGGCATGCAAATTAGCCACGGTGCGAAGGCTGGGCTGGTGTTTGCTTGCTTCCTAGTTCCCATTAGATCTCACTCTAAATTGGGCACCAAAGCAGCACAAATGGTCACTAAAATAGCTGTAATTAGAGCTTCCCTTAAGTTAATCTGCAGCTAAGGATGCAAGCGAAATACACATGTTAGCAGGACACTAAAACAACCAATTTTATATGAATCCCATTTTATAATCTCTATACAGTAATTATGTATAATGTCCTGTTATATTTATATATATATATATATGAGTAGTGTATAACGGGAGTTCTTGCGTGATGCACGTCACCAGTTAATCTTTTGGATTAATCAATCAAGGCTGCCACATGTAGTCTATTTCAGGAGACTTTGGGCATGAGGCGGGGTACACCCTGGACGTTGTGGCAATCCATCACGCACACACACACACACACCCATACTCAGACATTAATCCACACACTACAGAACACCAATTAGCTTAATCTAGGAAACTGGAGTACTCAGAGGAAACCCACCAAGCACAGGGAGAACATGCAAACTACAGTACATGCACACAAACCACCATGATGCCTACAGCAACAACCGTCCGTTTTTTTTTTTGTTTTTTTGAAGGTTGAAGGTCAGATGTTCTGGAACAGTTCTCGCAAGAACAGTATTATCAAAATCCACCAAGCTCCACGATGAAACCGGCTCTCATGAAGACCTTCCCAGGAAAGCAAGACCAAAACTCGGCTCTGCTGCAGAGGAGACGTTCATTTAGAGTCACCAAGCAGCAACCAGCACCTTCAGATTTAGAGCCGTCACGAAGCTTTACAGAGCAGAGGTTTTGGACTCCTTTAGCGTTGTTTTAAAGAAATCAAAATCAGGAATTAGATGATGTGTCCAGACGTTTGACTGGTAGTGTATAATGAACCTTACCTTAAAAAAAACAAAAAAAACACATGAGCCTGCTAACAAATTGATTCTAAACAATATTCTTCGTACCCTGACCTGCATATAATCTATAACCCATGCGGTAAAGGTTCAAGTACTGCGAGGTTCAGCAAGCATTCGGAGTCGTTTCCTAAAACAGCACTACTTTACTCCCCCCCCCCCTCATGTCTGTTTATGAGCTTTTATACCAAAGTAGCCATTTAAATCAGTGAGATTATATTGTTTTGTTTTTTGTTTTTCTTCTGGTTTAGCATTACTGTACAAGCAGTTCATATTTGTAGAATTGGTCTCGGGGTACATTATTAGAAAAACAAGATCATTTTTTTTTTCTCTCTATGTGTTATGTTTTTAGAAAAATAATGAAGTCATACAGTATATACACACACACACACATATATCCACACACAGAAGCACAGACAGAGTGGAGAAGGTCTTACGTTTGCAGGTGGGCTGTTTTCCTGACCAGGTGCCGTTGGGGAAGCAGATGCGCTCGGCCGAGCCGTACAGCGTGTGGCCCGTGGCGCAGGTGAAGCGAACTTTAACACGCTGATGAAAGGTTCCTTCTTCCCGCGTGGCGTAAGCTGGTGTTCCGGGGTCACCGCACTCACCTGCTGTCTCACCTACGCACACACACACACGCTCGTTCATCATACAGACATGTACACTCTACACAGGTCTACATGACCTATTTTATATAAATACAAACTGTTCCAGGTAGAACCTACACACACACACACACACACACACACACACACACACACACCTTCCCTCCCTCTTTTCTTTGAAGTCATATTTAGATTACAAAGAGAATATTTAGCTCAATTTCAACCTTTACACACACCTGCGGGACGCCCGAACGTGGCCTAAGGAGGGTAACTTATCATATCGCATCGTTCAGACGAAAAATCTGGTGATGAATTCACTGGCGCTAAATAATTAATTGAGATAAAAATAATTACAGAGGTTGATTCATTCTCAAAATAATTAGGATAAAAGAATAATCATGAACTGGTGGCTCACTGCATGATACATTTTCTTCCACTATATTTTTACTATTTCCTTATGCTGATTATTTTAGTGCATTTTCGTCTTTGCAAAGCACATTCAAATGTATGAAATCTTGTTAGTACCATTAATATAAAAATGACAACACTATATTATTATTATTATTATTAATATATGCAACAATTTAAATTGTACTTTTGCTCATGATCCTCTCCTGTATTTGTACCTGTTTTTTTTAATTATTTTTTTTTTATTGCTGACTTTTGTGTTCTGTCAGACTCTTATGTGTGTTGACATTTGGTTTCCGGCTCCACGTCCCAGCATGCATTTCACAGTAACATTGTCCTGACTGTCCTCACCTGCACCTCATTGAGTTCCATCACTTTGTCTATTTATAGTCGGGGTTTTACTTTGGTCTTGTCTTATGTCTTTACTGTTATTCTTCTCCCTGTTAGTTTCCAATGTTTCGTCAATGTCAATGTTGCCTTTGCTATAGTTGTTGTTAGCATTAGCATTATACATTCATCTTCATGGTCAAATATACAAGGTGGCACAAAAACCTTTTTGTATCGAAAAAGTTTCGTAGCCCACCAACAGATGGCAGCACAAGGCTGCATGCACAGTCACAGGGAGCGCCGACCTTCATAAGTCAGTGTGCCAAAATACATGCGTTTGAAATCTGCCACAGAGACGTTTGACACAGTGAGTCGTTTGAGGTGTTTCGAGTGGCAAGAGGGGAAGATCATCATCGGAAGATGACGAGCGATCAGGAAGACCTCCGACATGCGGCAACTCGTGCATGATGATGGTCGGAGAACAATCCGCAATGCCAAGTCCGTCCCCGGCCCCATGTCGAAGTCTGCCAGCTACTCCATCAGCGAGCCGTGGGGGACCCGTCCTTCATGTCAAGGATCACTACTGGTGATGTGTCCGGGTACGACCCTGAGACCAAGCAACAGTGAAGGAGACCGTCATCTCCATTCTCAATCGAAAAGCGAGAGGCAGGTCCGGAGCTCACCCAAGTGCATGCTCATTGTCATCTTTGACATTTGAGGCATTGTGCATCGAGAATTCGTCTCCAGGGGCCAGAACATCAATAGGGAATTCTACTGGCAGGTTTTAAGGTGTCTGAGGCGAAAAAAAAAAAAAAACAGCTTGAAAAGAGAGGTAATCTTTCAAAACTTTTTGATACCCCTTGTATATACTTTATTTAAAGCACAAAAGAAAAAAATTTTATTATTAATTTCATTAAAGAAATATTATTATTATTATTATTATTATTATTATTATTATTGCTATTTTAAAATGTTTCATTTTGTGGTCCAATTGCGATTACAGAAAAATATCTCTTTCATCAAGAGCACAATGGAATACTACAGTGTGGAGGATGGTGTTGCTTCTGCTAATTATTCATTGTGAAATCGTAAAAAAAAAAAAAAAATAGTTAAAACCATTAAAAAAAAATCTTAAATATCGTGTTAAATTAAAACGTTTGGAAATGTTTATATTAAGGGTGCCAATATATCCTGTTGCAAACAAGAACAAACACTTTGATCAACCAGCTATTAATCAAGACACACGCTTCAGAGTTTTGTGATGTCTTTCTTGTTAAACAGTCAGTGATCCAGAAGGCGAAGACTCCAGAGCTCTGTGCTGCTCGTGCTTCGCTTGTCAGGGATTAAGTCTCGGATGGATTGCCTGCCTGGATAGACAGCGGGCGCCAATCTCCGAGGATTTCTGTTCCGGACATTCCTCCGTTCCTACAGAGCTGCCCGCTGGGAATCCAGAGCAAAGGCAAAGGTTTTAGCAGTTTGGATAAAAAACCAGCACAGCTGAAGGGATGCATGATGGAGAAGCATTTTCACAAGGTTTAATGTATAAGGTCATAAAGTCTGTCGCATTAGACACAATGCTAATCATCTTATTGAATAAAACATTTCCTGACAGCTCTGTTATGGAGACAAAATTAGGGATAATTACTATTCGCAGAACATGTTGTTGAATGCCACGCCCACCGGTCAAAGGAATCACAACGTGTTAAGCGAGAAAAAACAAACAGTAGACTCACAGCAATAATCAACTATGAGTGTGTCAGAGGAAAACATATGAGGATGTTCAAGTCAAACAGGGATTTTTGATCATGCAGAATAACAGAACACACTTAGTCATAAGAGTAAAAACTCCCTTGATTTCTCCCGTTACACTGATGCACTAATCCCAGGGTCTCAGTAGTGCTTGGACACCATCAGGGTAGAACGTTTTCTCAGTGCTTTATTTTTGTTTTGTGTATTTTGCCAAATGTTTTTATATTTTGCAAAAGGAGTTTTGTGAAATATGGTCGGATTTGTAGAAATGTTTGTGTTTTTGGAATTTAGTTTGTTTTGCATGTTTTTGTGTTTTGTGAAAAAGGGAGGTGTATTTGAGGAATTGTTTTGTGTTTTTAAAAAAATATATATTTGTTTCATGAAATGTGGTGGTATTTTCCGAAATGTTTTTGTGTTTTGCTAAATATTTAGCAAAATGTTTTTGTGTTGGGAATTTTTTTTTGTGTTTTGCGGAATGTTTTCGTTTTTTTAAATTTTTTTTAAAAACATTTTTGTGTTTTATGAAATGTTTTTCTGTTTTGCGAAATATGGTTGTGTTTGGGGAAATGTTTTTATGTTCTGTGGAATGTTTTTTGTGTTTCGGGGAATTTTGTTTGTGTTTTTGGAATTTTGTTTGTTTTGCATGTTTTTGTGTTTTGTGAAAAGGGGGTATGTTTCAGGAATTGCTTTGTGTTTTGCAGAATATTTTTGTGTTAAAAAAAAAATATATATATATATATATATATATATATATTATTTTGTTTGTGGTTGTAACGAAATGTTTTTGTGTTTTGCAAAATAGTTTGCAAAATGTTTTTATGTGGTGTGAAAAGTTTGTGTTTTGCGGAATGTCTTCATCTTTTTTTTTTTTTTTTTTTTTATAACGTTTTTGTGTTTTATGAAATGTTTTTCTGTTTTGCAAAATGTGGTTGTGTTTTGTGAATTAAATTTTTTTTTGGCCAAATATTTTTAATAAACGTTTTGTAAAATGTGGTTGTATTTTGGAAAAACGTCTTCTTGTTTGCAAAACTTCGATGTATTATGTACTTCAGCACCTCACTGTATTAATAGCTGTTGTTAAGCCAGTAATATGAATATATATTAGGACAGTTCCGCAATTTCTGCTGCAAAACTGTCCTAATAAACTTTCTTGTTGATGCACAACATACAAGACCTTTTATTTACCCAAAACTCCTCAACATGTGAAGGAAAAATATTTCTACTGTATATTCAGTCGAAGCATAGCGTACACCCTTACCAACAAAGTTACTGTGTTCTGAAATGTTTTTCTGTTCACCACGAATATAACGAGTGATTTACAGTATATACAGGAGTTAGCCTTCTTGTCAGCATGAACCAAAAGATTATTGTGGTCAACGTCCTGATTGATATGACCACATGCTCTTAGATAATGTTTACATATACCTGAATCCAGATTATGCTGTTCCATTTGTCAACAACAACAACAAAAGATAATTTCAGACCCTATTTTATTAAGACAAAAAAATTAATCCTGGCAGTTTATCCTGGACGATGTTCATCTCACGAGCTTTGCGGAATCCTCAGACCATCCGGAGAAGCAATTGCATAAACGTATGTACATCAGCAGGGAATAAACTGTACAGTAAATTTGCAGGACTAAGAGGAAAACCTTTTTAGAAACGACACCGTGGGAAACACAAATCTACCAATTTCCATCCTGACGCTAAACACCATAAACGACTCCCACCAGTCCTCTGTGTGAAGCCGTACCCAGAAATAAGTCACCCTCCGGTCACATGACCCGCATAAAAACCTGCTTAATCACACATTCAGGCTCTCGGAGGGCATCCGGCTCGCGCGCTTCACACGCAATTTGGCCTGTAATTAATTTGTAAGCGCTGCAGGCGCGTGAACAGCATGAACGCACCGCGGAATCGTCCTCAGCTCCAGTCCTCCGGCTGATCCGGCTTCTCCTTATAAATACACGGCGCACTTACGCTCGCTCGGTTCTCAGCCATGGAAATGAGCACGGGGATTTTAGCGAATGCGGGGCATCTTTGGAGTGCGTTCCGGGGGTCAATATTAAACGTAGAAGCATGCAATGCTGCTTTCAGTGCTTCTGTGAGCATTCGCTGCGAGGTCACGGCTGCCCCGGTGATGCCGTTTGGTTGAGTTCCTTCCTTTAGTCCGCATTTACGATCCCTGTTTTTTTTTTTTTTTTTTCCGCCAAATTGTTTTTAAAGGTGGTGTTTAAAGGTGGTCTGGATGCTATTGAAAAACCATGACTCGTGAAAAACAAGGTATTATACTGTACACGACTTAAATGAAACAAACAAACAAAAAAAAATTAGCTTAAGCGCGCGCGTAACCCGATTCTGAACGCACGTAACTTCCTGAATGCAATTTTTGGCATATACTTAACACGTAGCCCTTTAAGCTCAGAGCATTTTAGCCCTTATTTGTTTTGCTTTTGCTATTTTAAAAAAATAAATAAACACACAGTATATCAGTATGTCAGGACTGTGCAGTATAGAGTGACACGCCCTTTTTTTCCAACACAAAATAGGCAACATGATGAACTGAATACAAACATGTCTGAGCGAAACGAAAAATAAATAAAAAATTCGTCAGACAGGCAAAGAAATAGCACAGATACACATGATCATGTGTTTTTATGGTTGTTTTCGGTTCTTACTATGAAAAGAAAAAAAAAAAAAAAAGCTCATTTTGAGAGGTCTACAGTTCATTCTCGCGACGTCATTCCCAAATTCCAGTAGCGGTAAAAATGTTCACGTTATGAATGCAACGCCAACTTTTGTTCTACCTGATGTATCTGAAAACCCAAATACACAGTTTGAAGTCTGACGCCTCGCTGTTAACACACGCCTGCAAAGCTTCCGTATAACCGCGTACGGTGAATCCGTACACCTTTTCCCGTCTACACCTACATCAGACATGTTACTGGTTCGTTCCCAAATGAATCACACGACTGCAAGTGTTGTTTCTATGAGCTGTGTTCTCGAGTCTTCATTTTTCAGTCTGTTAGAAATCTGGGGCATTCTCCTAGGAAGCTGGGACGCACACACGCTGGCCCTGCTCTGCATGGACACTGCGTCTCCAACAAACCCAATGCCACCCAATCAGAACAAAACTGTCAGGGAGAAAGAGGGGGGGGGGGGGAACACGGCGGAGACTTTTTTTTTTTTTTTTTCTCAGCTCATTAGTCTCTTTCGTTCCGGTCCATTCGCCGTTCCTGAGCTCTCTCTGACTCTTCGTCATCGCCCTCTTTCAAAGCCTTACTAATAACATACCTTTTCTGTCAACTAGCTCTCTTCCTCCTCCTCCTCCTCGCAGTTTCTTTAACTTTCTGAGCGAAACCCGGAGAATATAAGAATATCGTCTAACCCGAATATACTGTAAGAGCAGCTCTATGTTCGGAGCTGAATTAAGAACAAGGGGTCAGAGGTTAATGCTCGAAATGTCCGTATCAGCGTTCAGAACTCATGCATCTGCATTTCCTCCTCTGAAACTGTAATCAAGTACCAGCGCCCGAGGCGAGATGCTCGGATTTTGAACTTGGGGTGTTGTGAGGTTGCCGAGTTGTTCGGGAAATAAAACTTCCTTACAGCAAGCAGCACGACGAGTGAAAGACTTCAGTGTTCGCACCCCAGCGGTATACTGCAGAAGGCAAAAAGATCTTTAAACCAAAATAGAACTTTTTTGTCAGGTTGGAGTTCAGAATCTTACGTGCAAAAGTCTCGACCCCCTGCTCACTTCTTCATATTTTTCGAGCCGTACGGAACGTTCCAGACTTTCCCATTTCGCATTTTTTTTTACTGCGGTTTTAAGGAATAGTCCTCCAGGCTTCCTAAAGGGATGTTTTTTGTACATGAACAGTTTCAGATGAATGTTTTTTGTTTGTTTGTTTGATCTATGAATGATTCAAACACTAAAAAAAATAAAAAAAAATAAAATCATGCGTAATCAGGAATCACGTGCAGACGATGACAGACGATCAGGCCTGTGATTAGTACAATAGTGATGCTGAAAGCTGAGTGGTTGGAACAGACGGGAGGGGAAATTCTTACATAAACACTCACTCACTCATCATCTATACCACTTAATCCTGTATTCAGGGTCACGAGGGGCCTGGAGCCTATCCCAGGAGACTTAGGGCACAAGGTGGGATACAGCCTGGACAGGGTGCCAGTCCACCACAGGGCACAGGCGCACACACACACACACACACACACACACACTACGGGCAATTGGGGAACGCCTTTGGACGTAACCTTTGGACTGTAGGAGGGAACCGGAGTACCCGGAGGAAACCCACCAAGCACCAAGAATCGAACCTGGAACCCGGAGGTTGCAAGGTGACAGTGCTAACCACTACACCACCGTGTTACATAAAAGCGCTGGGTGGCATGTTGGCTTTGTGGTTAGAGCTGTCGCCTTGTACCTCCAGGATCCGGGTTCAATTCCCGGTTCAGGTTCGATTCCCACCTCAGGTCTGTGTGCATGGAGGTTCTCAACGTGCTTGTTAGCTAATTGGCGTTCCCCAAATTGCCTGTAGTGTGTGAATGTGAATGAGTGTGTGAGTCTCCCTAAACCTCCTGGGCTGGGCTCCAGGCCCCCCCGCGACCCTGTACACAGGATAAAGCGGTACAGACGACTATGACGATTTATACGAGGAAAAAAAAAAAAAAAAAAATATATATATATATATATATAAGTAGAGTAGGCTCAAGACTTCTGTACCATCCTATACAGTAGTTCTAACATTTGAACTTGAGTGTTACTGTGCATCTCCTAAACGTCCGACATCTTGCCATCGTGCAGCCTTTGTCCTCCTGCTGCAGAAGTGAGAAGTGACTTCTAACCCGCCGTCTGCTGCCGCTGGTTTTGTGCGAGTCCCGTCTTCTTACATGGGTAGCACTGACCCTGGAGCACCAGCTGCCTAACATCAGCACCAGGAAGAGTGACATGACAAGCGGCAGGGCCGGCAGCCAAAACACAAACGCACACACACACATCCTCAGATAACTCACTAAGACGTGTCAAGGCACCAAGAGCCTCACGGTCATGAGAAGTAGTTGTCAAAAAAAAAAATTATATATATATATATAGCTCCAAGGAAGGTGCTAATACTGAGCTGCTGATTATCTTAACCTATCACGTACTATAGTGAGCTTCAGTCCTAAGATGACCCTGTCTGCATTTCCTCACTTTTCTTTTCAGCCTAAACATCTCCCAGGGTATATTGTCCATCAACAGACTCACGAGAATATTCATGTCACATGATCAGCACCTACTGTAAAATCCTTAAGCATAGGGATGAATTAAAGAAAGATGCCTTTTTATTCCCTGCTTGTACTGGGTAGGAAAATCCGTCACGTCGCGCTGACTTTATCCGACGCAACTTTATCAAACTTCCAGTCTCGTTATGTGCCGGGACGAGAGGTCAGGAGAGAGTGAGCTCGACTCCGGCACACCGCGCATGCTGTGCATCGATCTCGCTTTCTCCTCTGCTGTAGACGCATGTCCTTCGATCTGAGGCAAGGTTCATGTCAGCGAGGCGTGTGATTTAGAAGTGAAACATGGGACAACTCTAACAAAGCCTTAAGGGGAGGAAAGATCTTCGAGAGAGAGACAGCAGGATTAAATGTGCACATGGAACACTGAAAGAGAGAGCAAGGATAGGACGACGGGATTGCGATTTTTTTTTTTCACCCAGTCGGTATATTAGAGTTGGATGGTTACTGGGGTCGTTCGAGGGAAGGGCTATTGCGGGATAGAAGACATCATTACAGCGTGCGGATCGTTTTTTGTCTCAGGATTGTAAAAATGTAGGTTTGCAAAATGGAAGCCACTCGAAAGTTTTCTAATTAGCTTTCTTTCCGCTGCTTAGGATCACTACCTGATCCGGACACGACTTGGCACAGGTTTGTACACGGGTCGCCCCTCCTGACGCATCCCTCCCATTTTTTATCTGGGCTTGAGACCAGCACTACATGCAGTGGCTGGGTAGTATGGGGTGTGATTAGCCACCAATTGCGGGGCTCGAACCTGGATCGTCATTCCTAAACCAACAAACTAGTGCCTTATCCACCTGAACCATCACTCCCATGGCTTTCTATCCTGTATTCAGGGTCAGGGGGGGCCTGGAGCCTATCCCAGGACACTAGGCATGGTACATCCTGGACAGGGTGCCAATCCATCACAGGGCACACACACACACTCATTTACACACTACGGACCATTTGGGAACAGCAATTAACCTAACCTGCATGTCTTTGAACTGTGGGAGGAAACCGGAGTATCCGGAGGAAACCCAGCAAGCTCCATGCACATAGAAAAGGGAATCGAACCTGGCCGGGAATTGAACCCGGACCCTGAAGGTGCAAGTTATATATATATATATATATATATATTTTGAATTCCGCTATTTGAGTGAAGCCTTTGCATCAAATTTTTCTTGCCCGTGCGTCTTTAATTAAACGTCTGTCGCCTCCACTAATCATATCAACTGCCTCCATACCATCATCTTAAAACAGGAAGTAATTCAGACCGAGGTTGAAGAGAGCCCAAGACCCCTTTTTATTTCATTTTAAGACAACCTGGGATTCCAAGAACAGTAATCATTCTAAACCAAACAGACATGGCTTTGGTGAATAAAAAAAAAAAAGAAAAAAAAAAAAAGAAAGAAACTATGGAAATGTATGAAAACATGGCATGAGACTTAACAATAAGGGATTAAAGCTACAAAGAAGAGAGGGACGGGCTCGCGAGATCGGTTCCCTCATTCCCTCCTGTCTAGATCCGGCGAGAACGTGATGGGGTTGATGAATGAGGCGGAGAGAGAAAAAGATGAAACGCTTCTGGTTACGAGGTCAGAAACGGCAGATGTGCGAATCGAGGGAAACAGCTGGGTGTGCGGAGACGGATGGAAGGAGAGATGGACGGCGGAATAAGGAGATGGAGATGATGAGGGAGTGTATGTGTGTGTGTGAGAGAGAGAGAGAGAGAGAGAGAGAGAGAATGTGCGGATGGGGGTGGGGAGGGGGCCGTATGTAGCGATGTCAGGTTGTGAACGCAAATTGGTTTTTACTGCATCCGCGGTTAAAATGAGAACAGATCAAGGCGAAACTGCGTCGGGAATTAGAGACGGTCAATCAATTAGACAAATGGACTTAGAAGTGCGAGCTTCGTAAACAGAGACAGGAGCCATTACTCAAATGCGTTTAATTACTACACGAAGAGCAAACAGCGAGAAATAACGCGCGGCATGCTCAAATGCACAAAGCTGCGAGCTTACAAACTTTAATGTATTACAGTCACGCGCCGAGTTCTCGAGAAGGCAGTGACGAAGAAAAAAAAAATCCTGAAGTAAAGAAGACAGAAGAGTTTGATTTTATATCCTCATCAGGCTGTTTTTAGAGAGCGTTCTCTAAGCTGAAGGTTGAAAAGGTGAAGGTTTGGGGAAAGGATTGTGGGCAGGGTTTGCATTCTTTTTAATCTGTTTACCATACACACCCATGTGAGCTGTTACTAAAGAAACGTAGAACAAGCATGTTTATACAAACCTGTGCTGTTCCTCGCAGCTCAAGGGGAAACGATCCTCGCAGCTGGAACCTGATTTTTTTTAACAGAGCTGAGCTGATGAAGTATGATATGAACATGTATGATATGATATACAGTACACCACTGAGTTGAACAGGATCTTACTAATGCTCCAAAGCTGAGTAGAGAGCCTTTCTAGAATAATTGGCGCTCAAAGTGGGATTAATTCGGCAACAAGCATGGTTAGGAGTGCACAAACTTTTGCATGCCCTAGAAATGAAGTCAGACCTGAGCAGTGAGGCAGGGAGCCGCTCCAGTGGCCGGTGAGCTGGCAGGTCCGTGCGGCGTCTCCGATCAGGCGTCGTCCTCCCATGCACGTGTAGCGTACGGTGGAACCGAATGTGAACTTATCTCCGATCAGAAGAGCGTGAGGCGGCACGCCGGGGTGACCACAATCCACCTCTGAAACACAGAATACTTTATATAGCCCTTATTCGTCTTAAATTCCTTACATTTAAAATACTAATGATCCATTTTGAGAGATAAAGAAAACACTGTCCCATATGTTCATAATGTTATCATCGCCTAGTGGATAGAAGTGGTATTGCAGCAACATGCTAACAGAGACCCAGCGGGGTTGGAATTAAGCTGCCCCACGTATGAAGCAATTGACAAATTGACAAAAAGATGTACATAAAAGTCACAAAAAAAAAGGCTTTAGCCTGGATGAAATATTTGTGCAGTATTGCTATTTATTATTTAGCATCAGTGCTGTGCAAAAGTCTTGACCCCCTCATTTTTCATATAAATTTCAATAAAATGAAAAAAAAAAAAAAAGAATTCTGCAACAGACTGCAAAGTGCCTATCAAAAATATGTTTCTCACTGGGTCATGAATTAATTTACATGGATTTCTAGGTCACTATGTGGCTTCAAAAACAAACCAAAAAACATTCATCTGAAACTGATCAGATTGAAAATAAGCGAGTCTTTCAAGAACTCTGGAGAACTATTCCTCAAAATTGCTTTAAAAATGAAGGAAAGTCTGATTATTTGGAAGTACAATATAAAGAAAGCGGGGGGAGGGGGGGGGTCAAGATTTTTGCACAGTACTGTATTCTATTTAGGAAATTTGGATGTTTTTTTTTTTTTTTTCACATTTGTACAAGTCGTACACCAATCTCATCCCTGTGGTTCATCACGCTTCCTGAACTAAGGCTTTTAATAGAACATGGCTGCTGTGATGAGAGCTGCATCACAAACACCTCAACTGTCTCTGAAGAAAAGCTTCCGTATTTAAATCCCAACTTCCCCTGCAGGTGATCAGCTGTCGTCAGCTCGGGCTGGGGTTTACTTAAGGAACATGCGCTCTCTCGTCCCCGAGGCCGTAACTACATCCTCTCTCTCTCACCTGCATTACCATAATTGGTACAAACAATTATCTAAACAACAGGAAGGGAAATTTTAACGAGGGCGCTCTTCTGCTTTTAACCGATCTCGCTCTGGAATGTTCGGGTGAAGCAGTTAAGGAGAAAACGCTCGTGAAAGTGTTCCTGTACATTCTGAGGCAGTGTTTGTAAATGTCAAAGTAGAAGACATCGAAAGTACCGTTTTTAGGTTGAAAGCTTTTCTGGCCATGTTTTAGGAGGCTAATAAACACCTGGTTATTCATTTGTGGGAACTGAGATGAAGGTTATGTGTAACAGTCTGGGAAAAGTGCTGGAAAACAGTCGCCTTGAAGGATGGAGGAGGATAGTTTATAATAGTGTATCTTATAATCATGGAAATGGTTACACACATCATAGACTGAGTAAAAAATGTACTCACGTAAGAGTAGCTGTACTTCAAAATAATATTACTCAAGTAGAAGTAAAAAGTGGTCATCCAGAATATTACTCAAGTAAGAGTAAATAAGGATTCGGTGAAAAGATTCCCAAGTACTGAGTAACTGTTTCACTGTAATGTCCGATTTGTCATATACTGTATAATAATTATATATTAGTATGTGTGCGCGTCTATATAAAAGTTTAGGCACCTAAACTTTTGTATAAGACTGTGTTTGTGTGTGTGTATGTATACACACACACACAGTCTTATACAAAAGTTTAGGCACCCCATTATAAATAACAGGTTTTGGAACGGCCATCACAGTCCTCTGATTTAAACATCATTGAAAATTTGTGGGTAGATAAAGCACTGCGCATG
Organism: Clarias magur; assembly: GCA_013621035.1. Classification (NCBI taxonomy): domain Eukaryota; kingdom Metazoa; phylum Chordata; class Actinopteri; order Siluriformes; family Clariidae; genus Clarias; species Clarias magur. Next base: position 933,384 of record QNUK01000178.1, read on the forward strand.
CAAGACGACCAAAGAATATTACAGAACTAGAAGCCTTTTGCAAGGAGGAATGGGAGAAAATCCCAAGTACAAGAAATGAAAGACGTTTAGCTGGCTATAAAAAGCATTTGCAAGCTGTGCTATCTGCCAGAGGAGGTGTTACAAAGTACTGATTATGTAGGGTGCCCAAACTATTGCACGGTGCCACAATAATGTTTTTATTTTTTATATTTCTTCAATTTATGATATAAAAAATAACTATGCACCAATATTTGCTGACAATATTGTACATTTTTTCCATTTCCAAAAAAGACTGTTATGTTTTCAATAATAAAACAAACAAACAAACAATATATATATATATATATATAGTAAAGTATATATACTTTCTGTATCTGTACATTTCTAGCTGTATATAGTATATATATATATATATATATATATATACACTATTTCTATACTCCATAGATAAAATTAGACCTTGGTAGATACAAAGGATCATAGTAGCTCAAATTGGCATTTTGACCAGTTTATGATCTTTTCTTAACTCTACTTGACACAAAAACCTAAAAAAACAACAACAACAAAAACATGTTATATATTGGAATATTTTACTGCTTTGGGATTTTTAGAACATTTTTCAGACTATGTTTTAAAGAATATATCCAGGCTTCATTATTGCGCAATATAGAGTTTCTTACAACTTTTTTTTTTAGCATAACCTAGTATATATATATATATATATATATATATATATATATATATATATATATATATATATATATATATATATATAAAATCAAATACATTTTATTAATAAATTATATTCCATGATTGAGAAAAATTAAAAGGTCAAAAATAACAATATACTGTATATAAAACAATATGCAGAGGTGGAAAGGAACGAATGACATTTACTCGCGTTACTGTAACTGAGTAGTTTTTTTTTTGTGTACTTCTACTTTTTAAAGTAGTTTTTAAAATCTGTAATTGTACTTTTACTTGTAATTCTCTACATTTGAAATCATATTCGCTACTGAGTAAAAAATAAATGAATGAAAATGAAAAATACTTAAAAAAATAATGCAACAGGGAAGGAAAAGACTTGCACCTCGGAAACCACTGCACTGACTGACTGATTGATGGGCGGAGAGAACAAACACGCTAAACTCACAAGAACAAAATACCATCAAATTCTTATGATCGTATAAACCTGCTGCTCACACGTCCCCGAAACACTCTATTCTTTTACCCTTTTCTTTTTTACTGTTACTTTATGTTTTGTATTATAATTCTGTGACGCTGAAAGGCCGATAAAGGTTTCGTGCTGAACGTTATTCTCGGCTCTGAGCTCTTTTTCCCGCCGGCTAGCCGACGCAAAGCGACACACCATATTTAAGCGACCATGTAGATTTCAAGCACAAGAAAAGCAACAGCTTTATTACGCAAAGGCGTTCCTTTAATTCAAAACAACTAGTTTGAGATTTAGATCCGCTTGTACACTAGAACGCCCCCCCCACCCCCCCTCGCCCCCCCCACCACCTCCGCTGTTAAACAAAGTAACTCTGTAACTTTTACTCTGAGTACATTTTTCATGAGCTACTTTTTACTTTTACTTGAGTAGATTTTTATAACGGTAACTTTACTTGTACTTCAGTAACATTTCACTGAAGTAACACTACTTGTACTTGAGGACAAAAGTTTATTATTCTTTCCACCTCTGATAATATAAGCATTTAGTGAGTTCTACATTTTTGCATCATCATCCGCAGCGGTAAAATTCATGTGTTGTGAAAGAAATGATAAATTTGGTTCTACATGACATATGTCTAACATGACACATCCCGAAGCCTCCCGCGTCGACACACACACCCACAGGACTGCCGTATAAAGAGTTTATCTGTCTTTGATGAACTTTTCGTTTCGCCACAAGTTTTAAGGGATTTAATCACATCCATGTACTGTACATACTGTATGGTGTCAGATTTACTGATGTGATAAATAAGATGGAATCATCTAATTCCTATAATTTTGATAAAAAAAGAGATAAAGATATTATTTTATAAACAAAAATATCGAGGTTTCTTCCTGTAGTGACAATTGGTGAAAAGTCCACTCTGCTACTAAAAAAAAAAAAAAAGATTCACAAAATATGGCTTCAATTAAGCTGAAACAGGTTTTGTGGATTTTTTTGGACCTTTTGTTTTTATTTTCTAACCTTAAATATAATATTTTAAAAGATATTGAACCTCTTTATGTTGATTTGTTTATTACCTGCCATCTTATTATTTTTGTCACGACACTTATTTATTTATTTATTTATTTATTCATTCATTCATTCATTCATTGTTTGTTTGTCTGATTGTTTATTTGCATATTACTTGATTACTTACATATTTATTTAATAACTTGCTATATTTATTGCTACCGAATTTTTAATCTTGCTCACTTGCCGTCTTGAATAAGGAAGTAAATTTTTATGCAAAATTGTGCCGTTATTTATTTATTTATTTATTTATTCATTTATTTTTAATGAAAAAAAGTTATTCCGTGCTTTGCTGTTGTTTTTTTTTTTTTGCGCCAGTTAAAATGGATTTAAATAGACTTTACCAGGCAAACCAATGTAAAATGTATTGCACAGAACAAATGCATTGCTAAAGCACAGAAGGTCATATCAGGATATAAGAGCAGACAGGTGTACAGTATTGTACAATAGATGACTGGTGTAAAGGACTGAGAAACTGACGGATGTCTTTGTGTTTGAATCAGTTTCAGGTCATTTCACGCTGATACTGGGATGTAATCGCCTGGAAATTCTGCTGAGATCTGGCAACCCTGTCTTATAGATGTCCTGCATTATTTAGTTCAATCCAGCGCGCCTTTCTAAACGTGAGCTATTATGCGTTTTTGTGGATTTATTAAGTGAGGAAGAAATAAAAATCTAGAATAAAAAAAACGCAGGAGCGTACCGATACATTCCGGTAACGGCCGATCCCAGTGAGCCACCGGCTGGCAGGTCAGAACAGACGCCCCGAAGAGGTAGTAACCAGGATTGCAGTTGTAAGACACCACGGTGCCGAAGGTGAAATTCCCGAATTCTATTTTACTCTTCCGTATGGAATTGGCTGGAATTCCGGGATCGGTGCAGTTAACCACTGAGGAAACACAAAGATGTACAAAAGTGTGTAGCAAAATCTGTACAGAGCTCTGAAAAAATTGTATGCATTTGAAAATTTTTACCACTTAATATAAAACTATCATGATGGTGATGAGCGTTATTTCTAAAACAACAACAAATTCTATCAATGCTTTAGTGGAAATAGTTTGGTGATATTATGAATTTCTTTCTATTTGTTTTTTATTTTCTCCCTAATTTAGTCGTGTCCAATTCCTCCCCGTCACTAGGGGGCTCCACATTAAAGCTACTACTACCACTCTGTCGGCAGGGACGAAGACTATCACGTTTCGAACATTGAGCTCACAGACGCCCCTGATCCCTCCCCTCCGAGAGAGCTCGGCCAATCAGCTCTCTCTAGACCTCCGGCTGCGAGAGGTTACAGCACCACCCGGGAATCGAACTCGTGATCTCCGGATGATAGGGCGAGCACTTTACCACTGCGCCACTCGGAGGCTGATATCGTGAAGTTTTTAAGCAAGGCCATACTTTCTAACCCGAACACAGCTTTTCTTTTCTTTTCTCTACAGTACAATCCAGCCCACGACATACTGACATAAAGTGTCATGGAACATCCACCAGACGAGTTAGTTCATATATTTTATATTTTACGATAAAAACCTTTTAGTACTTGTTATGCAAAAACGACATTTCGTCCAATTTGTGATATTTAAAATGAGCAGATCCTTAAAGCGGTTTTATGAAGAGTTCACCTCTGCAGATGGGGGGCTGTTGGCTCCACTGGCGGTCCGGGAGGCACTGGGCCTGAGACGGTCCCTCCAGCACGTAGCCGTCATTACAGATGAAGCTGACCACATCGTCCAGGTTGAAACCGTCTCCCACCGTACGCCCGTAGATGGGACTTCCAGGATGGCCGCAGCTGATCGCTGTCACAAAGCAAATACTCATAAGTAATAATAATAATAATAATAATAATAATAATAATAATAATAATAATAAAACAGATCAGAAACGCCTGGTGGTCAGTTAAATAAATCTCTTTATCTATTTATCGATATCTACCTTGCGATGTATCACGATTTGGTTACAATTTAAGACCTTAAACCTTAAACACATGTAATTAAATGCGTTCCTTATAACGATTATTTTCTCACCTTAAAACCAAGCGCAGCATTTAAACACTACACACCAACTTCAAATACAAGACTTTAACATTTAACTTAAATGAAATAAAAAAAAGCTACATTTTCCTGAGCAGTACATAGTACAGTCGTGTCATATGCTATAATTATTATACTTCCATTTGTACTTCCATAGTCTGACCACACGGGGTGCCAGAGTGTGAATAGTTCAGAGCGCACCACATGTACGGGTGCTGTTTTACCGCCTCCAAAGTCTTCAAATCAGTTTGACAATGAGTGCAGTCGTGAGCACATGGATGTGTGCGGCTTCTCCTGTTTGAGTCTCGCTCGTGGTGCTGAGACTGGTGAGTAATGAGCGGCTTCGAGACTGAAGAGTTCGAGACAAAAGGCTTCCAAAAACTAGGTAATGTAACGCCATAACATTAGGGGCTCCTCCGAAATATTTGGAGACAACGTGGCAAGACATGATTTACCACACAAACATTTCGTAACCATTTTTTTCCCGCCTTTTTTCACCCCATGCATATACTGTATGTGGTGTCCCAAAAGTGGTGGCTCTGGATTACTGAGTGGAAAATCGTGGGTTCGAGCCCCAGCACAGCCAACTTGCCGCTCTTGAGCCCCTTGAGCAAAGGCCCTTAACCCCATCTGCTGCAGGGGGATGTAACCTGGCTGACCCTGTGCTGATCCCAGGTCCTAAACTGAATCATTTCCCTCTACTGTAAGGTCCGTCACAAAGAACTGAATCTTAATAATGGAAATTAACACTTTCATTATTCTTTTTAAAAACATTTTATTTGCTTTTCTGCAGATTCATGTTCCAGTCATGCACATGATTTCAGTAGATTCTTCTTGCTCTACATCTAAGGCTTAAATAAAGAATAAATAAAGCAAGTATGAAAGATTTTCGAAGACATTTTGCCAAAAGTGTATAGAGGCTTTTGTGACGCTCTGTATACTTTCACAATTTGTTATGCACTCTGATCCGTTCACTATACTGTATGTATGTATATTAAAAGCTTGAAGATTTGGACCCGCCGCTATTCTAAAAAACTCACCCAAGACCTCCGTGTTTATTGTGTTTACGAAACCCTGTGATGAACCTGTCTCTCACTTATCGCCTGGATTCCATCCCGGAGCTCGACTCGCTTTCTGTTTCTTCGTGTTTGTCAGCCTAATCCTCCGGATCAGACGTTCCGAATCCCGTCCTTGAGGAAAAGAAGGGCTTACGGTTCTACACCAGCAGCCCGAGCGCATAATCTGAGTAATCACATTTCTAAAGGTGGGGTACAAGCTGGAGAGGAACTAACGTGGAGGAAAAGCTTAGGGATCCCCGAGTGACTGCGGGTCTGAAGGACCACCGGAATAAACAGCTTAGCATGTTTTGTTAGAATTTTATACCTTTTTTTTTTTTTTTTTTTACACCTGCCTGATCGCTATTCATCTAATTGCATCATTGACGACACAAATCAGGTAAAGTTTATTCACCCCTTGAGATGCATTTGCAACACCTTAATTCAATTTTATTCCGATTTCGAAGCGTTTTTCAGGATCGGTCCACGGATCAAAATCCGGACGGTGCCAGTGGACGACCCCGAAGGACACGGGACACTCACACACACAGGATGGCAGTTGTCCGGACCAGCTGTGGTCCTGCTGGCAGATTCGCACAGAGGAACCGATGAGTCTGAAGCCTGGGTTGCACTGATACACCACGGTGTCCCTGTAGCCAAAGTTCTCTCCGATCACCTGACCGTTCACGATCCGCTCAGGTTCTCCGCAGTGGCCCGCTGAGGAGGGACACACACACACACACACACACACACACACACACACACACACACACACACACACACACACAGAATTCGAATCAGAATCTACAATCAGAATCTACGCTGCACGCTTCAACCTCGGCATGAACGCTGCTCTTCCTAATGCGGAAGCGTGTGACTGATTGTTGTTTTTACCGTGCGGAGAAATGAGCTAAAGTTCTGGTGCAAGATGTCGTTCCTGCACAAAGGCGCCGCGGCATCTGTTTCGCACGAGGCCGGTGTTTGGGGAAAGCCAAGATGCTGCCTTGATGGATCTCGTGATGGAATGCATAACTTAAGATTACGGCTTGGATCGGAGACAGCATAAGGATTGGGAGTGTTTGTTTGTGTGTGTGTGTGTGTGTGTGTGTGTGTGTGTGTGTGTGTGTGTTGGATCCGCAGCAGCTTGTGGGACCTAGTGACTGATGATACGATCGCTCTCCCCACCAGGAGAGCTCGAACACTCTGCAGAGGCACCGCCGTCTCACATATTTTCTAGCAAATTCATTTCATTAGGAGGAAGCGGAACGCCGGGCCGCTTACTGTACTAAAGAGGGTGAAGATGATGATGATGATGATGATGATGTCAGTGTGGCTTTATTTGTATCATTTTTGCACAACCTGTAGGACTGTTCATATTTACCCAGATCCTGAATCTAGACCGATAAAATGGATTTGTTCCAATTAAATACGATACAGAGCTCTCATCTCACCGCCTATATCGCATTATCCTGTATTCAGGGTCACGGGGGGCCTGGAGCCTATCCAAGGAGACTTAAGGCACGAGGCGGGGACAGGGCGCGAATTCGGGAACGGCAATAACCCTACTGTGATCTGCACGTCTTTGGACTGTAGGAGGAAACCCAGCAAGCACGGCGAGAACATGTAAACTCCGCATGCACACAGAGGCGGGAATCGAACCCGGACCCTGGAGGTGCAAGTGCTAACCACTAAGCCACTAAATATCATCGTGTATATGACAGTGTGGTGGTGGCGATACCCAGGCAGCGGGTCTCCGAGCCGCTCCACAGCCCCGACGGCAGGCACTCGCGCACCGTCGAGCCGACCAGGATGTAGCCGGCGTCGCAGGTGAAAATGGCCGTCGCTCCGAAGGTCGTCTGAGTTCCAATTTTCTTCCCATTAGGAGGAGTGGGCAGCATCCCGCAAGAAATAACTGCAGTAAGAGGCAATATAGAAGCAGAGGAATGAGCTGGCAAGTATCACAATGTCAAAGGTACAGCTGTAATTTACACCCAATTTAATGGTCGGGCTTTTTTTCTTTTCTTTTCTTTTTCTTTTTTCCTTTCCTTTTATTCTTCTCTTTTTAAAAAAATACCAGACATTGAGAGAGAGAGAGAGAGAGAGAGAGAGAGAGAAAAGAACACAAGAAGAAATGACTCATCGCAATAATGTCTCAGGATTGCTGTTGGGGTAAAAGCAAGCCGGTCGTTCTGAAACAAAAGTGACGAGGAGAGACAAACACGACACCAACATACAGTACAAGCCTTCGTCCTACATGTCCGACTAGGAACTTAGCAACACTGAAGGATGATAAGCGGCCTGGGAATGTTTGACGTCCTCCTCCGAAGACCTCACAGTATCTACAGTACATTCGCCGTCGTGTCCTGCCATGCTCACCGTCTTTACAGTACGTCCGTCCCCTGCGCTGCCGGGCCTGATAAGCGGCTCGGACTCGACTCGGGGCGAATGCAAGCGGAGAGCGGCGACTTCACCCACGCCGCCGTCTGCCAGCGATAAGGACTCGGGTGATGCTATCACAGGACGGCCGAAACCTCCGGACCGTGCGCCGTAGGTGGCCGACGCTGTACATAGCTAAGGCTGGGTGACATTAAATCATTCTAAGATGCTCTCATAGTCCTTATAGCATTTATTCCTTATGCTGTACAGTACCTCCTTACTGTATTATAGACATACTGTACGTACAGTAGCTTATACATTAGAAAGAAGAAAAAAAAACTCAATAGTTGGACTAATTTTCATAACCGATCGTTCCGCGAGTCCTGCTCTCTGGCTCCCTGCTTTTGCCAGTGCATAAAAACAAATGCTGACGGATAGCCCGCAATAAACAGTTAAAGCCTATTAAACGTGTATATATGAGGCATGTTAACCACAGTCATGGCGCATTAAGTCACGGGGGTCGGTTCTTAGCTCACTCTTGCAGCGCGGCCTTTCGTTCCTCCAGCTCCACGTCCCATTAGACATGCAGTGGATGTGGGCGGGGCCAAGCCGGTAGTAACCCGGGTTACAGCTGAAGGCGATCTTGGTTCCGTACTCGTAGCGAGACCCGTTGACGATCTTCCACTTGCCGTGGTCCAGCGTGAAGGAGCCGATGCTCGGGCACACCATGACTGCGGGATCAGATCAGAGGTTAAAAGACGCTTATACTGTATTAAATAGGCACTGCATAGGTTCGAATTCATTCATAACCTGTTATAAACAGTGTCATCATACTTCATAGCCACATTTTGGTTTATATACCTCGTGAATTCCTCATACCCTGCACTGTGTAAACAAATACAACCTTGATGTTTTATAGTTTTTAATAACAAATCAAAAAAAAAAAAAAAAGAATTGCCGTATCATGAAAGCTTATGAGTGGATATATAGGTTATTAAACCTGGCCTACATAGAAAGTGTCCCGGAATTTTTCTTTTTCTAAATTTCATTTCTGTCAGATCATAAAGGATGCAAGAGAACGAGAGAACGAGAGAAGGGCTACTGTGACGGACAAGAGCCTCCACGCTGCGCCTTCTCCGTTTCAGAATCAATGGCTTCATTTGTTTGTTTTCCTTGTTAACAGCTTGAAGTGGAATGTAATCTCTAGCCTGTGGGGTGTTATTAACTGCGGCTTTTTATTAGCGCGAGGGACGTTCGAGTCAAACCGGGACTCGTGGTGAAATTTCTGGCGGACGCATTTAAAGGAGACTTTATACGCCGTACGCCGGTGAGACCCTTAGCCGCGGTAAAACGTTTGAACGGTGCTTTCGAACTGGTAAATGACCCGGCCAGTGCACGTGGAACTCCTGATCCTTTAAAATCACCAGATAACTCGTCTCCAGCTTGGAGAAGATAAGCGTCTGTCTGTGGAAGCTGTACACACAATCATTCACAGAAGCTCAGCTGGGAGTCATCGCCACATCCACAGTACAGTCCTGACCACAGTCCAAGGCATTTCCAGATGTTTGGATCATTAAAGGAGTTCCTGGGGGGCCGGGGCTTCAGAAGTGAATTAGGCAGTCCAATCATGGCTCTGGTGTACTGAGAAAACTTTCTGGTATCCAAGTGCCGAGTAAGTCCCACTTTGACTTGAACGCCCCTCACGCAGTGTTTAGCCTCTTTAATAGGGTCTGGAATCGGTTTTGTCGAATGCAGGATGCAATGCCAATCCGTCGCAGGGCAAAATCGTTTCCATGCTGGTTATACAGTAAATACAAACGAGGCTATGATGAGGCTTCACGTGAACAGGATTCGATTTGTTTTATAATAATATCGCACTGAGCAACTGAAGGGTTCAGGGTTCAAACACTTCTCCTCTACAAATTTTCATGACTTATTCATGGAATTGTTTCACGAGTTCTCCGAACCAATCGTTTTTTGTTCTTTCAAAAAATTCCATGAGCGTGCATACACAAAACCGACACCTCCAACTTCTACGTCCTCACCTTTAAAGTAACCCTGAAACATAATAAAGCTTAATGAAGACTAATCGCTCTGTAAACAGATGCGCTGTCAAAACACATCCGAGTCGAGTACACGCGGTTAAACCCGTCTCTGGTCTCGACAGGGCTAATTACTGTTTAAACCGTGAACGGCGAGTGTACCGATGAGGCCGCGGACGCGTGGAGGCGCGCGTGCGGCTTCACCGTGTCTCACCGGTGCAGCGCGGGATCTTGTTGTGGTTGCTCCAGGTCCCGTCAGCCTGGCACACTGTGCTCGTCACCTCTTTAGACGAGAGCCGGAATCCATCGTTGCAGAAGTACGTCGCCCGGGTGGCTGCCGAGTAATCGAGCGCCAGGACGCCGCCGTTCACGGGAGCCGCCGGCGTGCCGCATGACACAGCTGCGGGAATAAAGAGGACGTAATTAATCCTTATCTCAATACGCAAGACTGAAATCGGACAAGACTGTCCTGTTGGTGCTGGAATAGAAATACAGCACTTGGCATTTGAAGGACAAATTAAGACGTATTCCACAGAATCAAATAAGGAGAAAGTGCTGGAGAATACAGACTCCTCCCACAATTACAGTAAGATAATAAGAAAACATGCAGCACGTTTTCATTTAGCAGACGTCCACGAAATCATTTTCTTTTCATTTTCTTTTATATTATAGCAGTATATTATAACCAGTTTTTTTTTTATTCCTTTAAAAAAAACATTTGCTTTTATTAGGTGTTTTAATGATTAATCAATTAATTGCCTTGAAGGATTTAAAAAGTCAACGGATAATGTTTGTTTTGCATAATAATGCTCCTTGACACACTTATCGTTTAACCTGTAACACCACAAGAGGGCGCACTTGCAGTTCAGGTGAGTTGCAATACTGGACATTGTGATAAGGACAGACAAAAGAAGTGTTTTTTTTTTTCATTCACTGTTGTAGCAAGGGGAAGACAAGCTGGAAAGGAAACAGCCAATCAGAGTGCACCTCGTTAGGCCGCGCAAAGGTGAGCGATAAATGATGCCAGGGTGTTTTTTTTTGTTTTTTTTTTGGTAACGGGGGGGGCTAAACCTTTTATTATCATTGGAATAATGTGTCTTGGGCTGGTAAAAATAAAATAAAATGCAGAGGCAAAGTGTAGCAATTGGCTGAGGGCCGAACGATCAGGGGCCCCAGGGACACCTAAAAAACCTATGGTTTAAGTTTATTTTTGTAGTCTTCATTAATAATCCAGGTTATCCTAATAATCCATATGCTACAATACCATCAAAATGCCTATAATTTATGAATAACTAGTGTCTGAGCATATACTGTACCCAACAAACCCCCCTTCAAAAAACTCAAGACTGTGAGTGAAAGAACTGGTATAACATTGTGAAAAATAACATTAAGCTACCTGAGCAGTTCTGAAAAAAAGAAAGAAGTTGGGAAAGTAAAAAGTTTATAGGTTTATAAGAAGTTTGGATTTCCAAAGGTATCCAAAGGTTACAAGTCGCTGCAACCGACCCAGACTGCTCGGACGGCGCTGCTGCAACCTTACAGGACCCTTCGACTTCCACCGAAGATAATGTAAAAGAGCAGCTGCTGCATGCGCTACTGTAGCAACAGCCTAAGCAATGCTAACACTGATCAACAACGAGCGAGTCGCGGTGCGAACAGAAAGAGCTGACAGATGAAGAGAGCTGCTCAATAGCGCACGGAGGACCAGTTCAGGTAAACAACGAAAAATCCAGAGGGGTGCAGATTTACAGCCGGTTATTATTACAGACAAAAGAGCAATGGAGAGAAGATACTGTACCCAAGCCCTGGCTAGTGTGCAGTAAAAAAAAAAAAAAAAAAAAAAAAATAAAAAAAAAAAAAACAACACGGGAAAAAAAAAAAAAAACAGTCAGTTAAGTGGGAATGGATTCGATAGCATGAGAGGTCTGCTGAACACATGGCGAACATGCACACCTGATGGACTCGTACAGATTACAAACAAGCACAGCTATAGTATTGTGCTCGCGGAAAGCAGAGCTGATTGCTGTGGAGTAAACCGCTGACATCACTGCTTTGTGAAGAACAGTGAAGAAGGAGAACGTACACGCAGGAGAAATAAAGACTGAAAAAGGTGAAGAACAAAGGATAAGGAGCGCACCATGCCCGTGTTCGGCTTGAGCCACCAAACTGATAAATTCATCATTTCATTTCAACGAAAGAATTATGCAAATAGATATCCGATCTCCAGTATACAGTCTTACGCAAAAGTTTAGGCACCCCTTGATAAATGACAGATTTTGGTGATCTTTTAATTGCAAAGATGATAACACCGTCTCTCTTGGAAATGGTTGTTGAGTGTGTGTGCAAGTGTGTGCACAAGGTTTGAGGAGTCAAGCTATTTGTAAAGCTTTGAAATTCTAACGAGCTGCTTAAGGTCTGAAACCTTGTAAAAAGACTCTAAGCCTCTGGAACTCTTAGGGTGCCCAAACTTTTGCACAGTGCCATAATAATGTTTTTTATTTTTTTCAATTTATGGCATCAATGTTGGTTGAAAATATTGTGCATTTTTTTCCATTTCTATTTATTTGTGTCAACATAATTTCAATAAAAAAAAAAAAAATCACCAAAATCTGTTATTTATCAAGGGGTGCCTAAACCTTTGCATAAGACTGTAGGTTCTAGTATTGATGCATTTATTTGTGGGGGGTTATTTTGGTGTATTTTTTTAAATCAGAGTGGGAAAGTTTTCAGCAATGTCTAGCTGTTTTTTAACAGATGGATCTGGCAACCCTGGAGCACAGAGCATGAGAGCATGAGAGCATGTGAGAGAGCGAGAGAGAGAGACCGAAAAAATATAATTTATGCAAAGTTTCCGCTCAGTAATGAGGCCCAAATGTAAGTCCACACAGTGGCAGTAAAGATCATTTCACACTGCGATGAGTAAACTTAAATTTATCCGCGGTTCACGTTCGTGCCAAACTGTGGGGACTGATTCATACGGATCATGGATCCACTACAGTTCATTAAACTTCTTCTTCTCATTGTTTCTTCTGTGTTGTTTAAACCACATAAACATTTTGTTGATATTGTGCCAATAGAAAAAAAAAACATGCTCGTTGTTACTTTTAATAATTAGCAATTAGTCGATTATTGATAATTGATATATTCAACTATTGATTACGAAAATGTGCTTGTTGAATGTATCTTTCTATGATTTCAGTTTAATTATGGAATAATAATAATAATATAATAATAATAATAATAATAATAACTAAATAGAAGGCAGTCAATTGGATTTTGAGTGTACTATGGGAACAAATATAAAATATAGTGAATATTGTAAACAGCACAAAAATTATCAAACAGAAATCATAACTATATGGGTGCAGAGGTATAAATGTCTGTTAATTGGATTTTTCTTTAAATTTGCAGATAATGGAGATTACATTTCTTTTAAAGGTACCGTATCATACTCTTTTTATTTTGTGTGTGTAACAAATTGACATAAGCCTTAGATGTCTATAAGTGGTGTCTGTTCATTTTTGGTTTAAAAAAAGTAAATGAGCTCCTACCCCTTTGCAGAAGTTCATTTCTCTTAGCCAATCAGAAAACAGGAAAGAAAATGTGGTTAAAAATTCTGTGTTAAAAAAAAAAAAAAAGCCGGAGGAGGAGCTATGCAAATTGTCCCCCTGTCCGTTTACTTGCCTGAGATGACATCATAATAAGTGGGAAATCTGAACCCGGTTTTTAAGTACATTTATGACCAGAGATAAAAAAAAAAAAAAAAAAAAAAAAAAAAAAGCATTATATTTTTCTATATAATAGAGTCTCCATGTGAATGTCTGAAAAAATTCTCAACAACAGATTTTGCATAACAGGTCATCTTTAAATCTCTGAGCCCTGATCATGCGGAATCAAATACACGTGGCTTCTCCGTGGCCAATTATCCACATCTTGGTCACTGAAATGTCACTTCTTCATCCAGCAAGTCAATGGCATTGATTTATACTGCACCATGGTGAAACACTTCCAAGCGACCACGTGTTTAAATAAGAGAGGAAAGCCTGATACTGAACCTTTGACTGCACGTAGCTATTAATTCAGCTTCACCCCGCCCCTGGTCCGCTTCATCGTTAAATTATGTAAAAAAAAAAAAAAAAAAATTTTTTTCTTTAAATGACTTGATCGAAACAAGGCTCTCATTAGCCAGCATATTGTTTAATTAAGTCGGGGGAAGCCGAACCGGAGCTGGAGCTTGTTCAAAGCGGACATCAATAAGCCTTACGGGTCATAATGAGATGCGCAATTATTGAGCACTAAAATCTAATGAAATAAATCAAAGCAACAATGGATCTCGCGCAGCATGCTAATAACGGTGCATTCAGACCGAGGAGCCCTTTGTTGTTTAACAGTATTAATTAAAAGGAACAAAGGCGAAACTGTCGCCACTTGACACTTGAGATCTGCTCCTGCGTTGATAAGTCGCCCTCGGATGGCGTCCGGGTTAGGAGTCGACGCGTCACGTCACATTACACTCGATCTGGTCTTGTCCTCAAGTTTAACAACTTTTAAAGAGTTCCCAACACATTATGCAGTACAAAGTGCAAAAGTTTTTAACCCCCTCCCCAAAGCCGCAGTCAGAGCTCTGATGTAACTACTGTTAGATAAACTATTCACACAGCTACACTGTACATCAAGGGTTCATGACCCGGACCTTTAACATCAAAGTCCATTTCTCTGGCATGATCACAACTCACACGAGCTTATGTATTCATTTTCACATGAATATTGTCTTTTATAGAAAGCGCATGATCTCTTTACAGGACTTGGAGAATGAGTGTAGGAAACTGAAAGCGTTCACATGAAACTGTACACATTACTGTTTCATGACCTCGAGCATCTCTGATGCTTCCAGAAAAACCTGACGATCTCAGAGGAGTGAACTTACTGTACAGAAGAGGATTAGGGCCACCATTTACAACAATATGCGAGAAATCGGACTTTTTTTCTCAGAAACCTGAGAAATTAATTCAGCTTCACCCCAACTTAAATTCAGACTCTAAACACAGAATTATAACTTCTTTTTCTGAATTTTGACTTTCATATTAGGAATCTTTTTTCTCTCTCTCTCTCTCTCTCTCTCTCTCTCAGAGATCTGACTTTAATTTTAGAATTTAGACTTTTTTTTCCTTCAGAATTCTGAGTTTAAATTCAGAATTCTGATTTGTTTTGCTGAATTTTTACTTTAATATCAGAAATCTGACTAGAATTTAGAATTCTGACTTTTTTCCTCAGAAATCTGACTTTAATCTCAGAATTTAGACCTTTTTTCAGAATTCTAACTTTTTCTGTTGTTGTTGTTGAATTTAGACTTCAATATCAGAAATCTGGCTTTAAAGTTTAGAATTCTGACCTTTTTTTCTCAGAAATCTGACTTTAATCCCCAAACTTTGACTTTTCTTTTTAGAATTCTGATTTTAAATTCAGAATTCTGAATTTTTTTGTTGAATTTTTACTTTAATATCAGAAATCTGACTTTAAAATTTAAAATTCTAACTTTTTTTTTGCTGAACTTCAACTTCAATATCAGAAATCTGACTTTGAATTTTTTCAATTCTGACTTTTTTTCTCAGAAACCTGACTTTAATCCCAAAATTTAGACTTTTTTTTTTTTTTTTAGAATTCTGACTTAATTTTTTTTGTTTAATTTTTACTTTAATATCAGAAATCTGACTTTAAAATTTAAAATTCTAACTTTTTTTTTTGCTGAACTTCAACTTCAATATCAGAAATCTGACTTTGAATTTTTTCAATTCTGACTTTTTTTCTCAGAAACCTGACTTTAATCCCAAAATTTAGACTTTTTTTTTTTTTTTTAGAATTCTGACTTAAAATTTTTTTTGTTTAATTTTTACTTTAATATCAGAAATCTGACTTTAAAATTTAGAATTCTAACTTCTTTTAACATTAGAATTTAGAACTCTAACCTTAAACTCAGTAAAATCACTTCAATCTCAGAACTCTGACTTTTTACTCATTCATTTGATTTTAGTCTCAGAATTTAGCTTTTTCCCCACAGAATTCTTACTTTAGCCTTGAAATTCCGAATTTAAACTTAAGTCAGAATTCTGAAGAAAAAGAAATCAGAACTCAAATATTTTTTAAGGTGGACCTAATCCTCTTCCGTAACTACAGGCGCAAACAATTTTAATAATCTAAATGCAGATGAGAGAAAATCAAAGTTAAAAAGCATGTGCATAACTCTGAATCCATAAACCTTTCCATGCGAAATATTGATGTAACTTGATCTAAACAATTTGTAGGTGTACTGTATGGCCAGTATATAAAATATAGTTCTTGATTTAGTCTTACATACCAAAAATGTTGGGTAAGGATTTTCTTCTTTTCTTTTATTATTATTTATTTATTTATTTATTTATTTTTAAATAAAAGATCCCATTATCACACTCGAAAACAATCATGAAATATCTGTTCAATGTCACACGGCGATGAATAAAATGTAAATTCTGTCTACCTTGGCATGCTGGCACAGCGGTGTCCCAGGCCAGATAGCCGAATTCGGTCTTCTTGCACATGGCCATGCTTTTCCCAATCAGCCTGTATCCTCGGTCACAGGCCCATCGCACGACGCTGTTAACGTGGCCGCCGGTTTGGCTAACCACGAAGCCGTGCTGCGGAGAGTCTGGGGTGCTGCAGTACATCGCTACAGATAAACGCACAGACTTGAGAAATATACTGGAAGTGCTCTGGTGCGGCGTAGCAATGAACCAAAGTGATGCAAGCATGCTGTATTGATTTCATCATTAATTACAAGAAGTGTGAACATTGGTACAGAGTTGATGGTGTTTAGAAAAAGTTGAGCCAATTTGAAAGATATTATTAATGAGTACACTCCTGATTAATGATAATACACATGAAGTCATTGATACATATAATTAAAAAAGCACTGCATATGTTTGTCCTAATGAATAAAAATAAAAACTGACTCTATAACACATACTACATTTCTCTAAAAAACACACTTTTACAAATATTTGACGTTGTTAACTTTATAATTACAATCCAACATTAATTGCGTGAATGTGCATGTGATATTCTGTATCACGTTCTGTAATACATAATCGTTCAGCTTGGCATGTTACTGTAACATCTAGAAGACATCCACAAGCACAAAACACTTAACAAATGGAAAGACGTCATGAGCTTACAGACAGGACGGATGGGGGACACGTGGCCAGGACAGACAGATGCAGACGCGCAACGCGAGACACGCATGCGACTGAGAAAGAATTACCAATCGGGGGGGATACATACTTTGATACTCACCCACGTACGTGATGCGAAAGCCCTTGCGGTTGGTGCCGTGGTCAGAGGACCAGCGCAGGAAGAGCTCGTGGCCCGTGGTGCTCAGGATGAAGGGCGTGGTCAGCTCGCCGCTCAACACCGCCAGGCTCGGGCTGTAGATGTGGGGACCTGAGTGAACATATAATTACTTATGATGAATTTTGAATTTAAATGCTTTTTCAGCACCAATTACATGTTTGTGTTTTAACTGCACAGGTACACTTATTTTTTAAATTATTGTCATTTTCTGGAGCATGACAGCTGCTTGGACATGGACCAGGACGTTAGTGGTGGATCCTTTGGGTGCCGTGGGTTGCGTTTGGGTGGGGCCTCCATGGATAGGACTTCTTTGTCTAGGACGTTCCATGGGTGAATGGAATGTCCTGGCCAGAGTGAGATCGACCAGAGTGAATTCTGGGGGGTTTGAAGACCGAAACAACAACCTTGAACTCTTTGCCTGCTAAGACTTATAAGCAGTAGGCTGCGATGCACTGGGTGTTCTGGAGCTTTTCTCTCATGGTCAGCATTGACTTTTTTCTGCAATTTGTACTCCATTGGCTGTTCTGTTGGATCAGACTGGACGGGATGATAATACATTTAATAATGGTATTATACGAATTACAAATTTTATTTATGAAGCACTTTATATTTGAAGCAAATCTCAAAGTGCTAAAAATTATCCTCAAGAACGTTTATCCACACAGGTATACACAAGCCTTGGGTACTGATGATCCTGTCACCAGTTTACTGGTCTATATTGCAAGTAACAACCAGTGTTATTCAATTCATGTGATATTGAATAACACTGGTTATTGAATAGTGCAATAACCAGTGTTGAAAGGTGCATGTGTTTTTACATATTTAATATGCAAATCACGTTCAATTAGATTTTGGTTACTCTGGTGTGACTGAAAGAGACTGAGCCACTAGCAACAGCAGAAGGTGTGTCAAGGTATGTCTTTTTTTTATTTTATTGTTCACTAATGGCAGCAACGCCATTTTAGCTACATGAGTCATATTGGAACTGGCTGAGTTGGTCTCAGCCATGACGTTTTGGACAATTTCATGCGCCCAATTTTGTGGGAACAGTTTGGGGACGACCCCTCCCTGTTCCATCTTGACTGCGCCAGGGGCAGTTCTAGGGGGGGGAGTCCCTGGTGTCCCCCAGTACCGTTTGGCAAATGTATTGACAACCTGCATTGTGCAGTCAATCACTCATTGGCTTAGAGTGACATCACTTGCTCATTGGCTTAGAGCGCAGTTGCTCACTCATTGGCTTAGACCGCAGTCAATCACTCATTGGCTTAGACTGCAGTCAATCACTCATTGGCTTAGAGCGTGGTCGCTCACTCATTGGCTTAGAGCACAGTTGCTCACTCATTGGCTTAGACCGCAGTCGATCACTCATTGGTTTAGAGTGCAGTCAATCACTCATTGGTTTAGAGTGCAGTCAATCACTCATTGGTTTAGAGTGCAGTCAATCACTCATTGGTTTAGAGTGCAGTCAATCACTCATTGGTTTAGAGTGCAGTCAATCACTCATTGGTTTAGAGTGCAGTCAATCACTCATTGGTTTAGAGTGCAGTCAATCACTCATTGGTTTAGAGTGCAGTCAATCACTCATTGGCTTAGAGTGCAGTCAATCACTCATTGGTTTAGAGTGCAGTCAATCACTCATTGGTTTAGAGTGCAGTCAATCACTCATTGGTTTAGAGTGCAGTCAATCACTCATTGGTTTAGACCGCAGTCAATCACTCATTGGTTTAGACCGCAGTCAATCACTCATTGGTTTAGACCGCAGTCAATCACTCATTGGCTTAGACCGCAGTCAATCACTCATTGGCTTAGACTGCAGTCAATCACTCATTGGCTTAGACTGCAGTCAATCACTCATTGGCTTAGACTGCAGTCAATCACTCATTGGCTTAGACTGCAGTCAATCACTCATTGGCTTAGACTGCAGTCAATCACTCATTGGTTTAGAGCGCCATCACTTGCTCATTGGCTTAGAGCGCAGTTGCTCACTCATTGGCTTAGACCGCAGTCAATCACTCATTGGCTTAAAGCGTGGTCGCTCACTCATTGGCTTAGACCGAATACTTTAGGCAATATAGTGTATTTTCTTTGTTTCATAATCACTTTTTATGCAGCTATCGGTGCATACTGGTAGTACGGTCGCTTAGTGGTTTTCAATTCCCACCTCAGGTCTGTTTGCATGTTCTCCCCATGCTTGGTGGGTTTCCTCCTGCTACTCCGGTTTCCTCCCACAGACATGCAGATTAGGCTAAATGATGATCCCAAATTGCACGTAGTGTGTACTGTAAATGTTGACCAGACCCCTTTCATAAATACGGACACTAGTTGGACTACAGAGGTTCCTAGATGCGTGAATGAATGGGCGGACTACTCCTGTAATGGACACCACTATCACATTAGAGTTTTATTTTATCATATTTTAAATTGTCTTCATGCTACATCATACTACAGGTAATGGTAATATTCTTAATAGCACGTATAGAAAATCGACTTAACCTGATTCCGAATACACATAGCTCTCCTCTCATACTGTAATAATGACCCAACTCTTAAAATGATGTTGAAGAGGAGGACAAAAAAAACCAAAAAAAAACCTTTGATGTGAAAGCTTGTACAATTCACACGTCTGTCTTTTGTCTTTCGATTCTCATAGACCGAGGCCTGATTTCTATTCACAGGGCTTTGAAACAATGACTGGCGCTCAATCATCATCAAGATCAACATCAAGTATGCACGAAGCTAATCTCCTTGTGTTTAATTATAAGAGTAGACCCTTAAAGTGACTGGAGAACGAGCAGATCTACGGCATAAACAAGCTGCAGTGATTCGAGACAGCGTGAGGAAGGAATGTGAAGCGTCTGTCACAACATGATGCTGATGCAACACGGCTCTGTTTAAAAGCAAGCCGCGACCACGGGAGCGCCGCTGTCCATGCAGAACCGTCGCGAAACATAACGATGGAAATCCGACAATGATGAAAGTGTCAGAATCGTACCCTGTTCTGGAGTGCCGAAGAGACGAGTCTAAAACAGACAAGTCTTCTCATTTGCTGGTCCACTGGGGCTTCTCGAATGCCACGGGCTTTTAATGACCTACTAATCAATGATGAGTAATAGGGTAATTTGCTAATAGTGCACAGTTAAGTAATTACCGTCTAACGACATTTTAAATGTGGTCCGGAATAATAATAAATTCCAATCAGCCATCCGGCATCGGGGGGGGGGGGGGGGGACTCATCTTACTATTGTACGCATTATTTTATTTTTATTTAAATATTTAATTTATAGCAAATAATGAATCACGCCTTGGTAAAAATGATCACAATCAGGTCTTAATGAGACATGACGAAATAAACAATTAACGTAGGTCACGCTGAATATTACGCATTATATAACAGTTAGTTCCAACCCAGTAATCTGATTGGACGAAAGGTCTTCCACGTGCGGTGATATAGAGCTTGACACTTTAAGCAAGAAAACACATCTGTTAACATTAAACATTTTTTCTCCTTTGTAATTTCTTCCAGTTTTTTCCCAATTGCCTCTGAATTGTCCGTGTTGTTTTGGTCTCAGCTACAGTTCGTGTCCTACAAAGCTAACTAGCTTCAAACATAAGACTGAATCCCAAATCCATCTGTAATCCTTTGTTCCACACTCCAAGTAGCTCCCTTGATCAGGGATTAGAAAGAGATTTGGGATTCAGCCTTATGTTAAAAGCTAGTACACTATGTAGGGTTCACAATCCCTTGTTTCACAAACCAAGTAGTGCCCTTGATCAGGGATTAGAGAGAGATTTGGGATTCAGCCTTATGTTAGAAGATAGTTACATTGCACAAGCTTTCCGTTTAAGGCTTTTTGTGATTTAGCCCCTAAAATCCAGAAGGTAGTTGATATTCTAAAGTGAAATAAGTGGAAATATAAAGTAAATCTCGTATGTTTCTCAGGACTGTCCACTACCTCCATGGTTTATTCTTCTCACCTTTTGGCTACATAGTACCCGGTAGAATTTAAAACTACTGTACTTGCACTCCTGCTAACTACACTAACTTTAGGTTGCTAATTGTCGGTTGCCAGCTCTGCTGGTTGTGATTAGGTTACACCAGTCGCCTAAGGATATGTATTGGAAAAGTAAAATAGCTGTTGTATAAAAGCAGTATCAGACTTGAGGTCATGCTGTTGTACTGAATATAATATCATATAATAGCTGATATTCAGTGCAACAGGACACCATTGACTGTTATATAGCTTAATTGAATTATTCTCCATGATGCAAAATTCTGATTAGTATGAGTTCTGATTAGTACACGGTTTTAAAAAGTAGTGCCAGTTGTGGCGCAATTAACAGGGCTTTACTACTGCGTTCATTCTAAATGTGTATCGTTTCTATAGTAACAAATGCATCACAAAAGTCAGGAAGCCAGGAAATTATTATTTAATAGTTTTGGTAGGAGCATCCGGTATGGCTGCATCATTGTGCCTTTAAAAACTGCACTCACAAAAAAATAAAAAAATAAAAAATAAAACCCAGTGAACTTGTTTTACTATTTCAAAATTCTGACTTATAACATGACTTATCTCAGATTATGACTTACTATCTAATAATTGACTTAAAATTAAAAATATATTACTTACTGTCTCATAATTATAACTTATCCAATGATTACCACTTATTCCCTCAAAATTATAACTTGCTATCTTATAATTATGGCTTACTATCTCATAATTATAGCTTCTTATACTTTTACTTGTTGCTTCATAACTATGTCTTATCTCATGAGTACCACTTATTCCCTCAAAATTATGACTTACTGTCTCATAATTTTGACTTACTATCCAATAATTATGACTTGTTGCCTCATAACTGTCTTATCTCATGATTACCATGTATTCCCTCAAAATTATGTCTTTCTATCTCATAAGTGTGACTTACTATCTCATAATTGACTTGCAGTTTAAAAATGATGACATATTATCTCATGACTTATCTCAGACTTATGACCCATTATTGGAATTATTACGTACTGTCTAATAATTACAACTTATCCCATGTTTACCACTTATTCCCTCAAAATGATAACTTACTATCTCATAATTATGGCTTACTATCTCATAATTATGACATCTCATGATAACCACTTACTCCCTCAAAATTAGGACATACTATTTCATAATTGTTTAATGACTCTCATAATTACGACTTGTTGCCTCATAATAATATCTTATCTCAAGATTACCACACACTCTCTCAAAACTATGACTTACTATCTCATAATTGTGACTTACTATCTCATAATGATGACTTCTCATCATTATGACTTATTGTCTCATAATTATAACTTGGTGCACAATTACGACTTTCTAACTCTTTATAATTAGACATAAGTAATAACTATAAATTAGTAATTATGATATAAGCTCTCAGATCGTTCTCCACAACTTTAAATTAAACTTAAATGGATTAGAAATAAGTAATTTGTAAATAGAAATTGTAATAATTGAATACATAGAATTAATATTATAGTAATGAATGAATAGAAGTAACAGTCTCGCATTCATTGATTATACCATCAAAGATCTCCAGGATGTCGAATTCCTTCTCGGTTTGGAAGAGCTCAAAGTGCAGAGTGATGTTGTAGCCCTTCTCCACACTGATCTTCCATGAGCACATCTGCTGGTTGGGGTAGTTTTCTGGGAAACCTGGACTCAGGATCACGCCCGTGGAGTCAAAAAACTCCTCGTTGTTGGGGCATTGCACTGGAAAGAGAGCAGATTTTAACCCACAGAGTCAAACTGGACCAATTCAAGCATTAAATGGTTTGGCTTTGCAAATAACCAACAATCCTCCATGTTGGTTTTAATTTCACTGGTAAGCAAGTCCGGGTATGTGGGCGGAGCTATATATAGTAATTAAACAGTCCAACAGTCATCACTGATTGATTTTAAACAGCAATTAGATCCAAATGAAACCTGCCATCTTCTAATTGGGGCGAATCCCAAATGCTTTTCTACTCGCTACTCACAATTGTTCTCTATATACTGTAG
This sequence comes from Clarias magur, assembly GCA_013621035.1. Classification (NCBI taxonomy): domain Eukaryota; kingdom Metazoa; phylum Chordata; class Actinopteri; order Siluriformes; family Clariidae; genus Clarias; species Clarias magur. The sequence continues at coordinate 956,553 of QNUK01000178.1, forward strand.
GGTTTAACATAATGGAGATCAAATACTACAGAGAGACAGTTGAGGTTCAGCCTCGGAAATATAATTAAATCTTTTTTTTTTTTTTGTACTGTATGATTAGGATCGCATTCCCTGAAACGTCTCTGTATTTCTGACGAAAGATTAAAATATTGGCACCCTTGGGTGTATTTGGGGGGGGAACGGGCAGCCATTATGTAACGGTTTGCTACGCTGTCTTTTTCACTAACCTTACAGTATTAAAAAAATGTAAACAAAGGAAAGGCTTTTATGATTTTTTTTTTTTTTTACACTATCTGATATTTTCACAACCTTTCACAACCACAATTGACCTGGATTGATGCGAAATCTGTTGCATGGACATTAAGGAAGAGGGTTAAGAAAACACACCATGTGAGTTCCAGAATAATTATTTTATCGCAGATGAAAGTTCTAATTAAAGCTCAATGTCAGTTATAAGGATCATAAAGCTCACATGTGGAACTAAGGAGTCGGCTAAGAAGAATGCTGACTGGGCATGTGGGACAGGATATTAATGAGAAAACGGCATGAGAAACAAATGAGGCGTCACTGCCAGGCTCACCTTGGCAAGTTGGAGGAGTGCCATCCATCTGCAACCTCTCACCCAGACGACAAGTCAAAATCTCACTGCCCACCAATGTGAAGCCTGGAAGGCACCGGTACCTGATGATATCTCCTGTTGAGCAGGCACACACACACACACACACACACACACACACACACACACACACACACACACACACACACACACACACGGATATTAACAAGATTTGTCTGCTTGCAAGGACGACAGTAATGATGACGAATCAAGTGGACAAAGGAAACATTCGCAGTGAGAGTTTACTTAGACGTGAATAATGGGAACACGCTACAGCCAGTGGCCATGTTTACACACTATTTAATAACCTGTTAATAATCCGGTGGAGAGAAATAAAAGCAGTTCATGTATGCATCATGTCCGAATAAACCGAGTCCCTATTCAGTCAAATGAGGCGTGTAATCCTTTTGAATAATCCGTTAATTCAAAGAGAAATAGTCGTGTAAACCTTTAGGACTAATTACATTCATTCTAGGAATAATAATAATAATAATAATAATAATAATAATAATATGAATGTATTTTAGGTGTCTGTATACTGTAGATCATGTGTGTTTAAGTCACGATGAGCTCCTGGGGCAATAAATCCATCATGTCAAGTTACTTCAAGTCTACTGATTTTCCTGTATTTGAATAAAACCTCAGTAAAGTAAAGTAGGCACAGGGTTTAATATTCATCAGAGAAGATGTAGGTCAGCAAGGATGAATAAAATACATGTAGGAGTAAATAATATTATAATACACTGCCTGGCCCAAAAAAATAAGTCACCATTTCAATATATTAGATGCAAAGAAAGAAGGCAAAGAAAACGACTAACTGTAGGAGATTTGAAATGACTTGAACTGGGTTAAGCACCCTTCAACACATTCTCAGAACCTGGAAGGATATTGCACACACTCGCACACTACAGGGAATTTTGGGGATTAGCGTAATCTGCATGCCTTTGGACTGTGGGAGGAAACCGGAGAACCCGAAGGAAACCCGACAAACCCGGGGAGAACATGCAAACTCCATGCACATAAAGGCGGGACTCGAACCTGGCTGGGAATCAAACCCGGACCCCGGCAGTGTATAAATTCCGTTTATTGCGGTGCTATTCCCAGACGGTTGACAGTAAGTCTCATTAGAAGAAGATGGTACAATGTGTGCAGTTCGTTATTTTCAGAAACACTCTTGTTGAGATGTTCTGCCGTCACATACAGTACCTAATCAGCTTTCCTTCACCACACAAATCTTTTTCCCACACTCATATTACTAGGCTTGTTGCGTGAGGATTTCCTTGAACTAATACCCAAACACAAGTGCACGATACAATGTGTTAGATTTCGCATCGAAACTACATCAGGGGGCGGAGCCTTTTCTTACAAAGCCCCAAAGTTGTGGACAATTAATGTTCGGGACTCAGACACTGTCTCAGTGTTTAAGTCTAGGCTAAAAACCTATTTATTTAAGCGCAGCATTTTTGTAAATCATTTCAGTTTTATTTGGATAGCGATTTTAACAATTGACATTGTCGCAAAGCAGCTTTACACAATCAAAAGAACTAGATAAGTTTGTACGAGATGTGAACGAGTATGAATCAAAATGATAAGACTGTCCCTGATGAGCAAGCCGAGGACGACGGCGACAGTGGCAAGGATAAACAATGGCAAGGAGTAAATAGATTAGCCTTAGGTAAAGGAGCAGATCTGGGGGACTCATGGACGTAGAGGTTTCTGGTGAACTGGTATGTTTAGAAGCTGTCTTCTTCACTCTCATTTCTCACTCAGGTTTGCTGACGGTGAGGTGATTGGTGGCTTTACATCTCGGGGAGCCCTCATGTCTGTGTTTCCTTCTGGCTCTCCCTTTTAATTATGCTGTCATAGTTAGTCCTGCCGGAGTCCCTGCTTGCACTCTGCACTAAAGATACTGTACATTGTGTGACTGTGACCTTATATAACTGTCATCTCTCCTTCTCTTCTGCTCTCCCCTCTCCTGTTCTCCTTCTGCCACTCTCTCTGTCGAGCTACACATGTCGCTCCTGTGCTGCTAGTGATCCAGACTCCCTCTGCCCTCTGGACCTTTCTGACTCGTCCCGGCGCCCCTCTTCTGGTTGGAGATCCCATCACATGGATGCCCCGTGTGTCTCTTTGGGATGCGTCTGGTGTCTGGGGACGGTTTCACTCTACCCTGAAGACCTGTTCTGGCCTCGGCTGATGTTGACGGCTGTTTCTCTGAGGACTCGACTTGGCTGCAGTTGCTCGATAGTTCAGGACTGGAATTTCCTACATGTCTAACTGAGCTTCCGATAACGAACTGGACTCCATATTAACGTAAAGACGCCAACTTCTATACTGCACTGCCTGCCACCTAAGACACAGTATGAATGCAGATCAATCCCTGCTTTCTGTTTCTCCCCAAATGAGGACGGGTTCCCTGTTGAGTCCGGTTCCTCTCAAGGTTTCTTCCTACTGCCATCTCGGGGAGTTTTTCCTTGCCACTGTCATCCTCGGCTCGCTCAATAGGGACTTATTGAGTTAAAAATTAATAATTGCTTATTAATTTGTAGACTCGAGTGGTCGCACATTCCACCTAATTCATTTGCAGACCCGACAATTGTCAAATATAAAGATTCAAAATGTCTGCCTGTAGTCAAGCTATTCGCATTCTCGCATTGAATTATTAGAATGTTGACGTCTTGTAATTAAATAATTGATGTATATTCCATTGTGGAGTGAGTCTGGGGGGGGGGGTGTTGTCCCTGCCTTGTATCAATCAGAAATTAATAAACTGCTCAACCAGACCTACGTAACTGTGGTACTAAAAATGCAGCACCCACTCGCAAAAAATAGTTCCAATATCCCTGATTGGGCATCATGTTGTCATTTATTCCATCACTGAGGTCCAGTTCACTAACCAGGATCGTGATGTTCGATGCCTACTGTAGTGTATGAGGTTTTTGTTTTGTCAAATTACAGGCAGAACGATTCAAACTCATGACCTTGTCTGAGGTGGTATCAAAAAGTTTCGAGACTAGTTTTGTAACAAAATATTTTGATAAGAATAAAGCATTAAGAAGATGGGTGTGTCTGTGGACTTCCTGGTTTTTCTCCCACAGTCTACATTGCTGTGAAAAAGTACTTGCCCCTTCCTGATTTGCGAAACTTAAATGATGTTTTAATATTACACAAATGCAACCCAAGTAAATACAAAATGCTGTTTTTAAATGATGTCATTTGTTAAGGGGAAAAAGCTGTCCAAACCCACCTGGCCCTACATGAAGAAGTAATTGCCCCCTAAATTCAGTAATTGGTTCTAACACCCTTGGTGGCAAAATCTGCAATCGAACGTTTGTGAAAATACTTTTTTTACACGCCACTGTATAGACAGACATTGCACTGTAGGCCGACTGGGATTTCCCAAATGCCTGTAGAGTCAGTTTGGGAGTGTGAGAGTGTGTGTTTGTGCTCTGGGATGGGTTGACACGCTGGGGTTATGTCTTAAATTCCCTGGTATAAGCTCTATGTGCCATGTGACCCTACATGTTTTACAGTAAGCAGTATAATGATGGATGAGCGGTTGGATTAGACTTTATAAAAAGGAGAGACTGTACACACAGTAAATAAAGTGCTGTGGAAAATAAATCATGTAGAGCAAAGAAGGCAATGGTAAAATAATGCGTTCAATTTTGTTTAATTTTTGTATTTTTTACAGTCCTGTATAGAGAAGGCATGAGAGACTGAGTTAGAGAGTGATCTTTCCCTTAAAATGTGACTTTCTTTAAAGCCATTCAAGCATTTCCCTCAATAAGATTTGCATTTTAATGTAAAATAAATGTCCAAATGCTAAAACGCAATCTCTTTCCGCTGACACAATAGAAACAGAAGAAAAGATAAAAACCCACAAACCTTCCAGGGTGGCTAAAACTTATGGACGATACTCCAAATAGCATTGATGCCGATCTGCTTTTTTTTCGGATTAACAAGAATCTGCTGATTAAAATTTAACCGAATTCAAGTACGCTATTCAGAATGAATTTATGAACCTGCATGAATGCTTCACTGTGCGCCTAGCTGAGACATATAGTAACAGGGACAGGGAGAACAAAACGGGGACAGGGAGAACAAAACGGGGACAGGGAGAACAAAACGGGGACAGCGAGAACAAAACGGGGACAGCGAGAACAAAACGGGGACAGCGAGAACAAAACGGGGACAGCGAGAACAAAACGGGGACAGCGAGAACAAAACGGGGACAGCGAGAACAAAACGGGGACAGGGAGAACAAAACGGGGACAGGGAGAACAAAACGGGGACAGGGAGAACAAAACGGGGACAGGGAGAACAAAACGGGGACAGGGAGAACAAAACGGGGACAGGGAGAACAAAACGGGGACAGGGAGACAAAACAGGGACAGGGAGACAAAACAGGGACAGGGAGACAAAACAGGGACAGGGATCCTGCAGGCTGATGCTGCATCAGGCACAGATAGAGATACACAGAGTGACTGTAACGCCACTAACACCCAGTGTGTGTGTGTGTGTGTGCACGTGTTTGACGTACCGATTTCCAGCTCGTCGCCGTCAGTGAGGATCTCGGCGTTCGTGACAGGTGGAGGAGGCTGACACACACGGAGCTGGTACGCTAGAAAAGACAGAAGGTGACAGACAGGAAGTGAGCGACTGAAATGCGAGACAGGTCTAAGAGCGGTGCAGAAAGCCACGGTTTCATGAAAAACAGCAAATGCATCATGACACACTCGCTACACAAGACGGATCATGAGCTAGTGGGCAGCGGCAGAAGGAGCAGCAGCGCGTGGGGGTGTAGAGGCACATCGCGACACGCTCCAGAGTCTTCTGCCAGACGGCATGAGGGTGGGAATCTGTGCGAGGGCAGACGGGGGTCAGCTGCACTTCTGGTGGTTTTGTGAAAATTGTAATTAAAAGTTTAGTCTGCCAAACGTAAAGACTCCTTACGGGAGAAATCCGCTAGAAGTTACGCAGGCTTTCACATACTCAGAACATCAGGAGGATTTGGAATGGGTTTTTCATGACCTCCAGGGAAACACGTACAAAAAATAAATAAACATACAATATTTATTTTTATGTTTATTTTTTGTATGAATACAGTATATATAAAACACCTGAGACTATGAGATAAAAAAAAAAAACAATCACACGGGGAATAATTGAATCTTGTGCAAAACAACACAAACCATAAATGAATAAGAAGTAACAAACAAAAAACAAAAAAACATATTGAAATAAATCAGTCATGTAGAATTGAAAGAGGAATCGTATATATAAACTATATTTGCTAATAAATATAATGGAATATAATTAACTAAATAATGGAAACAATTTAAATGACTGAATGACATGTAATTAAATGTAATTGAAATTAAATGTAAATTTACAGGAAAATATCACTATTACATACACACGTGGACAAAATTGTTGGTACCCTTCGGTCAATGAAAGAAAAACTCACAATGGTCACATAAATAACTTTAATCTGAGAAAAGTAATAATTTTTTAAAAATTCTATGAATGTTAACCAATGAAAGTGAGACATTGCTTTTCAACCATGCTTCAACAGAATTATTTAAAAAAATAAACTTATGGAACAGGCCTGGACAAAAATGATGGTACCCCTAGAAAATACTGAAAATAATGTGACCAAAGGGACATGTTAATTCAAGGTGTGTCCACTAATTAGCATCACAGGTGTCTACAATCTTGTAATCAGTCAGTGGGCCTATATATAGGGCTCCAGGTCGTCACTGTGTTGTTTGGTGACATGGTATGTACCACACTCAACATGGACCAGAGGAAGCGAAGGAAAGAGTTGTCTCAGGAGATTCGAAAGAAAATTATAGACAAACATGTTAAAGGTAAAGGCTATAAGACCATTTCCAAGCAGCTAGATGTTCCTGTGACTACAGTTGCACATATTATTCAGAAATTTAGGATCCATGGGACTGTAGCCAACCTCCCTGGACGTGGCCACAGGAGGAAAATTCATGACAAATCAAAGAGACGGATAATCCCAATGGTAACAAAAGAGCCCAGAAAGACTTCTAAAGAGATCCAAGGTGAACTTCATGCTCAAGGAACATCAGTGTCAGATCGCACCATCCGTCGTTGTTTCAGCCAAAGTGCACTACATGGGAGACGACCAAGGAGGACACCATTGTTGAAACCAAATCATAAAAAAGACAGACTGGAATATGCCAAACTACATGTTGACAAGCCACAAAGCTTCTGGGAGAATGTCCTATGGACAGATGAGACAAAAATGGAACTTTTTGCCAAGGCACATCAGCTCTAGATTGCTCATGAGGAGTGGGCCAAAATACCTGCAGAGAGGCGCAGAAGTCTCATTGACAGTTACAGGAATCGTTTGATTGCAGTGATTGCCTCAAAAGGTTGTGCAACAAACCATTAAGTTAGGGGTACCATCATTTTTGTCCAGGCCTGTTCCATGAGTTCATTTTTTTAAATAATTCCGTTGAAGCGTGGTTGAAAAGCAATGTCTGACTTTCATTGGGTAACATTAATAGACTTTTTTAAATTATTACTTTTATCAGATTAAAGTTATTTATGTGACCATCATGAGTTTTTCTTTCATTGATCGAAGGGTACCAACAATTTTGTCCACATGTGTAGCAGTAATAATACAGTGTCATAATAATGAAAATGATTAATTAAAGATTTAAAAAAAATCTGAGACAAGAAATGAATCATGTGTAAAAATACATGTATCATCTAGAAAAAAGCACTTTAGTAACTCCAAAAAGTTGAATCATTTATAAAAGTACATGAATCCTATATAAAAAAAAAAATAAATAAAAAAAAACAAGTGAGAGAAAAGTGAATTTTGAAAAATCATGCAAAAAGTGTGTACATGAATCCCATGTTAGAGATCTGTATGTAATGAGTACGGAAGGAGTCTCCAGTTTTGGTGCTTTGTAAAGTTTTCTGTAAAGCATGTTTTTGTTATGTTAAATTTTATTTTATTTTATATAACAATTTTATGCATTCTGGTTTCTCAGTTTGCGTTTTTCGACATTTTTTTGGTCTTATGAGTTAATCACTTTTTTACTATTAACTATTAACTTTTTACATTTATGAATTAAACATGATTCTAACAGTTATTATTATGTCCCATTACTTTTGAGCCTATGAAAATGAAAGGACTTAAACAGGTAAGTCAATATTTATTAATATTTAATTCACGTTCTTAAATTAAAGCTGAAGGTCTGCTCATCGGTTGCTCTAGAATGGTGGTGTCCGAGGCGAAGATATGACAAATGTCTCCTTGTCCAAATACTTATGGAGCTGAGTGTTTGCAACGTCACAGGATTTAACGCTTTATGGTCTCATGCGGACGGGCTCTTTACAACTCCAGGAAATATAACCGAACGAACGAATGAATGACAGAAGACTCGCTCCTCAGGTTTACACCAGCACGTGGTTTCCCAAAAGGGAGCGAAGAGAGAGGACAATATCACTGACGTTAGCGGCGATTGTGCTGATGCGTTCGAACTTTGCACATAAAACATTACGGCACGGAGGGAGCCGCAATAACGAACTCGCCATGCAAAGCTCATTACGAATTTAAAAGATAATAAAATGAAACGGTGGCAGTCCCAGAGCTACGCTTCCGTTCCTTGGGTTTTTTTTTTTTTTTTCCTTCTTTCTTTCTTTTTTCGCATTAACGCCCGTAACGTTCGTCTCCTCCGTCCTCCGTCTCGCCCGCCGTAGATTCGGGATGACATCCGCCGTTCGAGCGCTCGTTCGATGAGAAATATTGGCATGGGAGCGACTAATTGCCTCTTTCAAGCGTGTTCCCCGTGTCCGATCTCGAGAGGGTTAGGGGGTGCTTTCGGTCCTTGAGTTTTTACGAGCTGCTTTCCGTCTCCTCGTGGAAATGAGATGAAGAGAACAAATCACTGTTATGCGTTTTCAGATTCCTGTACAGGCTCATAAAAGCAAATAATTTGTATACTACATTAGTGGTGAGTTCCAAAATGTTCTCCGATTCTTCACTACCTCGCAACTCGGCTAAGCCCAGGAGTGCTTCTTTTTCCTTCTGCTTTTTTAAAAAGTTACCGTTTAGTTCCGGCACGTGTGAAGCGTTAGCTCTTGTTTATTGGGTTTTCTTCTGCGGCTTTTACAGCAGGAATAAAACACTTCTCGTGTGGCGATTTCATCCTTATTGAAATCGTGGTATTTATTAGTCTCCAACGTGCCAAACTTTTGTTTTTGCAATCAGCTTATAGTAACATTTAATGCTGTAAGCCGTCCGTACAAATGTGATGGTTCACATACTTTTGGCCATGCGGTGCATTCTGCACGTCCTTCCACCTGTGAAATATTTGTGAAATATATTTAACATCTGATCGGTGGATGCAGCTGCAGCGACAAGGAGCAAAAGCACGATTCCAGCATTGTTACATTAAAGAAGCATTACAACAGACAAATCATTTCCAAGAACAGCAGAACACATTGTGCAGGACGAGGGTCAGGAGGAGATAAATATGCTGAAGCTCACCGTGATAGCGCAGGACGAAGAACCCGCTGGTGCTGAAGTCGCTGTGGAATTTCACGAGGACGTGGTTGGAGGTGCTGGAGACGGCTTCCTGCGCCGAGCTGCCGCTGAACTGACCGAGCTGCGGTGAGGTCTGGTCCGGGCCGTCCCTACGGCGTTAAACAATTCATGGTATTACAAACTAACAGGCAAATATTTGTGCTCATAAATGTTACAGAGACGGAGCTGCGCGAGAATGGGTGCAAGACTGCGGAGGTGGTTGCTGTACGTGGATTTTTTTGTTTGTTTGTTTGTTTGTTTTTACTGGAAACCATCAACATATTAAGTTTTTTTTTTTTCCTGTACACCAGAACTTCATTTCTGAAAGCCCCGGCCTCTCAGGAACTCCTTTCACATCCCAAACATGCGGAAACGGCTTGGAGCGAGGTCAGGACTGTATGGGGGATGCGGCAGTAACTCCCGACCGAGTTCCTGTAATGTGCAAGTGGTGTTGGTTTATGATTGTGTGTGAAGTTCTCGCAGTCACTCGGCCGGGATCGTCATCCATGGAAGTACAGATTTCTTTAAAACTTTTCCTGTGCTTGAAGTCTTCTGCTGATGTCGATCACCTTTACGCCTTCATTCGCCAGAAATTTCATCACAAGTCCGGTTTTGACTTGAACGCCCCTTGTTCATTTAAAGTTTATCTGGGGGAGCTCAGTGATTAGGCTATTAGCTTACTGATTCGAGGGCCTCATGTTCAAACCCCACTTCCACGAGGTTGCCACTGTTGGGCCCTTGAGCAAGGCCCTTAGCCCCCACGGCTCAGATGTCTAATGTGAGACCAATTTAAAATCACTCTCAGAAATGCTAATTAAGTTCTAAGACTTTAAAACTGCCTTCAAATTTGCAGATGCACACTAACCTTCTTCTTCTTTCTTGAAGACTGGACATAAAAACGGGCCCCTATTCTTGGCAGCAGAAGCCATTTCCAAAAAAACGAACTCAAAGCCATGCCCTCTCCAGTCTCTCTCTCTCTCTCTCTCTCCCACCTGATGCCCGCTTTCCAGTCTCCTCATCCATTCCCGCAAAAGCCGGAGCGATCAGAAATGAAGGGTTTGAGATGTTGCCATGTGAGCTCGGCGCATGTCACATAAAAATCCATTTAATTCAATTTGCAGACGCATTAACGTGCTCCACTGTGAACATCTGCCTCGCATTAGACGCTGACGCATTAGTGAAAATGCAACAGCGACAAACTTCTCTCCTCGGGAACATGTGCATGCATGTATGATTATTATTCTGTTTGACAGGAAGATGAAAAAAAAAGGAAAGTGACAATAAGCTTTAAAGCTTCCAGAACAAAATAATAAACTGCCAGTGAAGGAAGAACAGGGAGGAAATATCGCCGTGCTAATCCCCCTGAATTTGTCACAGTCTTAAGATATAATTTCCAATCTTTAAAATAACATAGATAAGGAGTGCCTAAAGCACTTGGCCCTACATGGGCCCACTTTTAATCAGTCTCTGCTTCAGTTTTGAGCATTTATCGAAAATTGGGGAAAATCTGGAAAATTACAGGCTCTTATGGAAAGCGGTGCAAAATAACAAACCTTACATGTTCTTTTTTTTTTTCATTCTTTCTTTCTTAGCCATACACTAAACCTACAATGAAAGTGTAAAAAGCTCCATAACAATAATAAATACATTTGAAAAACGATATTATTGTTATATGGCGGCACGGAAGCTTTTGGATTACAACTGGCGCCTTGCACCTCCAGGGTCTGGGTTCGATTCCCCCCTCGGGGTCCGTGTGCATGGAGATTGTGTGCATGCTTGGTGGCTTTCCTCCGGGCACTTCGGGTTCCTCCACAGTCCATTAACATGGAGATTAGGCTAATTGGCACTCCCTAATTGCACAATAGTGTGCGCATGTGTGTATGAATGTTGACCGGAGGTCCTTCCACAGTCATGAAAAGGGAACGAATACAATGGGTAATCACCCTTGGTGTCCACGTTCCCTAGAGGTTCCTAGATGGACGGATGTATATTATTATATGAGTAAAAAAAGTTCTTAATGTTTTCATGCTATTAGCCTCTAGCTAACCACCGTTCTTGTATGTATATACAGTATACAGTACATGTTGGTTAATTCGATCTCATTTAATAGTTAAATAGATAAATCATGAAATCTCATCTAATTTGGTTGCCGCTTAGCATAAACGTATATATTAAACATAGTACATTCTGACTAACTTGCACAAACAAGCAAAAATCTCAATGTTCATTTATAATCTTCAAACATAACATTTATTCCGAGAGTTTCTAAGCTCAGAGAGTACATGACCGCTCTTACAGGTTAAGTTTCTTCACTTCACTGCTGCCATGGCAACAACTAGCAGAGATGTCATTAATGTTATATCCATTGCTCTTGAAGCATCTCACCAAGGAAAAAAAAAAAAAATAAATAATAAAAAAAAAACCCTGACTCTGACAGTACGTAGGCACCGGATGAAATTTCTCCTGGTTTTGCCAAAGTACAGTTGATTTCATCGACTGCTGGTGATACAATAAACTCTGGCAGTGATGCATGAGTGATTCTTTAGGAAATCGTATTTTAATAGCTGCATCAAACAATTTCCACATACCACATCGTAACAACCGAATTGATTTGTCAGATCATTCGTTTTTACTTGTCAGATCATGTTTGACGGGCGTGCCGTAGATGTTTTGGAAGAAACCCGGCAAGAACTAAAACTCTCTGCGTTATGCTGTTATAGGAAAATAATCAGCAACGATCGAGTCGATAGCTTCAGCCAGGATGCCTTGTTCTGCTGCCAACAAGTCGAGTCCCTCTGGTGACTAATCTGTTTTCCTGAAAAATCCCAAAATATATATTTCAAATACAATATCTTCAGCCCTTTGGACAAAAGCTTAAAATACACCGTAGCTTATTAAAATTACGGGGAAGCTAGAAAACCTTACCAGAAAACATGAATATTTATTTTCCGCTGATGTTTGACCCAAAATTTGGCACCAACATCATTAATCCACAGACCTACTCTAACTGTGTTAGCAGTTCAAGAGATCTTCCAAGACTCCAATGGCCTAACCAGACTTGTGTCCATAGCTCAGCTTGGTGGTGGGGCAACAGTGTTGTGGGAAATGTTTTACAGAGTCCATTTACCCAACTTGTCTTGTCCAACCTGGTGGTGTGGGGACAATGGTGTGGGGATTTGCTTCTAGGAAATCCACGGACCAATCGAGACTTGTGTCAACATTTCAGTCTGATGGTGAGGGGAAACAATGGTGTGGAGAATGTACAGTATTTGAGAAAAACAATAACCTAACCAGACTTGTCCATAGCTCTGGCTTCAGGTGGGGCGACAATGGTATTAAGAATGATTTACAAAGTCCGTAGACCTAATTAACCTTGTGTCAACAATTCATCCTGGTGATGGGGCTATAACAGTGTAGGGATTTACCTTCAGGAAATCCATGGAACTAACCAGACTTGTGTCAATTGTTCAGTCTGGTGGTGGGGGTATAAAGGTGTTGGCAATGTCTTCATGAAATTCAATGAACTAACCAGACGTGTGTCAACTGTTCAGCTTGGTGGTGGGACTATAGTGGTGTGCGGACTTGCTTTCAGAAAATCCATGGACCTAACTTGACTTGTGTCAATATTTCGGACTCTATGGTTCGGTCTGGTGTGGAGAATGTCTTTAAGGAACTAAGAGTGTTTTAGGAAGTCCATAGACCCAACTAGCCTTGGTGGTGTGGGAATAATGGTGTGAGGACTTGCTTTCAGGAAATCCATGGTCCTAATTAGACTATGTATAAGCATTTCAAGGTGGTAGTGGGGCATAATGGTATGATCATTTGTATAGGGAATAGCCCTACTGTAACAACACCACATTTGTGTGACCGGTTCAGGCTGGTGGTGGGGCTATACCAGGGTGGAGAATCCTTTACCTGTACACACTGATGCCCTAATATGAATTAAGCCCTGTTTGAATGCGGCAAAATGGTACATCTGAGTATTGTTGCTGATAACATCTGTTTTGTTTTGTTTTTTTTGGTCTTTTTTGGCCACTTGCCGTTGGGTACCTCAAAGCAGAAGTCATCTCAAACTGACCTTATGAACACAACAATACTGCAAGTACAACTCACTGTACTGTACCTTAGTGGCCTCGTCTAAGCTGTGCAGGCTAATGCTATTACTCGTATTTGCAACAAATGGCTTTAAAAAAATAAAATAAATAAATAAATAAATTATGAGCTGTTCATTGAAACATGCCAATCTTAAATTGATGGTTTAATCCACCGTGATTTGAAATGTTGGTTTTGTTTCTCTTGCTACATTTACAGTATAGAGGGAGTCTGGCAAGGATCAGTGGCAGTGGTGGTTATTTTCGTATAAAGAGTCAAGTCCATTTAATGATGATGTCGGGCCTCTTTTGGAATAAAGATGATGTGGCCGCTAAGTCTGACTTGAGTGGAAACGCATTTGGCTAATTTGACGACAGGACGGGAGATGGAGGATTGCAAGTCAGCTGGAAAATTGCACAATCGTCCTCAGGCACCGAGATGTTAATTGCCTGATGGTAAGTGTGCAGTCGATAAATATGAATGTAAAGAAGAGTTTGGGGAATAATCGCGGCTTCTGAATGATTCCGTAAAAAAAAACATCCATGATTTGAAAAAAAAAAGTTTGCAGCTGTAAAAATATCGTCCCTTCGGATCCCTAGGTGAAAGTGAGAAACAGGAGCGTTTCACAACATTAAAATTCCTTACCACACAGTGATGTAGTCGTATATTGGCTCGGTGTTGAGGACTGTGAAGTTGATGTAGATGCCGTTGCCTGGCGGGACCCTGATGGTCCATGCGCAGTCCTTCAGATTGGGGTAATCATCCGGGTGACCTGGAGAGTATATGGTGCCCTCCAAAGTGGTAAGATTTCCACCACAAAGTGCTGAGAAAGCAGGAGAGAAAAAAAAGAGCACACACACGCGCACACACACACACACACGCACACAAAAAGATGCCACTTAAACCGAGGACTTTTTTCTGTTCCTATAGCCTTGTAAACGGTACTCATGTCTTTTAACTCTATGTCCACAACCCCGCTGTGTGTTAAAGAAAGCGCGCTCTGGAGTTTCAGTCTTGTTTCTCTTTAAAGGTCAGAGCTCACAGTAAATACCGTAGTGTAGGACGCGGCAACACAAAGCATGTAGAGAAGAAACCGCAACTCTCGAGGGCTTTTGTTTAGCCATGCAGCGCCTACACAGAAAGAATAAGGACCGTTCAGGTCCTAAATGTCAGCTAGCGGGATTCTAGCATCATCGTGACCGAGCTGACTGCAGGGTTTTAGACCTCCCTATCATACACGGCAAGAAATCAGTGCAGGTGAGTACTGAACTGTGCGACACGCAGGCTGTGTGTGTATCCGGGTGTATTCCTTTAATGAGGACTTAAAAAGTACAACTTCACAGCGCCTTTCACGGAATATTCCAGTTAGCGAACCTCCTCGCTCGGGATCATCCGCACCTGCTCCTAGTTAGCGATCTTGTTATGTCTCATTAACCCATGTTTAGAAATACATGCATTCAGTGTGTTTTTTTTTTTTTCCTTTTCTTTTTGTCTTGCAACTTGTCCGAAGCCTTGCATCATTCCAGATTAATGATCTTATCTCGTTCTGATATAGTTAGCAAGTACTGTACATTCTCACTGAAAATGAAAGACCTCTCATGGTATGGTTTTACCGGCAAACTGTAATACAAAAAAAAAAAAAACAACAATCAAACATACATTGTTTGGTTTATATATATATATATATATATATATATATATATATATATATATATATATATATATATATATATATATGTCAGGGACGGACGTGGACAAGGAAATGACCCAATAGCAGAATTAGATGCTTTAGAATAGCCTTTTATTTATGCACCAGGGAAAAAATGAACAAAGGCTGGGAGAGCAGAGTGTGTGTGTATGCACGTATGTACGTAAGTGTGTGTGTGTGTGTGTGTGTGTGTGTGTGTGTGTGAGAGAGAGTTTAGGTGTGTGTGTGTGTTAGTGTATGTACGTATGTATGTGTGTTTATGTTTATTTGTCTGTGCGCGCGTGTGTGTAACGGTCCAGCAGGGGTATGTCCTAGAGCGCACGCGGTGATGACGTCAGGGAATCCTCCGCGAACCCGGAAGTAGCGCGTGCGAGAGTATCCTCGGAGATAGTCCGGCGAATTATTTTTCTTTTCTTTCCTCGGCGCTGTTTCGCTGCGCGAACTGAGAGCGGATGTCCGAGTCTTTTGTTCTGCCTTTGCTGGGGTGCCGGAGGCTGGTGAATAACGTGAGCGTCGTACCGGGAGAGCAGAAGTGTGGAACGCCGAAGAGTTGACTCGGATCCGAGGTGAGTGCCGCTGAACGGAGGTGCAGCTGAGAGCACAAACGAATCCGGGGCGATAGCCAAAATCGAAATCCAAAAACACAGTCCGGGTCATACACGATGATCAGTCCAAAAAACGAGCGAGGTACCAAGGGCGAAGACGAGAGAATAAATCCAGATAGGGTAAGCAGGGGTCGGCAACGAGAAAGAATACAATGACTTAGACTAGCAAGGAAAGCACGGGGCACACGAGCGAGACACTGCGGCGCTGAGTGACACACTCGGCGCGCTTATAAAGCCAAGGGTTGATTGCTTGATTCGATACAGGTGTGCTGTGATTAAGAGCGGAGCGCGTAAGGAAGAACTCCGAAATGGATTATGACTCATGAGTCTGGCTAACTCGTGACAGTACCCCCCCTCCTAGGGACGCCACCTGGCGTTCTGGCTGGTGCGTTGGGGTGTCGCCGGTGGAAGTCAGCAATAAGGGCCGGGTCCAAAATGAATCTAGAAGGAATCCAGCTTCTTTCTTCTGGGCCATAACCTTCCCAGTCTACAAGATATTGGAGACCTTTGCCTCGGCGTCGGGACTTCAAAAGCTTATGCACCGTAAAGGCTTCACTTCCATCGATAATTCGGGGAGGAGGAGCTGGGTGGGTGGGTGGACTCAGTGGGCAAGAAACCAGAGGTTTTATTTGGGAGACATGGAAGGAGGGATTTACTCGACGCATGGTAGACGGCAGGAGAAGTCTAACAGTACAGGGGTTGATGATCTTGGTGATAGTGAATGGACCAATAAACCTGGGAGATAGCTTGCGGGAGGTCGTCTTGAGGGGAATGTAGCGAGAGGACAACATGACTCTTTGGCCCACGCGGTATATCGGTGCCCTGGAGCGGCGTCGGTCGGCTTGTTGCTTAAAGGCCGAAACGGCTCGACGGATCCTAGACCTCGCATTCAGCCACGTCCTCCTGCAACGACGAATGAAAGCTCGAGCAGACGGGACTGAGACTTCTGTCTCCTGAGAGGGAAACAGCGGAGGCTGGTAACCGAGGCAACACTGGAAGGGGGAGAGACCCGTGGCCGATGTGGGCAGGGAATTATGGGCATACTCAACCCATGGGAGCGTCCGGCTCCAGGAATGGGCGTCTTTGGAGGTCATGCACCGGATGGCCGTCTCCAGGTCTTGATTGGTCCTCTCCGCCTGACCATTTGTCTGCGGGTGGTAACCTGAGGATAGGCTGGAGGTAGCTCCGATTAGCTTACAGAAGGCAGACCAGAATTGGGCGGTGAATTGGGGACCCCGGTCTGATATGATGTCTGTTGGGAGCCCATGCAGCCGGAAAACGTGGGTGATTAAGAGTTCGGCAGTTTCCTTGGCTGTAGGGAGGCCAGATAAGGGTACGAAGTGGGCAGCCTTGGAAAAGCGATCGACCACCGTGAGAATGCAAGTATTCCCCTCTGAGTTGGGGAGTCCGGTGACAAAGTCGACGGCGATGTGGGACCAGGGCCTGTGAGGGATTGGAAGAGGTCTAAGGGAACCAGCGGGAGGTTTGTTGCTAGTTTTATTCCTGGCACAAGAGTCACATGCACTCACGAAGCGGCGTGTGTCTTCTTTTACGGTAGGCCACCAAAAGCGCTGCTGGACCAGGGCTAACGTCCGTGAGGTGCCCGGGTGGCAGGCTAGTCTGGAGTTATGTCCCCACTGTAGCACGTGGGATCGTTCTGCTTCAGGGACGAAAAGTCTGCCTGGCGGTACCCCAGGGGGACTGGGTTGCTGATGAAGAGCATGCTTGACCCGTGACTCAACCTCCAGTAAGGCCGCTCCTACCAGGCATTGGGGCGGTAAGATTGTGGCGTCAGGTGCTGGATCATGGGGTGGAGAGAACTGCCGAGATAGCGCATCTGGTTTGACGTTTTTCGACCCCGGGCGATAAGACAGGGCGAAATTAAAGCGCGAGAAGAACAGAGACCACCTTGCTTGCCGGGAGTTCAGCCGCTTGGCCGTCCGGAGGTACTCCAGGTTCTTGTGATCCGTCCAGACTAGAAAAGGGGTTTTGGAACCCTCAAGCCAATGTCTCCATTCCTCCAGAGCGAGCTTGACCGCCAGTAATTCTCGATCACCGATGTCATAATTCCTCTCAGCGGAAGAGAGTCGATGAGAGAAGAAGCAACATGGGTGCAGCTTATCATCCTTAGGGAATCTTTGTGATAAGATTGCTCCAACTCCGGTGTCCGAGGCATCCACTTCGACCACAAATTGAAGAGAAGGGTCTGGCTGAAGAAGGATAGGGGCTGAGGTGAAACGCCTCTTTAAATCAAGGAAGGTCCTAGCCGCCTGTTCTGACCACATGAACGGAGTCTTGGATGATGTCAAAGAGATTAGCGGGGCAGCCACCAAGCTGTAGTTGCGGATGAACCGCCTGTAAAAATTGGCGAAACCCAGAAAGCGTTGAAGCTCCTTACGGGTTGTTGGGACAGGCCAGTCTGTGACCGCTTTCAGCTTGACAGGGTCCATCTGAATCTTGGACGGGGCTACAATAAAGCCCAGGAAAGAGACTGTGCTACTGTGGAACTCACACTTCTCAGCCTTTACATAGAGCTGATTCTCGAGGAGCCTCTGAAGTACCTGGCGTACATGCATCTTATGTTCTTCGATGGAGCGTGAGAAGATGAGGATGTCATCTAGGTATACAAAGACAAAGATGTTGATAAAATCCCTGAGGACGTCGTTGACGAGGGCTTGAAACACGCCTGGGGCGTTGGCCAACCCGAAGGGCATGACCAGATACTCGTAGTGGCCTGACGGAGTGTTGAATGCGGTCTTCCACTCGTCCCCTTCCCTGATTCTGACCAGGTGATAAGCACAACGCAGATCCAGTTTCGTAAAAACTTGGGCCCCCTGCAGGAGGTCGAAGGCAGTGGACATCAGGGGCAGAGGGTAGCGGTTCTTGATGGTAATGTCATTCAACCCTCTGTAATCAATGCAGGGACGTAGGGTACCGTCTTTCTTGGCCACGAAGAAGAAGCCTGCCCCAGCGGGTGATGATGACGGCCTTATGATGCCCGCGGCTAATCCCTCCGAAATATACTTATCCATGACCTCCCTTTCCTGGGGAGAGAGTGAAAAGAGGCGTCCTCGGGGTGGAGCTGTGCCGGGTAGAAGGTCGATTCCACAATCATAGGGACGATGAGGAGGGAGAGAAATGGCCCGCGATTTGCTGAACACGGCCTTGAGATCAATATAATCGTGTGGAACCCCAGAGAGATCCGGGAACTCATCGCTGGCTGCTGAGGCGAGGGTAGGGCAGAGAGCAGACTTCAAGCAGGAGGCCAGACAGAGAGAGCTCCATCCCAGGATGGTGTTCTTTTGCCAGTCTATGTGTGGGTTGTGGCGGGTAAGCCATGGGCGCCCGAGAACCAGCTGAGAGTGAGCTTGATGCATGATGAGGAAGGAGATCTCTTCTGTGTGATTGCCCGAGGTCCTCAGAGTAATAGGAATGGTTCGATGGGTGATAGGCGGGAGTGGTGTTCCATCCAGAGCGTGGACAGATAAAGGAGCCTTCAAGGGAACAGTAGGAATGCGCAGTTCCTTGACTTTCGTGTCACTGATCATGTTCTGGTCGGACCCAGAATCAACGAGGGCCTGGGCCACATGGAACTGACTCCGGAGAAGAAGTGTCACAGGCAGGGCGGGACGACCTCTAGGCAGCAGCTCTTGGGCGCCCCCCTCCAGTGTGCCTAGGTTCACTGGGGGGGTCTGGCTTTTAACGGGCACTGTAACCGCAAATGCCCGACCTGGCCACAGTAAAGGCATGCTCCGGCCCGAACCCGTCGCTGTCGCTCCTCCGGTGAGATCTGGGTGCGCCCGACCTGCATTGGTTCAGCCGGGGGGCTGGCTTGCCTGACCGGAGCAGAAGAGGAGCTGGCTTGGAGACGGGGTTGGTTCGAGAGGCGATACCGTTCTCTAAGGCGCGAGTCTATCCGGCCCGCAAGGTCCATCAGAGCGTTCAAGTCTTCGGGGAGCTGCTGGGATGTTAGCTGGTCCTTGACCGACTCAGAGAGCCCGTTCATGAAGGTGTCATACAGGGCCTGGGTGTCCCACTGAGTGGCAGCTGCCAGGGTTCGGAACTCAATGGCGTAGTCATAGGCAGACCGGGGACCCTGACGCAGTTCCAGTAGTTTTCTGGCAGCCTCCCTCCCAACATGGGAGCGGTCGAACACTCTCCTCATCTCCTCAGTGAAAGAGTTGAAGGTGACACAGCAGGGGTCGTTAGCGTCCCAGACGGCAGTTCCCCATTCGCGGGCTCGCCCTATGAGGAGGGTTATGATATATGCCACTTTGGAGCGTTCAGTAGGGAAGGTCGAAGGCTGGAGTTCGAGCAACAGAGAACATTGTGATAAAAATGAGCGGCAGGTACCAGGATTTCCGTCATAGGGCTGGGGATTGGGCAGGCGAGGTTCATGCCGAGCTGGGGGTGTGAGAGCAGATGGGAGTGCGGAGCAGACCTGTTGAAACTGAGTCGATAACTGGGATAGCGACTGGGATATCTGCAGTAGGCTCTGCTGCTGAGAATTAAGGATTGCACCCTGTTGGGCCACAGTTTGGCGCAATTTGGCCTCCGACTGACTAGTGGCGCGGAGTTGGAACTTGGTTCGGAGGCTGGGCCTGGAGTGGGAGGCGTCTGCTGGGTCTGACATGGCCGCAGTGTACTGTCAGGGACGGACGTGGACAAGGAAATGACCCAATAGCAGAATTAGATGCTTTAGAATAGCCTTTTATTTATGCACCAGATAGGGTAAGCAGGGGTCGGCAACGAGAAAGAATACAATGACTTAGACTAGCAAGGAAAGCACGGGGCACACGAGCGAGACACTGCGGCGCTGAGTGACACACTCGGCACGCTTATAAAGCCAAGGGTTGATTGCTTGATTCGATACAGGTGTGCTGTGATTAAGAGCGGAGCGCGTAAGGAAGAACTCAGAAATGGATTATGACTCATGAGTCTGGCTAACTCGTGACATATATATATATACACGGACGGCTAAAATCGGATTTTAATATCATCCAGTTCATTAATTTGAGTCACTATGCTGATTTTTATTTCCTTTTTTTTTGCTGTATCATAACAATCATGATTACTAGAGTACAGTATATTGTGAGTCAAAATACATTTTTAGTTTATGAGCTGACCATCAACCACCATAATCAAATAATCTTTATGAGAATAGACATTTTCATATTTTTTGCCTTACCATGACAACATTTAGCTACTTAACTAGTAGGCATGGGAAACACCAGGTATCACCCATCACGATATTATCACAATACCTACAGTAGCTGCCGATTCAATTTACATTGCGACTTTAATTGTCAAGCTTTTCTTTTTTTTTTTTTTTATACAGTTTTTCTCGGTTGCTTTGGAGCATTTCTCAGATCAGAAAGTGAATTCACAAAAACTACTTGTTCAACCGCCACGTAATTCAGTCTCTTGTGCACAACACATGAACATTTCTCATTGCTTTGATCAAATTGCAAACACTTTTGTCCATTCATATAATTGATTGTGTACAATTTTCTGCTGTTTCCTTACATTTTCACTAGTTTATGTCATGTTGATCAAAAGATATTATACTAGTTTCATCTAAATAATCCTAACCCCTAAACCCCTGTTCATTGCACAAGTCACTCAATGCAAAATAGTTCATCCAGTTGTCAAAATAAAATATAAATAATAAAATAAAATAAAACCTGTTTTATGTAAATGTGTCTGGAATTGACACATTGTGCAGATGAAAATTTGAATGTCACTAATAAAGTGGTGTGAAGGACCAAAACAGGTGAATCTCGTGTGCATTGGCATGCCTATATATATATATATATAAAACAAGCAAAACACAGATTTACAATTTTTGAAAATGGATGAACAACCAGGATGTGGTCAAGAGCCAGAAACAAGTATGCATGCTGGGAGGAAATATCACTATGTGTGCTGCCATTTCAGAGCGTGGTGTTCTAACTCATATCCCTCCTATAGGCCCATACAATACACAGCATCTCCGCACCAACACTTTTTTATATAATGTTATATTGTAATTCCTTATTTTCAGTCCACTAGTAAAAGTACGATAAAAAAGTGTGAATCCTGTTCGGTATCAATATACAATCAATATGCAATAGTCACATGATTTGTGTAAACTTTGATTCGTGCACACCCATATAAATTTCGAGTTATTTTTATTTATTTATTTATTTTTTTGTGCCAGACAACACGATTCTCTTTTTCGTTGATTTTTAAACCAATTCACTTCCGGATAAATAAAACAGATTTAAATATACACACAGAAAAAGAGCTGTAAGGAAATCGAATATTGTAAAATATATTCATAATATAGCTGTTACTGTAATTGATCAAACAAAAAAAATCAAAAGACATTTCCCTTAGCAGTGAATTGGTTTGAAAATGGTCCTGTCTGACACGAGAAAAAAACAAAACAAAAAAAAAAAAAACGCAAATTGTGTCAGTGGGCACGAATCAAATCAGATTAAATAACGTGATATTGCGTTGGTAAATTTGTGCTGGTGAATTTCATAGATCCCATACAGAAGAAATTCAGCTTTTTGCATTGTCCATTACTGTAAACCAAACCATATTTTATATCAGAAAATCCTGGAACCATGCAATGTCATTCTGACAACATGACTAAACATTTTGACTTCACCGTATATAAACCATGACAAAAGGACTTTTGAGGGAATACCTAAGGATTTTGAGTAAAGTACATGCTTTTGCAAGAAATCCAATGTGTTGCGCTGTTTGTACTAATTGTTTTGAGAATGCACTAACTGTTACTGTATGTAAATATTAAGACTGATTCGAGAAATGCTCCAAAGCAACTGAGAAAAACTGTAAATAAGGCAACATTTTAGCATCTCAAATGCACATAGGTATAAATAAAAATTTACATTAGATAAATCAATTTAGGAATCAGAATACATAACTGAATCGATTCATATGATTATGACTATTATGAAAAATGTCTGAAACAAGATGCAGGTTGTGCTCCTTTGTACTTCAGGTTACAGGTTACTCCAAGAATTGGCCCCATCTAGCATGCCTGAACTCTGCTAAACAACTATGCTAACAATACAAGTAGATATAGTGTAACTGTACGGAGTTCAGTTTTTGACCATATGTCCAAAAATATGGACAAATATGGAGAAAAATATTTGGCCAAACCTGTTAATCATTAAATTCAGGTTTCGATCAATCAGAGGCCCCTTATCCCCGGTGAAGGACAATCTCAATGCTTCTTCCAGACCAAGACATCTTGGACAACGTTATGCTTCTTTGCAAGTCTTGTGGCAACAGTTTGCGGAAGGCCCTTTTCTATTCCAACATGACCGAGCCCCAGTGCAAAAAGCAAGGACTATAAAGTCATGAGGAGTTCGGTGTGGAAGAACTTGATTGGCCCGAACACAGAGCCCTGACCTCAACCCCATCGAGCACCTTTGGGATGAACTGGAACAGAGATTGTGCACAGCAGTCCCTGACATCATGAATGCTCTACAGAATGAAGGGACACGAATTCCCCACAGAAACTCTCCAAAATCTTGTGAACGGCCTTCCAAGAAGAGTGGAAGCTGTCAAAGCTGCAAAAGGGAGACCGACTCCATATTGAAGTAAATACAATACAAATACAATCATTGCAGGTTTGGATTGACACCCTGTCCAGGTTGTGCCCCACCTAAGTTTCCTGGGATCGGCTCCAGGCCCCCTGCGACTCTGTATACTGGATTAAGCGGTATACAGTACAGTAGGTGATGAAATGAGATGATGAGACGAGCTATTGCAGGTTTGGCCAAAGACTTTTGTCAATACAGCGTATAAGGAAAAAAATAAATGGATAAAAATCCCAGCTAACTCGAATCAGTAAATCATCAGATTTTTAATGATTAATGTTAATGCATTATACCTGCTTGGTTACTCTTTTTTTTCACCGGCTTAGTCTTTTGTGTAGTAGCTCCTGCTTAGTGCTTAAGATGTTGCACTACAGATCGTATTGTATTGTTGTGTTAAATCCCAGCCGTTCCGAGGTGCTCCTGCTGGGTCTCTGAAACTCTTTTTAAGGTTCAGCGTCACTAAACATCAAGAAATAAATGTCTTTAGCTACAATACGGAACATAATCTGGACTTCTTTGGGAGGTCCTAAGGGAGGTCCGTGTGCAGAACTGGTCGATTTATAGCTGTCCTACTGACGTCTGGTGTTTACTGGGTAATTAAGTCACAGCTGCGCTCTGATGTGCAAATGTAGAGAAACCAAACATGTCACATATGTTCCAATCATGACAACGCTCCTCTAGTCGGATATGTGCCAAGAACCATGATAAAGATTCTCGGAGAAGATTAAGCCAACAGACACGGACAGTGTTTGTAGCTTCATTCCTATTGGGAAAAAAAAAAATAATAATAAAAAAAACTACAACTAAAATTACTATCCTTCAGCTAGAATGCTGTAGAATTTCTGTGTCATTGCAAAGGAAGTCATTAGTGACATTCTTGTTCCAGTCTCTACTACGTGATAGATGTAGAGTGTCGACCTGTGCCTTCATCAGACACTATTCAGGCCACCTACAGACGCCGAGACTGACCAGCCTTCACCGAGGAGTAAAAATAAAAAAAAGCCACTGGACAAATGCGGCACAGGGGACGAGTGGGATATATTTACAGATATGGCTTTCAGAAAAAGTGTTACCGAATTAATTTAGCCCCTTTTTTTAAACCTAGGTATTCGGGTACTTGGGTTTCTAGGCAACAAGACTGAAAAAGACGAGAGCATTTTCCTGTATAGTCGGCTGTAATGACATGGAAAAAAAAAAAAAAAACAAGAAAGCAGAAACTTAAAAAAAAAAAAAAAAAAAAAAAGCAGGCCCGCAGCCAGAGAGAGCTTTGGTTACCTTCGCACCGGGGAACAGGGTGATTCCAGTTCCTGCTGATCCCGTGCAGGCAGGTGAGCGAGGCCTGGCCCAGAAGCGTATAGCCAGGCTGACACTCGAACCAGATGGTCATGCCCACGCCGAAATCCGTGCCCATCACCTGGCCGTTTCGGAAGGGCCTCGGGTCCGGGCAGCGCTGGAGTTCGTAGGCTGGAGAGAGAACAGGAACGTTGGAATCAGTGCCTAATCACCCGTGTGCAAAATCAGCCAGACATTTACTGTACTGTATTCCCAAGTGTCTATACACTGACACCAACACGAGCAACCGACTCGGTTTTAGTACGTTTAATTTGATTTCACTTTGCGTGCGTTTCTCTTATTTACAAATGTGAGTTGATTTTTGAAAAATTTTTGGAAAAGGTCCGGTCAATAGAATTTTCTTTGTGCCGAGGCCCGAATTTCATGTCCATGTTAAGATGAAGGTCTCTAGATCGTAACGGAGGTCCATATAAAATAAGTGAGAAAAAATTTCCATAGCATTTCAATAACATTGACGTCCTTCGATGTACATTTCCTTGTATGAAACACAGACAGCAGGCTTTAATCGATGTTCAGTGAATCTTCCTTTGCACGCTGCTGAGCTATAAATGAACGTGAAAGGACTCTGGTTGCTCTGTCATACCGGGCTCTCAGTTTGAGTATTTTACACTAACTCACTTTGGACTGCTGTGGATATGTTTGTTCGCTGCTTTTTAATATCGTCACGGTTTCGGAAAAAAATCTGAGACAAACTGGTTTTAAACTTCTCGCAGGAAGAATAAACATGCATTGATCTTTCTCTCTTTTTGGAGTAAACCACGTCGTGTCACACGTTAATTGGCTCTGTTAAGTGACACGTACAGTATAGCCACGCCCAACTAGTATATTCATTATTTTCATTCATCAAAAAAGCATCAGGGTCCGGTCAGAGTCCCACCTGCCACTTAGATCATGAACTAAATCATTTTAAATGACATACATCAGCTTGGTACTGTACATTAGTTAGATAAACTGACAGCATAACTGATAGCATCTGATCATCAAAAGCTTATTGGCTAATAAAACCTAGCCAGTGTATGATTCTAGCAATGAACTGCGCACATGGAGTTTTATATTCAACCATCACTACATGCGAAATGCATCCAGAACACAATCACGTTTGTTTAGTCTGTAGATACACGATGTTTACGTCATACACCACCTCCTGTCGGATGTTTTGACTAAACAATCCATGCATCAGGCTGATAAGCGCTCCCCGCTGTTACGATCAATGCATCCCTTCTAAAAATTATCGGAACTTTTCCTAAAAATACACATTAAGTTGGTAGAATGTTTTTGTTTTTTTATTCTTCCATTAAAAAAAGTCACATTTTGGAGACACACTGACAATAAAAGAGGACAAATTCAAAAGCCAGTATGTTTCCTGCTGAGCCAAAGGTTGAGGATGGCGTCTCACGCTGAGATTTTATTCGATGTAAAATTTAAAAATGACAACGAGCTCCACTGAAAACAGGATGGCGATCAATTTAGAGACGCACTCTCCACTTTAAAGTCTGTTTTCCCTTAAAACGCTGCAGTGTGACCTCAGTGGCTAGTCACGGCCTATAGTGAAGTGTTCACAAACGAGCTCTGAGATGTAAAGCTATGCGTGAACCCTGGTGAAGCGTGTAATCGCAGGAAGTTGCCAATCTTTTCGTTTCGTCTGCGACCTTCAGGAGAGACGGCGCTTACTGTCGTAGACGATGTGGAACCCGGCTTTGTTCTGCGAATAGTCGCTGTGGAAGACGAAGCTCGTCTCGTGGGTGGTGCTGAAAAACGATTCGGGAACGGCGGAGCCGCTGAACCTGTCGATCACGGTGCCTGACTCCGAACCCCCGCTCCGGACCTCCAGATAGTCGTGCACAGCCTCGGTGGAGAAATTCAGGAACTGCACGTGAATCCCTGAAGGACGGAATGAAGGAAATCAGAGGTGGGGTGGAGAATGATCAGTAGTAGCACTTATTTATAGATGTTTAGTGGATAAAACGGTGAGAGATGAAAGAAAAAAGAAAGAAGGAAAAAAATATGGTGAGATGGATAAAAAGAAAAAAAAAAACATAATTTGATAAAGAAATCAAGTAGGAACATATCATCAGAAAGGAAGAGCTGAGACAAAAAGAAAAGAAAAGAAACAAGAAAGAAAGAAAGAACATACGGTGAGGAAAAACTAAGGCTATAAAGAAAAAGTAAAGAACAAAAGAAAGGAAGGGTTTGAAAGAAACAAATAAATTAAAAGAAAGAAAGAAAGCAAGAACGAAATATATAGTGGATCAAATGGTAAGAGATGAACAAAAAAAGAAAAAATAAGAAAAGATATGGTGAGAAAGAAAGACAGAAAGAAAGATAGAAAAAAATATGGTGATAAAGAAGTAAAGAACATATGGTCAGAAATAAATAACTGGAAAAAAAAAGAAAAAATAAGGCAATAAAAAAAGTGAAGAACGAAAGAAAGAATGGTTGAAAAAGAAACAATCAATGAATACATAAATAAAGACAGACTTTTTTTAAGACAGAAAGAAAGAACAAAAAACGACAAAATAAATGAAGACAGGTAAAAAAAAACATAAGAAAGAACAAAAAAATAATAATAAATAAAATCAGTCAAATAATTAGCATTTTTCATAATGTTTAAATCTTGTTAAATCTTTAAAATAAAAATCGTTTTTTTCTTTGAAAGTCTCCTGTACCTTTGTTACAAATAAATCAAGAAGATTCAAGAAGAAAAATAAGAGAAAAAGAGAGGTTGTAATAGGAAAGAACAGGAAGAAGAAGGAGAATTGAATGTAGAGTAGATAAGCATAGACGAGCAGAGAAGGAAAAGCAGGAGAGAATGTGAAAGAAGAGAAGGAGAAAGGAGAGAGGAGAGTAAGAAAGAGAAAAAGTAATCAGTTTGCTTGAGAGCCACAGAGCTGTGTGTGGATCTGAGGCTGTGAGATACAAACCGAAGCCGACAGGAAGTCGCACTGTCCAGGTGCAGTCCAGGCCGCTTGGGTAATTTCCAGGAAAGCCGGGACTCAAGATGACCCCAGTCATGTCGGAGAAAGAGCCGCCGCACTCAGCTACGGAGACAACAAACAGTACTGAATCTCACCTCAACACAAAGTACTGAATCTCATCTCAACATACAATTCTGAATCTCATTAACGCACGGTACTGAATCTCACCTCAACGCACGGTACTGAATCTCACCTCAACGCACGGTACTGAATCTCACCTCAACGCACGGTACTGAATCTCACCTCAACGCACGGTACTGAATCTCACCTCAACGCACGGTACTGAATCTCACCTCAACGCACGGTACTGAATCTCACCTCAACGCACGGTACTGAATCTCACCTCAACGCACGGTACTGAATCTCACCTCAACGCACGGTACTGAATCTCACCTCAACGCACGGTACTGAATCTCACCTCAACGCACGGTACTGAATCTCACCTCAACGCACGGTACTGAATCTCACCTCAACGCACGGTACTGAATCTCACCTCAACGCACGGTACTGAATCTCACCTCAACGCACGGTACTGAATCTCACCTCAACGCACGGTACTGAATCTCACCTCAACACACAGTACTGAATCTCACCTCAACACACAGTACTGAAGCTCACCTCAACGCACAGTACTGAATCTCACCTCAACGCACAGTTCTGAATCTCATCAACACACAGTACTGAATCTCATCAACACACAGTACTGAATCTCATCTCAACATACAGTTCTGAATCTCACCTCAACATACAGTACTGAAGCTCATCTCAACACACAGTACTGAATCTCATCAACACACAGTACTGAATCTCACCTCAACATACAGTACTGAATCTCACCTCAACATACAGTACTGAAGCTCATCTCAACATACAGTTCTGAATCTCATCAACACACAGTACTGAATCTCACCTCAACACACAGTACTGAATCTCACCTCAACACACAGTACTGAATCTCATCTCAACATACAGTTCTGAATCTCATCAACACACAGTACTGAATCTCACCTCAACATACAGTACTGAAGAATCTCATACAGTACTGAATCTCATTACTGAATCTCATCAACACACAGTACTGAATCTCACCTCAACACACAGTACTGAATCTCACCTCAACACACAGTACTGAATCTCATCACACAGTACTGAATCTCACCTCAACACACAGTACTGAATCTCACCTCAACACACAGTACTGAATCTCACCTCAACACACAGTACTGAATCTCACCTCAACACACAGTACTGAATCTCACCTCAACACACAGTACTGAATCTCACCTCAACACACAGTACTGAATCCCACCTCAACACACAGTACTGAAGCTCATCTCAACATACAGTTCTGAATCTCATCAACACACAGTACTGAATCTCATCAACACACAGTACTGAATCTCATCTCAACATACAGTTCTGAATCTCATCAACACACAGTACTGAATCTCATCAACACACAGTACTGAATCTCATCTCAACATACAGTTCTGAATCTCATCAACACACAGTACTGAATCTCACCTCAACACACAGTACTGAATCTCATCTCAACATACAGTTCTGAATCTCATCAACACACAGTACTGAATCTCATCAACACACAGTACTGAATCTCATCTCAACATACAGTTCTGAATCTCATCAACACACAGTACTAAAAGAAATAAGGTAACCCAGTGGCTATACACAAAGATTAATAGGGAAAAAATAGAAAGACATAAATAAGGAAACACAGGCATATTATTTCTTGCCTGGTATAAAGTGCATTAATTTGCTCCGTATTAAAACTAACCTACACTACACATCTGTTTAATGATGTTAATAATCCACCCTTCCAGAGTGTGAAAGATAAACATCATTTGACGGGTCAGAGAAACGATCAACTTCACGTTATGTAATATTTTCCTTAATGAATTTGTGAACGAGTGTCGCTGCGGAAGCCGATTATCTTTCCAGATGGTGTGAATATCCGAGACTGAGACACATCATGGCTGTGTGTTTACGACAGTGTTTTAGTAACAAGTGTGTACAAAATTAACTCTAGCTGTGGCCATTTCATGGTGCAGCTAAATTGATTTGTCAATACGGAGGACCGATGTGTATGTACTGGATCAATGTGAAATTCACTCTCACAACTTGGCATGTGATGGATCTGTTTATATTCAGGCCATAATGATGATTTATTCCGTGTAACAGTGCAACTTTGAGAAACATATTACATAGACACCAATCAGCCATAACATTTAAAGCATAAACCTATGATTTGGGGCTGAGGATTTCTGCAGGGCCTCTGCGGTGTGCTGTGGTGTCTGGCACCAGGTCATTGGTGGTGGATACTTTGGAATGGGCTTCTTTGTCCGGCGCATCCCATGGGCTCTCGATTGGATGCATACTGGGCCCCGGGCACAGTTTGGTGTTCTGGTGTCATGGCCAACATTGCCTTTTTTGGTGATTTGTGCTGCACGGGTTTTATCTGGGGGATCGGACCAGATGGGTTGGCAAGATTCTGTCCTTCTGCAAACGTTCATTAACATTTCAACAATGTTTGTCATCTTAAAAAAAAAAAAAAAAAAAAAAAAAAACCGTCTTCTGTCCAAACAGAATTGAGAATTCACAAGAGCAGAGACTTATACATTTTACTAATCTCATTTCTGATTTTAACTTCAGAGGCACCGACTCATCACGGAACAATGGCAGGTGACTCGGGGAAGTAAAGATGGAATTTTGACAATGCGTTAGTGACGCTAATTGGTTCGAGCATAAAAGAGAGCGCTAACGTCGCCAATCTCCATTTTTCAAATTTAAGAGGCCCGACTGAAAAGCACGTAAAAAGAACACGATGTAACCTGTAGAAAGCCCTACTGATAAAAGAAACGAGGAAAAGGAAACAAGACACGACATTCATCTTGAGTTTAGACAGCTGTAATAATAACTTTGGAAAAATTAGGGCACCGAAAACAAATGAGACAGGAACAGCAGAAAAAAAGCCTATTGTCGAATTTAAACGCTGTGTGATGTACAGTACCAATGTGAGACCCTGTGAGAAGCCAGACAAGAAACGTTCTTGAAAAGAAGAAGAAGAAGAAGAAGAAGAGAAAAACATACCAAGACAGAGAGGTGCCGGATAGTTCCATCTCCTGACGGGTCCTGGCATGCACGTTATGTGCACACTTCCCTGCATGCAAATAAAAAAAAAGGAAGGGTGAATTTCACAAAGACACTCAGGGATCAGTTTGGGAAGGAAAACATTTAAGTTTAAAGACATCATTTTTATGGATTTAACAGAACCAAAGGCGGAAAAGACAGGGCGGCTGATGCTAATGCTTGTTCTGGCTAAATGCACTCCAATGGGTGGAATACCTCTCTACTAAAAAAATAAATTTTTTTGTCTTGGGATATTATTTCACCTTGAGCGTGTATCCCTGATCACACTGGAAGGAAACGACGTCTCCGACGATGTAGCGCTCGCCAACCTTCATACCATTGTTGGGGGTCTGCGGCTCCGGGCAGGAATCCAAACCTATTGCTTAGGACACAGGAAACTCTCTTCACTTGTCAGACAGACTGAAGAGCAAAATATCACACCACTGTTCGAAATCATTTCCAGGAAATCATATTCACGATGCCATGCTTGACATTGCGCCACGGGAAAGTCTTTGTGTAAGCCATACCTGCATACTCCAGGTGAAATCCCGCTCCTGAAACACTCATGTCCGTCTGAAACGCGAGGTACAGGTTGTTGGAGGTGCTGTTCAGAAGCGGTGGGATGGTGATTCCTGGAAGTATCATAAAACAACAGAGGCAAACCGGTGACTTGCAGCACTAGCGCTCCGGAGAGCTCCGTCACACGAGTCACCTGAGACAGTACAGTACGTCTCTGCTCTGCCAAAGCTGTTAGCTATGAAAGTTACATCAAGACGGATCGAATTTACAATATCACGCCAAATAAATGAGTTAATTCAGACTTTTTGACGACATTTATATTAATGTTGATAACAAGCCCGAAATTAACCAAGCTTGGTCACAGCACGGCTGATGTATTCGCAGGTTCACCGACAAAACTTGACAGATGAGCAGAAAACAAATCAACGATTCAGAAAACAAATCATGATTTTGCAATCATGACTTGACTGCAAAAAAAAAGAAAAAAAAAGTGAAATAATCTTGAAATAATACAACAAAGCAAATGCAAGATTCTTAAGCTGATCACTAATCGAACATTACTAAAGCGGCGAGCGAAAAATGTCTGATTTTAGACGATTAATTCATTCGAAAAAAAAAAAATTGTTAATTTTTCATTAATGGATTTTTCATTAATTAGTTAAAAATTTATTAGTAAAAACTAGCAAAATTATTTGCCAATAAAACATATTTCTATAACTTACATATAATAAGCTTAATAATCTTACATTTGGTTTAGTGTAATCTTACTTTAACTAATTATACATAGTTTGGGCTAGATTTAAGAATATTTTAAGGATAAGATGCTAGGATGCTAAGTTTGTTTTGTAGCGTAGCCAGTCCGATCCTGGACCTGATGTACTGAGCAAAGTTTCTCTTAGCAAGTGAAATATTCTTAAAACTAGCCAAGCCTATCTATAATTTCTTAAAATACATTTACAGCAAAACAAGTGTCAGATATGTGGCACGGTGGTTAGCACTGTCGTCTTGCGCAGGTCCTGGGTTTCGATTCCCGCATTGGGTGTGTGTGTGTGTATGGAGTTTGTATGGCGATCTTCTCCCCGTGCTTGGTGGGTTTTCTCCGGGTTCTCTGGTTTCCTCTCACAGTCCAAAGACAGGCAGATTAGGCTAACTGGCCAGTGTGAAAGTTGACCGGAGGTCCTACTACGGTCTTA
The DNA here is from genome assembly GCA_013621035.1 of Clarias magur. Lineage (NCBI taxonomy): Eukaryota > Metazoa > Chordata > Actinopteri > Siluriformes > Clariidae > Clarias > Clarias magur. The sequence continues at coordinate 988,949 of QNUK01000178.1, forward strand.
CAAGACGTACTCCTCCATAGACGTTCCTTGGTGGTTGTATGGATGGATGAAAGGACCGGATTGCTAAGCTTATGTCTAGAAAAATGTTACAAAAATTGTAAGAGAACATTTCTTCTTCTGTTGGCAGAGAATCTCTAAGACTTGCGAAATTATCTGCCAATAGGACAAGAAATGTTCCGCTTGTGAACGGCTTCATGATATCATATTTGCTTTGTTGTAATCTTATTTTCAGAAAGTGTAGACAAATGCAGTACCTGTATTGAAGACATTTTCAATTGCTAAGATATATATGTTTTGTAGTGTTGATGGTATCCAAGCATCAGTGGGATAAATTCAGCAGTGTAGCAAGGCGTTGTATTATAACTCTATAGAGAGAACTATAGAGTTATACAGTAGATCATGACTCTCAAAAGTCTCGGTTTGTCTTGAACGACCCGTGAACGTGACGATGTTCATTTCTATTGTTTTGATTTGAACCAACGTCTTTCATATGCACAGACTGTCCATCTTTCAGCCTCGCTACATGCTTTATATCGGACCGCTTGCTTACGCACACTTACTAGCGTCGTCATCAAAGACAAATGAACATGTAACTTCGTGGCGACATTTCCTCTTCTTCCTTGCTGTTCATTTCAAATCTCGACAAGACCCAATGTGAACATTACCGGCAAACTTAAAAAAAAAAAAAAAAAATCCTTATTCAAGGATTCTGAGACGTTCACCTACTGTATTGTATATTCTGCGTATAGACATGTTTATTTATTTATTTATTTAATTTTTTTTCCCTGTCGGAGGATGCATCCTCCCTGTACTGTATGTTAATTAGCCACGGATGTGATGGCGACCCGGCTTCTCGTTTCCACTGAATTAATCATTAACACGCGACACAATGGTGTCAAAAGCAAGTATAATTCGATGTCCATAATCATTAGAAGGTCATGAATAGTTATAGAAAATATCCTGAATAGATATGAAACATCTCTCTTGAGAAGAAAAGGAAATGAAGTCCCCGAGGGCTAAAATGAAGCCTCGTTGACCCTCGGGCAGAAAAAGAGCTCATGAGCACCACGGTGCTGTCATAGAAGAACTGCTCTTTTTTTTTTTTCCAGTCCAGCTCTTAATTGAATCTGTTTTGAGCATAATATTAAAAGCGTTCTTCCCAGACAAGTTTATTAAAGAAATCTGACAAGGACAATATTAACATCTTTTTGGATTTCTCAGGAATTCGCGCGCTGCCTGTCGGGGGAAATTGTGTTCGCGAGCTAAATTTATGAAGACAAACATGATTTTTAATCATAACAATACAGGAAGTATTAGCTACTTGACAGGCTGGACGGGACATAACTGTATGCAAATAGATGTCTGTTTACTCTGAGAGAGCTCATTATTCGTGACCAGAAAATGACATTTTATTTCACCTGCATGTCAATTATTAGTTTTCAAACATCACAGGATTAAATAAAATAAATTAAATAAATAAATAAATAAAAGAGCAGTGACTTTAAATACAAATGATTTTGGTTGTCAGAATATTGAATTCTGAGCTGTGAATCAGGGGGAGACACGGCCGTTGACTTGGGTCAAGCTGCTATATTTCAGCTCTATGTATCTTATTTTCATGGCATTCTTCTGAACCCCGCTCCAGTCCAGTAGCTGCTGGTATTACACCCCTCGCCCATAAACCTCAAAAATGACATTTTTGCAGTTTGTAAGGAATTAGTCCATTTTAGATCTTTTAAAAGTTGTTGGACGTTTTGCATCACAAAGTAATGTATTAGAGTACTTGGATGACTTTTTTTTGGATGTAACGAGTAATCTAACGCGTTAGGTCCGCCATTCAAGTCCTCAGTTACTTACAGTAGTTATACTTTCAAAAATGCAATCTGTTATCCAGACAATTTATGTTATCCGTGAGCCAGACAGCAGTCATTCCGTTTTAGTGTGCGTGTTTGAAAGTTGTCCTACAAGCCCCGTCCCCGATAACCCAACCCAACCCCACCTCTGTTATTTCTGCTATCTCACCCATGCGGTTTCTGCGAGGTCCGTGAGGGCCGACGCCCAGGAAGATGGAAACCTAATCACAGCGCCAAAACCCGCTGTGAATCACGTCATCAAACCGACCAACAAGCACCAAGCACAGGGAGGACATGCAAACTCCATGCACACAGACCCAAGGCCGGAACCGAACCCAGAAGAACCCGGAGGTGCAAGGCGACAGTGCTAACCAATAAGCCACTGTGCCGTCTGTCTGGAGCAGCCTCCAGTTCTGAAAAATTAGCTGAACGCAGAAGTGCTAAAACATGCAGTTCCTCGATTGACCACTAGGAGTCGGCTTCAAAAAAAAATAAAACTGAGTAAATCCCCAAAGAGCCCAATGTTAAAATGTCCAACGTTCCTATTCATAACAACTATATAGGCGTGAATTGTTATGTAGCTCATTAAGCCATGAAGTTCTGCATAATTAGGGGTGTGGCTGATTTGAGTGACAGCTACATTCCAACAGCAGCCAGGCTCTGTCAGCTCCACCCATTTGCCGAGTCATTGAGTGAGCCCTCACTGTTGAACTTCAGAACTGCTCTTTAGGAAACCTGTGGGTGACATCACAGAAGGGTTGTCCAGCCCATTTTATACAGTCCATGAATTAAACCGGGACTAACTTGCTTGTTTAGTTTTGCACTGAAAAGGAAATCATTTGTAAAAGTGTTTCATTTGACTGAAAAAAAACAAAAAACAATACAACAACAACAAAAAGACAGAGAGAAAATCTATCATTTTGACCCGAACACAACAAGAGGGCTCGGTCATACTCCATCGAAGAGCCGCTTCGTCATCCACATCCTCCATCAATCTCTCGCCAAACGTTTCTTTAATCTCGCATTTGCTACCGAAGCAGATTAAATGTCAACCCATCAACAATCCTCTCCCTGTGCGCGCATTACTACCCTACTGCTCACCAACCTATTGATGCATCGTGCACTGTGACGTCTCGGGTATCGATGTCCTTCGGATAACAAACAAATCTCTTGAAATCCAAGTGCCATATGGTGCCAGAGGAATCCTCATGATAACCCCTCTCGAGTTGAAAAGCAGCTGAAACAAAGCAACTGTTGCACATACAGACGGCTGAGTGAGACTGTGAAGCGCTCTCGACGGCACGTGGAAAAAAACAACAACAAAAAAAAACGCGGCGTCCATGCTAGCTACACCGCATATTGGGTATTAGTGAGCGCTTGAGATATGGAAGGAATTTTAAGCACAGGTTTCACAGCAGGCTGGGAAAATATTTATGGTTTTTAAGCACGCATCATATCATCGCCTGTCGTATTTGTGCCAACTTATCTTGGCCAGTGTCCTACCTGAGTAGCTGCCAAGTCTCGGAGCGTTACTGTCAACGCCGTCGTAGAAATCCAGCGAATCCCAGTTGTGCTCCGTGGAGAACGTTACCACCGTGATCTAGACGAGAGGAAATTCCAATTATGTGATGAACACCTCTCGAGACTCGCTTTATACATCATGTTCCTCAATGGCAACGCCAAGGGGAGGAGTCTCCGGTGCCTGGTCGAGTAGTTTGTAGTTTCTTGGAGATGAAGGAAACTTATTTCGCAATGCTAATGTGACACTAGTAACCTGCGTCCGTTCTTTAAAATTGAAATAAACATCATAATTAGTGGAACAATTACTGTGGTGTATAAGAACGAAAAAAAAAAAAAAAAAAAACTTGTTTTACGTTGATATGGGAAGCGAATCAATGTTCAGGGTTCAACTTCTGTTCCTTCCTTACTTGAATTCCAGCCCCTTCTGGGACGAAGAGCTTCCAGACGCAGTTGAGGTGATTATCGTAAGGTTCGGGGTAACCGGGAGACAGGATGGTTCCTCGCCGTGCTGTCAGGACACCTCCACAGGGAACTGAGACACACACACACACACACACACACACACACACACACACACACACACACACACACACACACACAGACAAATTCAAAGTGTAGTAAACAACAGCAACAATAAGCAATGTAAAACAACCCGATGTAAGGAAGCTTCCGGATGTACAGTACATACAGTACAGTATGGATTTCTTTGACTCGGTGACATTCTGCACGATACCTCGCTCTCTAATGAGGAACAGTCTCTGACACTTTCAGCAAGCAATGGGATTTCAGGTCAAGAGTAAAGACCGACTCATGTTCAGCGCTCAGGAGGAAAGTTAACTCGGACGTCCGTCGCGTATTTCCTTTTGAGAGCGTTAAACAACGACGAGGTTGTATACAGCTCTTCAGCTCAAAAAACAGTAGATTCGATGTAATTAAATTCAACTTTGGTGGAAATTTCATGTGCAACGAAATGAAGTTAGCATCTGAAAATATATATATATATTTTTTTTTAATAAATGAATGAATAAATAAATAAATAAATACATACAGATATAAAGCTGTGAAGGTCACACGTGCTGTGCACGCAGGGGAATGGGTTGCTTATACAGTATGCATGAGGTGCGGTGGGTGCAGTACTATAAATGAGATAGATCTAGTTAAATATATGAATAATTTCACAGCAAAATGAGATAATTCCATAAATACGTTTGTTTATTTATTTATTTGTTTATTTTTTTTTTCAAACGACGCATTTCAAGCCGTATTCCAAACTGATAGAGAATATTTTCTGCGCTTTACTTAAATCACGCACGCAGATGCCAACATATTTATTCAATCTGTCTTTGTTAGATCACTTTGAGTCGTGTATGATTTTGCAAAACGCTATAACTCCACCTCCAACAGCTGGACAGTGGATACACCAGGAGGCAGATGTGTTTGTGATTATGCAAGTATGTAATTTAGGTTTAACGATATGTTTTTAATGATAACTTCTGTATGTTATAAAATAGAGTTACAAAAACTAAACAAAAAAAAAAAAAACAAACAAACAAAAAAACACTAAACAAATGAAATCAAGGGGAAAAAAGTGTCGCGTTTTGTTGAGCATGAAATATTTTTAATTGCACATTTTGTTCAGGATCATAAGAAAACATTATAAAACAATGCAAAAACGTCTATTTACAGCATTATCAGCCTAAAATGAGTAAAGGTGAAAACAGCGTTCTGCCGTGAAACTGTTCATGAGTTTAAAGAAACAACGATCTGCGTATAGACACTTATATACAGTACATGTATTTTTCTACAGTACAGCACATACAGAATTAATACGGATGAACATAAAGGATTTTTCCTAGATTTCTTCGACAATTTTCTCTCAAACTACTGTATGAAAAATAAATAAATAAATAAATAAACAGATCAGCTGAAGGCCTTGCGTGTCTAAGAGCTAGAAAAAAGTATGCAGATATTAATGCGGCTTTCGCCGTGCCGTTAGTCAAACGCTTCCTTTTCATCCTTCGCTTCCACCATCCTGGGAGTTTCTGAATATACCGTAAAGACTCCGAATCCTCGATTTCTTTTATTAAAAGCCTGCGTCTGCTCTACATCACACGCATTATGAATTCGTCATGTTCTATTATTCAGGTACGTCCTTGAATGGATTCCACCTGCCGCTCCGACGTGCATTATTTCGATCTCAGAGGGAACTCTTCAGTGACTTTTGGAAGCGTTGATCATGTAAGGTATAAATCACACACAGCGTTTCCACTAACCGAACCTTTTAAGACAGGTTTATGCTCATCAGGGCATAATAAATCCCTTCTTTTTCATAATAAATCTCTGTAAATGGTTAGTATCATTACGATAACCGTGAACTCTGCTACTTGAAATTAAGGCTCGCGTAACGGCAAGCATGGACGCACTGTAAGCGGAGAGTATTTGTCATGAAGAATTCATCCAAACAGAAAAACAAACAAACTCAAATACGGTGCGAAAAAGCTGAATTTTGTACCACCTAGCACAATTTCGTAACCTTTCACGCCCGGTTGAACTACACACAATGAGTGTGTGCAGCTCTGCAAATTATGCGTTCAATAGGAAATTGCTCTGTTACCAAAAGCGAGCAATTACGCTGCATCGTAGTACAAGCAGTGACTGCAAGGTGCTTAAAAGCATGCTACAATCACTGTGTTCTTTATTTTTCCAATATCATTTATGACAATATGAAAGGTTGATGGTCATTTTCTCTTCAGTAACTTCAAGCAAGAGAAAAAGAGAGATGCGGATAGTGAAGGAGGCATACTGTACAAATGATGTAGATGTAGGCCCTTCCTGACGCCACCCTCCCATTCTGCTGAGCATTGGCCGGGAATCGATCCTGGACCTTCCGCAAGGCAGACGAGAGACCTACCAGTGTGTTTGGGCATTGAGTGGGAATAGAACCCGTGCCTTCGGTATGCCAGGCAAGAGACCTATAATTGAGTTTGGGCGTTGGCTGTGAATCGAACCAGTGCCTTCCTCATGGCATGCGGGAAACCTACCACTGATTTTGGGCACTGGGTGGGAATTGAACCCGTGCCTTCGGTATGCCAGGCAAGAAACCTGCCGCTGAGCCACCAATGCCCGTCTAGGGTTTAACCTTATTGTTGTAGGATTTCTTTATTATTCCTTGTAGTTTCTTTAGTGTTTCTTGGTGATGTGTTGCTAAGGTATGGCAGATGATGTTTGCTAGATCGGAGTTACACCGACAGGTTGAAAGGTTGTTGCTACGTTGTTGTAAGTTATACCTTTAACCACTGTGGGCATTTATAACCAACTATAATGCAGAAGCCAGGATTTATCAGGAAAGATAGGAAGCCTGACCTCGAATGTGGAGAAACACTACTACTACTTGTTCTTTTACATGAACAGCAGATTAAGCTTCGCGATGAGCAGAAACAATTTGCACATTTGGGAAAAAATTATAAATATTAAAAAAAAAAAAAAAAAAACTCATTATATTCTGACCTAATGCACGTCTTATCAGATCAGCGTTTGTGTAAACGGTTAAGCTGAAATCTGTAATCTGAATGATTTCAATAAGACTGAAGAAATATCGTCCAAGTCAACACAGCTTGTGTGTTTTTTATTTCTTACTTAAAAAAACAGGAAGTCACCACGAACTGAACAAGAAGAAAAAAAAAAAAAAGAGCGCTAGGAGAATGAAACAGCAGAAAAAAAGAGAATATTTTAGTGCTTGCTTCAGTATTTTTATGTATCTCACACCTGTGCATATCAACACCATCAGGACGATCAGACTGTATCATGCAAATTTATGGAGAAAAAGAAAAAAAAGAAAAAAACGGAACAGGAAAGGGAAAGATCTGTGACTTGACTCATAGTTACAGAATATTCAAATAAAAGCAGACTTATTGAAACTTGAAACAATTGCATTTATTTTTTATTTTTTTATCTAAATCTTCGAGCTTTATTACTGAAATATGCTTGAAAAAAGTCAGCGACAAAAGCATTATTCCTTAATGCTCCCCCCCATTCCCTTCCCCGAGTCGTTTTTAGATGACCAAATCAATGCTATTATTCAGCGCACTGCGGTTCCCGCCGCATCTATATTCCACCGGTGAAGTGCATGCTCCGGCGTGTTCCCATGATAATCAGAAGGGCTTCCAGCCGCCTTTAATGTCATCATTAGCCCCCAGCGCTACCGGAGAAAAACACTGGCGTGGCTCCAGAACGCACAGCGCCGCCTCTCCGGATCGTCAGCATAACTTCACCTGTTTGCTAACAGCGAGCGAGACGGACGTCGAGTCGGAATGAGCGAAACACGTATCACGTTTAAAGGTGAGGACACGCTGTTGTTGTTGTTGTTAATTAAACCCAGCGCCGCTAATTATCCACGCTGACTCCGCGGTCCGGCGTTGGTGAGGAACACATGAGTGTAGAGCATGAATAAAAGACCTACCGTAGGGGCGTGCTGTTCGAGGAAAATAATCAGATCCAGAGTCACTATTTACCGGATACTGCAAAGTGGATTTTTATTTCTCCTTATTTTATCTGTGTTTTGCTTTTTTTTCATAAAGTCTACAGTCGCAGTAAGAACTCTGGCCTGGCACCTTCGGGAGTCCCGCCTAGGGTTACATGCACCCCCCACCCCCTTCCACCCCCACCGCCCATGTCTCGCGGTCCAAAGACATGCAGATTAGGCTAAGTGTCGTTTCCAGATTGGCATTTCCAATCAGTGTGTGTGTGTGTGGCTCCATGCCCCTGTACAGGATCAGCAGTACTGAGTGAGCGAGCTTACTGACTGCTACAAAGTGTTAACACTGGAGACTCCTTCCAAACCCTTTAAAATATTAATATTAACAGTATAATAAACCTCCACTTACACAAAGAGTCACTCTGTAATTAAAGTATAGAATCTTCTACGTTAATGCAAAGATCACAGAAACATTTACAAATCGTTCTGTGACTACAGAAAAAAAAAATATATATATATATATATTTTGTTTTTTTGAGCGAAGTCCACTGACGTTCATGTTACAGTCGATCTTCGGATTCGTGAAATTGTATGAAATGTTAGAAACCGTTATGGTTCCTAAGGAGGAGAACTGATAAGAGAAAAGAAACCTGCAGGTTGGTTACCAATGGCAACCCCATTAACCACCCCCTTCTCTCTCTCTCACACACACACACACACACACACACACACTGTAATTCACTAAGACTTAGCCCTTTTAAAAAGAGCAGGAACAGAAGACGGCTACAGGTGCCAGTGAAAAGAGAACAAAGAGCCGGATTCAGTCAGCATTCAGTAACTACCGATTTAAACACACGCGCGCACACGCGCACACACACACACACACACACGTAATGGATCCTGAGTACGAACCATTTAAAAGCATAAATATGCAGATACTCACTGATTATTAGTATCGACCTTTTACATTTTAAGTATAATATAAGGATCCTGGAAGCCGAAAGAAGACAATGTGACAGACAAGAGAACTGAAAAAAAAAAGAAATAAATCCAGACACTAAAACTCTAAAACTAATAGATTATGACAATAGTGATAAATTTTTTTTTTTGTAACTGTAACTGTACATATGCAACAAAAAGAAAGAAGGAAAGAAAGAAAGAAAGAAAGAAAGAAAGAAAGAAAGAAAACTGCCGACTCAAAAAGGTTTTCAAGAAGGTTAAAGAAAATTAGATTTTTTTTTTTCCCGTTAATCGTTCCCCTCACAAGTGTTCTGAACGGCACACCCGTGACTCTCTGGAGTTTAATTCACTGATTACAACATGACTGAAGAGGAATGATATGATATGATATGATATGATCAAACAAGATATGATAAGATATGATAAATGATATGGCAAAGTCTGTTCTTATTAAAGTCTTCCTTCCTTATTTCCTTAGATAGATCAATGGACAGACAGCATCCAGACTGACCGACTGATTGACTTGATTCGACTGATTGACTTCCTCGCTTCCTGGGACTTTCCTCCATCCATCCTTGCTTGATTCTGTTACTTCCCTTCTTCTTCCATCCTAATTCCCAGTGACTTCCTTCCTTCCTTCCTTCCTTCTATCTATCCACCCTGACACTTCCTTTCTTTCTTCATGGGACTTGCTTTCCTTCCTAAATCTGATTTTATACCACAAGCATCCTATTATTTCTAGTATTGGAAGTATTTAGTCAGAAGAAATTCAACATATTAATATTTACACTTAAAACTTCATTTAAAAATAATAATAAGGCAAACAATAAGAAAAATCACAAAAATGCAACTAAAAAACGTTTTAAATAAAGCTAATCAGTCTAAACCGAGTATTCGGGTGCATTAATTAAATATTCACAGATTTAATATAATTGTTGAAACTAAAGAAATAAAAGGACAAAACTCTAGTGTAATTAATGTTGTAATTATACTACATGTAAGGCTAAGAGATTAATACTGTATATATTAATATAATATTATATACAGTGTATATTTTACACAGAGATTAAGCCAAGAAAATTAGCTAAAAATATTATACTTGTGTCAATTAAGCATTAGCAAAAAAAAAAAAAAAAAAAAAAGTCACTGCCAGGGAAAATGATTTTTATAATTTATATATTGTAGTTCACATTTCATTATTAAAAACAAAAAACACACTATGGAAAGCGTTGGGGAGGCAAATGACTCTGATAAGCTGATAATGAAAATGAATAATGAAAAATTCAAATTCAAATTTTATTTGTTACATACACAGTCACACGCAGTACGATATGCAGTGAAATGCTTATACGACCCCCCCGTGACCTTACAGTAATGAGAACAAAGAGAATAAACAGACGGTAGAAAAATAAGTTATGAAATAAAGTAAGAAATGAAATAAAGAAAACTCTACCTATGGAAATACAAGAAACTAAAAAATTTCTTTTTTAGAAAGTTCTGTCACTGAAGCAGTGTTTCAAATAAGACGAAGGACAACATCCTGAAAGGACAATACTCCTGTCTCTGTGCACAGGGAGAATTCCACAAAAAAAAACAAAAAAAAACAAAACAAAAAAAATTATGGCGAAATGTCAGTGTAGTGATAATTTCATACATTCAACCTCTCCAGCGTTATTGTCTCCATACTGCTTAGCAGGAAACATGGCGAGGAAAACAAGGAGATGTAGACATACCTGTGCATAAAGGCACCGTGCCGTTCCACTGGGCCAGGCTGTTGGGCACCGACTCGCACCGGATGGCGCTGGCTCCGTGTAGCGTGTATCCAGGGTTACACGCGAACAGCACGACGGCGCCGAGTCCGAAGTCGCTTCCGGTCCGCTTTCCGTAGCGAGGCTCGGGGACCGAACTGCACTGGGAGGCGCTGGTCCGCGGGACAGCTGGAGAAAAGAGGGAACTTTCATTTACACTACACAGTATTCTTTCTAGATTTAGAGGATTTAGAGCTGAAAAAAAAAAATTTTTTTATATATATTGTGACATCAATATTAATGCTTTATTAATCACGGTGTAATTAATAAGTGTCACACTCAAAGGAATGCTGTTGTAGTGAATATCAGCCGTATCACCATGCGGATATTCAGTACAACAGCACAACCTTGAGTGTTACATTGGTTTTATACTGCGGCTCCACACACACCATTTATTATCAACTGATTATGATTCACCTGCTTATTTAATTTATTTCATTTGCTCTGTCTTTCCGGTGGAGATCACTAACCGTGACTGGCGGAGCTGGTGACCGACAGGTAGCGACTGAAAGTTAGTGTAGTTATCAGGAGGGAAAGTCATTTTCAAATTCTTACAATTCGTAAAATTCTTGCAGGTGCTGGACAGTCCTGAGAAACGTACAAGATATACTTAATATTTCCACTTTTCCCACTCTAGAATATCAGATACATTAAATTCCGGATTCAGTGGTTGAATCGCAAATAGCATTAAATGGAAAGCTAGTGCACTATGTACAGTAGGGGGTACAATCCCTTGTTCCGCACATTAAGTAGCGCCACTGACTAGGGGTTAGAGAGGGATTTGGGATTCAGCCTTGTGTTAGAGAAAGATAGCTAGGTTTTGTATTGCACACTGTAAACCCGGCAAACCTCAAAAAAAAAAAAAAATTAAGTAATGATGTTTCCAGTTTTAAGTAAACAGAACGATCAGTTTTTGAGTTTGTTGAACTCATATTCACATTAATCGTTCTTTCCTTGCATTATTGAGTAGCCTCAATACTATTTAATAGCAATTATATCTTTTTTTAGTTGTTGCAAAATCAAATAATTTGTTGTTGGTCTTTCGGCAATGGGTGGCCACAGCAGACGATCCGGTCCGCACACAAGCTCGGCGACACCAGATGCCCTTCCTGACGTGACCCTCCCATTTTATCGGGGCTTGGGACAGACACTTCATCCAGTTGTTGGCAATCGAACCCGGGCCTTTCACACGACAGGCGAAACACCTCCCACTGAGCCACCAGCGCCCAGTTGCCCTGATGACGTCAGACACAAAATCACTAGTCTGAAAGATTTGAAGATGGTGGAACTTTAAGGTGACGGTTACAGTTACTTAAGTACTTACAGTTAATTAAAATATCAAATTTGTTCAACTAACTTAAAAAAGTGTCGTTTCTGCAAACTCATAAATACCAAAAAGTTCTAAATCCTCATCAAGGTCGATTCATTTGAACTAACTGTAATGATTTAAGTTAACAGTCCTCAATGTGTTTAATCACTTTGAGCATCAGGGTTTACAGTGTAGATTGTGTTTGCCAGGAACAGAACAGCACAGACGGAGGTTCAGAGGAAATTTGAAATGACTATTACTATGAAGACAAAGTGGTTTTAAGGTCATCATATGTGCTTTCTTGCTGAAAATGCTTCCTTTTGAATGTGGCTTTTGGCAGGCAGCTACCCTCTCCTCGGTACTGCAGACCATACACGCCTACTTACAGTAGACCCACTATACAGTACACTCTCTATGTACAGCGGTTTACCTTGGTAGACGAAATGGAAGCCTTTAGCCGTGTTTGGAGCTTCTGCTGTGAACTTTAGGGTGATTTCATTGCCAGCACTCAAAGGCAACGGCTCTCCTTATAACAATTAAGAAAAAAGAGACAGGAAGTGCAGTAAGTGAACATGAATGCACAAGCAAGGAAATGATAAGAGCAGTTCAAGAACGCATCAGAATGCAGTTAATTAACAATTAAAACACTCTATTTTTGGTGGCCAACAACTGACTGTGAAGATAAAGGAAGTGCTCTTACCGGAATGAGAGCCATATATGGACGTCAGAAGAGGAGAATCGGCAGAAGGTCCATCATAGATGTCCACCACGTCGCTGGAGGTGGTTTGAAAGAACATGAACTGGCCAAAAAGCACTGCAAGCAAGAAACACAGATGCTTACGCTAGCATGGATTTATCACTAACATTCTACCATAATAGCGTCTTAACAAGATGCCCAGGTAGGAAATAAGGAAACAACTATAAGGGCATGACCCCTGCATCCCATCTTCGCCCCGAACTTTTAGTCAGGCGTTCCCCAGATAATCATAGCTTATCAAAACTGTCCCGGGCAGCATGAGCATGTCGGAGCCGTGCTCCCTACACAGCCCTAACGAGGAATTTGAGTCCTGGAGTGAAAAAGAAATCCAATAAGTTCTTATTGTGAGTGTGAAAGGACCCGTAAAGAGAGAGGAATCGATAGTTAATGCAGTGCTGCAGTGTATCGTTCAGCCATGGAGTAAGCGCAACGTGCCTCCGGGCAAGCCGGCGTAAATTAGACAGGCGACAAAGCAACAACGCGTCTCTACGCTGAAGGTGAGAAAGATTGCAGCATGCGTTTTTCTTATTGAATTTAAGTTATTATATAGATTTGCCTCACATTTAGGCGATGCAGATAAACTAGGCCGAGTGCCGTGGAAGTCACTCCGGAGAGGAGACGGCAATGTTTAGTGGGTTAGAGCCAATGTTACAGTACGTCACCTCTGAATATAACTTCAGCAATTGTACTTCATTACAGTACACAAGTATCATGTCAAGACAACATCACTGTATGTGTGTAAGCAACACTTTACATTCACATACAAACGGCACTCATCGCCAATTCAACCTTCTAAACACTTTTAAATACATCAAGAACATTTGGATGCCGTTTCAGAAAAAAAAAAAAAGAAAAAAAAAAAAAGGCGTACAAGCCCAGATTTTATTGACCACCTTTAGCTTTAATTATGATCAATCGTGTGGTGACGAATTTATGTGTGAAATTGATTCCTCATGCTCCCAGAACCACTTTCTCACAGCTTGAGTCCTGGAATATGGCCGTACAATCAGGGAAGAAAAACTCCATGAGTTTAATAATCTGGTCATTCAGTACGTTCAGGTCGTCAGCTGACTTCATTTCATTGCCGCGTAACCTGCTTCTGAAGCAACTCAAGCAACCCCGGATCGTACAGTACCACCGCCTCCAGAGGCTTGTACAGTGGACACTATGCATGATGCTTTATGCACGATGCGCTTCCCTTCCCATCACTGTGCCTCAATCTGGACTCATCAGACCACATGACCCGTTTAATAACCACTTGGAAAGTCGCACTAACAAGTGGATTACTTATGGCCCAATCCTTTGTTTTTAGTCCCAATCCTGTGAGTTCTTGTCCCATTTTGCATGTGGAAATGCTCTTACTTTCACTATTAAACATACTGTAGCTCTGTCAGGTTTTTTTAACCAGGATTATTTACTGAGCTCTTAACCCAGTTCAATTCTTTCTAAAATTCAGTACTTAAAGTAATGCAGTACAATAATTTGACCTTTGTGAAGGAGTGACTTTTTTTTTGGCTGGGCTGTACACTATATATATATATATATACATATACACAGTGGAAACCTCGGATCGTGAGTAAATTGGTTTACGAGTGTTCCGCAAACCGAGCAAAGATTTTTAATAATTTTTTTTTTATCGGAAACCGAGCAAGTTTTAGTTTACGAGCGCCGAGTATCATGCATCACGCATGCGACTCTTATTTTGACACCGAGCGTCACTTTCTCACCTTTTCAGCCCATAATTTGAGTTTTCATTATTTCTTATGGGAAATTATGATTTGGTTTACGAGTGTTTGGAACACGAGCCCACTTCCGGAACGAATTATGCTCGTAATCCAAGGTTCCACTGTATATTGCGTCCAAAGGCTTCTGTGAGTCATCAAACAGCATAAACATTCGCTTTTATAGGTTTCTGGTTTTTGTGCGGGGCTCGCCCTTCTAACAAATTGCGGACAAGTCCAGTGTTGGAGTGGAGAAAACAGCTGTCATTCCTCATTCAATACAGGATTGTGTTTCAGTTCTACTGCTCCAGTAAGTGCCAGTAATGTACCTTACCAACTGGTATACTCAAAAGAAGAAAAAGAGGAAGAAGAATAAATCTTCAGCAGTATTGTTGCCAGTTGTTTGCCAGTTGCTTGTATTGCTCAGAAGCACATAGCAATAACAATGGAAACAAAAGTGATTTTAAAAATAATTGAACAAATAAAGCGAGGTGAAAAGATGATAGACATTGCTCTTTTTTTTTTAACATGAATCGTTTAAGGCGATTCATCATCAGCACGATTTAAGGCGAGGATAGAATCATGGAACATCTTTAGTTTTATCCCGTGTCTAGCCAATTGTGGCTAATTATATATATATACACATATATATAAAGTATGCTTTAACTAAAATAATTTTAAAATATATTCTTTTAAAATTCTTTTAAAAACCCTGTTTTCTGTCTATGGTTAATTCTAATGGCTGCTGATTTCAATATAAGATAGGTGGCATGTCTGCTCATTATATAATAGAATTTGCTCTTTTTTAATGGTTGGCATGGCAGGACAGTTAGCGCGGTGAGTTAATGACCACCTCCAGACGGGGGTAGAAAGCAGTGACATAAGGGTGTATGCATGTTCATGATCAGCTGGATGAAAGCAAGGTAGAGCGTATCAGAGCATAAGAGCAGGGATCGGGAGGGTTGGGCAGATCAGAAGAGCTGATAGAATTTAAATTCTTATGCTAGCACTAGCAAAAGTTTCTCAAAAGCTCTTATAATGAAACATCTACTGCACTGTATGTTTGTGTTACTACAAAGACCACAATCAATCATCTGTGTGAAAGAGTGCTTATTCAGTGCTATTTACAGTAGGTGCTTATTCAATGCTACAAATCAATCAATGTACACACGCTATTCTCCAACAACTAACAAACCCCATAATCCTTCTGTCAGGAAACCACATGGCTTTCATTATAAGATCACACTCTTCTCTTCTGTTGTGTGTGTCTCATAACCTAGCGTGTCGGCTCCGACAAATACTACCTCCACACCGGATCACGCAGTGTACTCTATAACCTTAATATATTCCATTACAAAAGCGTTTGTGCTCTTTCATACCCCACATTGTGCTCAGGTGTTCTTTACTATCACCAAACACACACACCTCCCTCTAGCTCTTCCTCCTCGCCTTCTAAAACCGCTCCAATTCCCCGAGTCAACAACAAAGCTAGCAGAGGAACGTATGACCTCTAGTACTAATATATGCATTCAGGATGCGACAGATCTTTTCCCCCTGTGGCTGCAAAACTGTACGCAGAGAAAATAATACAAGTGTTTTGTCAGTAAATAAGAACGCATTAAGGATGTCGGGCTTGATTAAGGCTGACACGGCGTGCCCGCGTTTCCCGGAAGAGCGGGAAGACGATGCTGGCGCTGGGGAAACAAAATATAGATGCCACCTTTGACAATTCAATTGGGCATATAGTAGCAGCAGGAGGATGGAGTATAATTAGGAGCCAAAAAAAAAAAAAAAAAAAAGAAACCTTATTTAAATAATCTATCAAACAGAGCGGTATCTACTGTAAATGTGTCATGGGGTTGAGCGGGTTCTCGTTTTCTACTCCGTTAAGCTTAACGATTTGACCCTACAGTTTTAAAACGTTCCATCAATCCAGGATTCATAATGCAATATAAACCTATATAACTGCTCAGAGTATAGCATGCACAAGGATATGTATGATACCCAGGTATGCCAGGACGGTTCATTTTTTCATGTTTTACTTCGACAGGCTGCAAAGTGCCTTGAAGATACAAAAAAAAAAAAATGTTGTTTATATAACCTGAGCAGCGACCTCATTTCCCCTCTCGTCTGTTCCAACCACTCAGCATTCAGCATCACCAGTATGCTAATCACTGGTCTGATCATCTGTCATCATCCGCACCTGTTTCTCACTGGTTCATGCCTTAAATTAGGTGGGTTCTTATGCTTGAACGATCCATAGGTCACTGTGTGGCTCAACAAACAAAAAACATCCCCCTGAAACTGCTCAAGTACAGGGACTGGACTGACAACTTGCCAAAAATGAGAGTCCTTCAGGAAACCTGGAGAACTATTCCCAAAGACTGCATGAACCATACCAGATAGTCTGTGTCTTTGGAAATGAAATATGGAGCAATTAGCAGGGTCAAGATTTCGCACAGGACTGTAACTAAAGTATACAAAGTATGTAAACCATTTCTATGAATTCTATCATCTATGATTATCTATAATCATTCACAAGCCCATTTACATCATGGTATAATGCATTTATAGGACATTATACGCACTGTTAGAATATAGGTACCTTTTTAAGCATAATGAATTGTTAACATTATGCTTTATATGTAGTGTTTATAGCACATTTATATATATATATATATATATATATATATATATATATATATATATATATATATATATATATATATATATATATATAAGCCTCACTTTGGATAGTTCATTATTGACATGCTATAAGCACTTCTTATACAATGCACTATAAATGCATTGTATACAATGCTAAAACTATCATTCCTATTTAATGCGCATTGCATATATTGATGTAAGTAATACAGTAGCAGTGCAAAGCCTGTGTTATAATGCATTATAGCATTGATGTCTAGAATGTTATAAAACATTATGGTCTTTCTTTATAAAGTGATATATCACTATAATAAATCACTTCATACAGTATCACTGTAGATTTTTCCTTCCTTGGAGCACTGTTGGTTTGTCCTGAATTAATCACACAAGTATATATATATATTTTTTTTTTTACACTCCAGTAAAATAAAACGAGATGGGTCAACGGGACCTCTTTTCCTAAGTGAACAGAACAGAAGGCTTGTAAAACAGAGAACCGGCTACATTAACTCTCAATGTTGCGAGGAAATAGTGTCAGATGATGGAAGGGCGACCTCTCTTTCTTCCTTAACAAGAAGGTCACAGCTCATTAAGCCGCAGAGAGGATCCAACATTGCGGTCAGGGTTATCATAACCCCGTGAAAAGACGTCAGGTCTGAGAGGTATTTTTTTTGTTTTGTTTTTTTTCCCCTCCAAACAATGGAGCGGATTTGATGGAGCCACAGTGTAGACAGGAAACAGCTAGTACAGTATATACAGGCATATACAAATCAGCCATAACTTAATACATAATAATCACCCGTGTAATAATGCGTAGTTCATGCTCATTATACTGATCAAACTAGTTGATCAGATGCTCGATTTGGGACATCTGTAGGCAAAATGTTCCTCAAACCATTCTTGAACCATTTCTGCAGACTTTAAGGGCGCATTATCCTGCTGAAAGAGGCCACGTGATGCGTAACAGATATTCTGGAAGGTAAGTGTCAAAGTAGCATGCACAATAATAGCAGGATACAAGGTTTTCCACCAGAACTTTGCACAAAAGGATTACATTGCCTCTGCCAGACCATCTTCTTCCATTGCTTCCTGGACCATGTATGTGCTTTGGTGGAGGACACCCTGACCGGTCTGCAGCTAAACAGCTCCATACACAACAAATTGTACAGCACTGTGAGTTCCGATTCCTTTTTTTTTTTTTTTTTTTATCTCGACCAGCATTTATTTTCTCAGCAATTTGGGCTACAGCAGCTCTTCTATTGGAATGAGCCAGCCTTCACTCCCCACATGCAACAATGGGCCTTGGCCTCCCATGACCCTGGAGCCAGTTGACTGGTTTCCCTTCGCTGGAGCACTTTAATTAGGTACTGTGTGTTCGGAGACACACTGACTTAGTTGTCTAGCCATCACAAATTGGCAAAAAGTTGACGTGTTGGACGCAGGAAAAAATGGGCCAGCGGAAGGATCCGAGTGACTTTGAGAAATTGTGCCAAATTTTGATGGCTAGAGAACAAAGTCAGAGTTTCTCCAAACATGCAGTAGCCTCTTCCCGTACCTGGATACGACCGACAGTTCCCTCGCTGCCTAATACTGTATATCCCATTATAATAAGATAACACTCAATATGTTCATATCAGTCGTATCCAGATATTGGAAGAAGCTAGCTTGGCTACAATAGGTTGCTGCAGAACATCTGATACAGAGCATCCTCGTGTTAGAAAGTTATAATGGTATTCCGTGTATAGAAGGTGATGCAAGAGAGTTGACTTTATCGCCTCTGTTCGATTTAGTCAATAAGAACCAAATGATTTGATGTTTCTCCCCTAAGAAAAAAAAAACAATCATGGAAACTTGTTTGAGAAACATGATATTATTAGTTTCACATAATGCATGGAACACAACCAGTTCTTCATGACTCAGTGTCTTGGAGGCTGTTGTGCAAAAAAAAAATGAAAAAAAAAAAAAGCAAGGCTTTATGTAAGAGATAACGTGTTCCAATATCAGGAAATAACAGACGAGAACACCACAATGCCAAGCCGAGTCCATCATTTTCTAACAACAGCTGCCATTATCTCACTTATACCACAGCTATTTACCAGAATAATCCCAAAATAGCAAACGCACTGTGTCATTTAGGTAGGTTTCTACTTACCTGCCTTATTTTCCTAAATAAAAATCCATTCCCAGTAAATTTGAGCTTTTTATTCTTGTTTTTTTTTTTTTTTTTTTCTTTCGACAGCGAAGCAATAGTGAAGCTTAAATTTACTGGAAACTGTTTACCTAAACCTTTGTATTTTTTAGTTTAAAGGGAGGAGTGGAAATGTTTTTAGCAAGGACACATACTGTAGTTAATCCTAGGAGAAAATCCTAAACTTCGACGTAAATTATTGAACCACATCACATAAATTATTAAAGCAGTCTCATCTGCATAAAATTATTGAAACACACCCGAGCCGCAATAAGTAGAAGGGTGGAACGACATTCTACTGGCCCTGCCTCTATCTTTCTGTATTTGTTTATTCTTTTCAGTGCAATGAATATTCATAAGTAGAAGGGGCGTGGTCACAAGTTAATTCTGTTTCTTCTATATGCTGTGATTAGCTGTTAGCATAAAACAGCTTTCAATTGAGAAATGCTTCATACAAATAAAAAAAAGAGTAAAAAGAGTAAAAAAAATAAATTATTCCTTGTCCAACAAGAAAATGTTTTTTTTTTTAAATTAATTTCAATTACAGAGTGGATTTTTAAGACCTGGCAACCCTATGAGCAAGTTTATATTCACACCATTCAAGCTCTAGATTTACATAAGAAAACAATCTCTTGTCCAACTTTTTTTTTTTCTGTTTTATCCTGAGGGATCTCGGTCCCAATACACACACCTAGTAAACATGAAACTATATATATATATATATATATACACACACACACACACACACACATCGCACCTTCTGTTTGTACACACTGTCTGTTCATCCCAATAATGTATTTTTATTCAGTTACATCCCTAAGGTGTCTAAAGTTCTTTTTCTTTTTTTGCATTAATCTCGTTATGCATTTGTTTACTTTCAATGACAAGTCTTCATATAGTTTTATATATTCTACTCGGTATACAATTACACTTTGCTCATTCTGTGTCATTTATATATATTTTATATATTTCTATATTTTTAATGTTATTTTCCTGTAAATTTTGCATGCCTGTACATTTGTCGATTGGTACTTTGCATCCCAACTCTTTTTTTTTTTACTTTTATCCTAGTGAAATCTTTCTATGCCTTTATTCTATCCTTATATCTTAACATTTTACATCGCGGACAGTCATATAAGCGCTTCACTGCATGTCATACTGTGTCTGGTTGTGGACATGACAAATAATAAATATAAATATATATCATATAAAAATAAATAGCTCATTTTGAATCGCAGAAGCAGTCACGCTTTCTGAGTCAAGCCTCATCGACCAGCCACAACACTAACGCCAACACCAGGTCAAGTGAATAACATTGATTATCAATTATATACCAGGAAACTGGTGACACGGTCATGGGCACCGACGGCTCACCCATGCCCACAGGGACCAAAGGCCAGTGTGCCCGGTCCGATCCTACAGTAAAGCCAATGCAGAACAACTCACCAAAAAAAAAAAAAAAAATCAATATTGACTACGACAGAAAGGCATCACAACACGGAGTACACCACATCCCACCGTGAACAGGGGCCAGAAAGAGAAGAGCCCCAGGCCCCAGATCCCCATCCGACTGTGCACCCATGGTAGGCGCCAGACAAACAATTCAGATCAACGGAGGCTCCATCCTGCAACCCACAGCGTCTAAAGTATCTGTTGCCAACATCCTGCAATCCAGACACTACAGAACATCCCTAGACATCTTGTGGAGTCATGGCCTGAGGGGACAGAGCCACCCCACTGGCACAAGGGAAATCCTACACTGTGCCAATACCGGGTATAATATATGGTGTTGTAACACAAATCCTGTACTTCTTACTCCAGTAGAAATAGATGTCCCACTTACGTAAAAAAAAAAAAAAAAAAAAAAAGTACTATATATTTGCCTTTAAATGTACTCTAGTATCAAAAATAAGATCAAGTGATTTACTGTTTTTATCGTTGCTCTTGTGTTTAGACTTTATCTATCTACTCACCATTCAAACGGCCCGTATATCACTCTGGGCACCGATCTGTTACTGTAAGGTCATTAAATGAGTCTGACACTGATGTCAGCTAACATTATCTTGAGCGGTCAATATGCAGGTGAGTAATTCCAATTAGATCAATCTGACTGCAGGAAATAATCTCAAGCAATTTTAAGCAGATATCAGAGATATCAGCCTCGCTCTCTTTGATGAACATTAATCAATGTTTCATGTGTTTGCCGTGCAGAAGATTTACTGGGACACCGGATTGTTTGATAGCTCAGCAGAGGCTTTGATCACAGTGGAAGCTGAATCTGTGGAAAGTCTGAGTTGTGAACTGTTTTAGTGATGATGAGCAGCATGCAAAACTAATCAATACAATTTCCTTACTCAATGTTAATGAGCTGTTATTGTTATATTGCAAATCATATTTCACACTATGAGAACGCACTGCTTGAAGATTTGAACACTACAAACTACGGTGAAATTCAGCCTAAATAAAGTGTGTGCTGTATCCTGATTGGTTTGCATGCTGTGCCTCAATTTCAATCTTTTTTTCCCACTTATAATTAAGAAGTAACAACAGATGCTGTATAGTGGAGTAGAAAGTACAATCATTTACTTCGAAATGTAGTGGAGTAAAAGTCCGCCAAAATGGAAATAATTAAGTATGGTGCAGATGAACGTACTTAATAAAAAATACTTAAATCTTACAACAAATTACAACAAGTTCCCTGGCCAAAGGCTCACACTCACACAGATTTCATTCAATCACCCTATGTAGCTTTGATTATAGCACACAATGCGGTGGCCAGTTCATGTGTGAAAATGATTCCTCATTCTACCAAAACCATTCTCACAATGCTAATCCTGGAATATGCCTACGCACCAAGGAAGAAAAAATCCATAGCTGTGATAACCCGGTAATTCAGTACCACCAGGTCATTTAATTAATTGCCAAATAACATTGCTGAGCCTAGACCTGTCAGTCCGGATCACGAGCAGCATCTCATAGCACGACCAGTGCACACTTGAGACCCTCAGGGCTGTCTGCTCAGTCCACTGCTGTTCACCTTGCTGACTCATGCCTGGGTCAGGATTCAGACTCGGGTCTGAATCATCAAGTTTGCCAATGAGACGGGTGTGGTGGGTCCCATCAGCGAGCACGACAAGTCAGAGTACGAAGAGGAGCTCAGGAACTAAAAGGCGACCTGTCTCTCAATGGCGGGAAGTCGAATGAAATGGTTATAACTTCAGGAAAGCATAGAATGAACATTAATGGCTCCTTTCTGGAGAGGGACATGTTCTTTGGCGTTTCCCTGTAGGAGAACCTCAACAACATCTCCATAGCAAAAAAAAAAAAAAAAAAAAGCCTAGCAACACATCTATCTTGTGGAAAAGCTGAGAAAAGCTCAAAATCTTCCACGCCTTCATCCTCAACAGAGAGACTATGGAGATCATTTTGAGCAGCTGTATCAGTGTCTGGTTTGGAAATTGCATCATCTCAAAAAGCAAGACCCTGCAGTGGTGAGTAAGGACAGCTGAGGAGATCACTGGGGTCTCTCGTCTCTCTCCATCACAGACATTTCACTACACATTTTACTTTGCAGCTGCAAAGCCACCAGAATCGCAAACGCCCCCAGACACCGCCTCACATAAACTGTTCACCCCCCTGCCGTCTGAAAGAAGGTACTAAAGCATTCGAGCCACATGGTCAGACTATGTAAAAGTTTCTTGCCTCAAGCCATCAGACTCCTTAATATCCAGGGACTGGACAGACATCAGCCCAGACACTCACACACACACACACGCATACACACACACACACAACCAAATATCACTTCGCTCCATTTGCAAAATAGAAAAACTGACACTATATATATATATATATATATATATATATATATATATATATATATATATATATATATATATATATATATATATCAAGTAATATAAAGTCTAACTATAATGTATTGCATGTCTTTTTTTAAGACGCCTCGCTGTACGAATTTCTTAGCTTTCGCAAGTTCGAATGAGTGTCCAGCCAGCCTGAGTAACAACATGCAGGAGTAGAAAGGGAAAATGAAAGGAAGTCACTCGACATAAAACGGACAAGTTGCTGAACAGGCTCATCTGCGAGAGGATTAAAGTCTTAAAAGACTAAGAAGGGATATCATAGGGGAAAAAAAAAAATGAGGTGCATGCAGTAACCTTCTGAAAAGGGATCAGTTTGAAGTTTGGATGGATTTTCGGAAAAAAAGAAAAAAAAAAGAAAAAAAAGATAAAACTGTCGGAAACCGTCTCTTTTTCAAATGCCACTCTTGCAGAAATGAGCCGTCAATCCAGAAATTACACGCGGTCTAAAAAGCATCACTCGATGATTATTCGGGGTTTTGAAACGAAACAGTAAAGCTAGCGGTGAAGAACAGAGGAAATGACTAGTCTCTGGAGAATCACATGTTCCTCACGTCAGACTTGCTGGAGGCGAAATCCGTCAGCCCTGAGGTCTTTTTTTTTTTTTTTTTTCTCCAGATACATTTATGTAAAAAAAAAAAAAACACAAATAAAGCTGTATATGTAAGAACCAAAGTTAAGCACTCATAGCGCATGGCAACATTCAGACCTCAGATGTAACCCCAGAGACAGAGAAGTGAATTGAATGATGCGTAAATCTAATCTTGAACTTCAGCGTATTTCTCGTGTGCTACTGCCTCCAGTGAGGAGCAGAAGAAAGTCCAATGGCGTTGTCTGAAAGATTGCTAGAACTAGACTATGCCGTGCACAATGTTATGTTTTGCCTTTAAATAAACTCAGAAATAATAAACACTTGTGTATTTAGATGGCACTGTGTAACCTTTTAACTAAGAAAAACTTTTGACAAAAAAAAAAAAAAAAAGCATTTTATTTTCTTTGGCGCAACAATCAAAATCTTCCAAACGGTTGAGATATTGCTTTATGGTAACAGTATGAATATATTTAAAAATACCAAAAATGTAAACATCATATCTAAAAGCCAAACGTTGCATGTTTATTGTTGTTTAACAATATTTAATAATTAATCGGGTCAACAGAACAAATAGTTTTGGGGAATTAGATCCACTTCATTTTTATCTCGGTGGTAGCAGACCTCAACCAAATGGTAGAGATGGCTCAATCAGGTTAAGCCTGACACATTTTTAATAACACACAGAGACTTAAAACATGCTCTACCAAAAAGTCGAGCTGACTGTTAAAGGCCTCATTCTTTTTCAGTATTGCATTTTTAAAATCTACAAAAGGTCATGACTTCTCTATTGCAAGGGCAGTTTTGATGGACAGAATTTTAAACATGTTAAAATGAGCTGTAAGTATAGCAGACGCACGGTTGGTCAGCTTAGTCTTTAAACTTTGGGAATGTTGTCTTTACAAGGCAGTGCTTTGAAATAATGCAAGCTGAATAAACATTATAATGACCTAAAGATAGCCATAGTATAGCTTTTGGCTAAATGATAAAAATAATGATGTAAAATAATAAGTTGTGCTGGAGCAAGTGATCATTTATAATAAGACTAATAACTGAATAATAAGATTTGTTATTGTCAAATGTAATAATTACTGTACAACTATGACATCGTTTTAAAAAGTTGGAAAACCATGACGGCCCAATGTAAAGATGAGTGCTTAAGTGTTTAAAGATGATGCTCTACACGGTATTAAACATGCACGTTAGTATGTAGGACATTCTGCTTCTATAGCTGAGCTGTTAAAGGAGTGTGGGTTTCTTATTAATTACATCCATTAATAATCTGATACAAGCCACCAGGACAAGCAGGATGTGTGTGTGTGTGCCGATGGGAGGTTGGCTGTCCATGGCCTGATGTGGGGTGATTTTTTTTAGGGTCGTTCTGCAGCAGTCAGAGAGATAGCCATCGATCTGGGAAGGGAGATAAAGAGACAGAGAGAGACAGACAGCGCAAGAGTGAGTCGGAGAGAGAGAGAGAGAGAGAGAGAGAGAGAGAGAGAGAGGAGCAGAACAAAGCACGTGGGAGGATAAAAATTGCTTTCCAGGCTGCTGCTTGCCCACAGGCACTTTCATGACGCTGCCAACATGCCACCATGAGCAGCGACGGCGTCTCCCTCGTCACACTCGCTGGACTGCCGGAGGAAAAACTACTGCCAAGTTTCAAGGGTGTTAATTTAACACCAGGAATTTCAACACAAGGAGAACAGAGGTTAAAAGTCCTGCGCAGGCTAGCTGTCATACTAATGCTATCATTAGCATGGTAGCTGTCAATAACTTTTTTTTTTTTTTCAAACCCTATTTTATGGAATCTTTCAAAACAGAAACACAATATGTCCTGACTTTCAGGCAAAAACCGACGTGACAATTTTAGAACAAAAGAAACCCAAAATAAAAAATAAAAAAAAATATGCTAAATTTATTTTATAATTGTGCGCCAAGAAACAGTGTACGGAAATATATCCAGCAAGGCAAAAGTCTGGTGTGTTAAAAACGGAGGCTCCATTTTTACTGACCAAACACTCTACAGTTCCCGCCCACTTCTTCTCTATTGGCTCACAAGACGGAGGCTGATGAATCCACGGGCCGAAGTTCGCCGAGATAAATTCAGCACAAAGCCAAAGTAAGAGCTGACAGACGCACATCCATGTTTTACATCCCGGGCCCTTTGACTTTCTGTGAGTTTTACCCGCGTTCGGTGTTACTGCTGCTTCAGCTAAAAACAGCTGCAAAGCGCACTCAAAGTTCGCAAATGCTGCAGCTGAGCCGTAAATTTTGGCACCTTTTTGTGGTGGTTGTAAGGTTTTTAATATAAATTGTCTGTTTGGTGAATGTTGCCATTATACACGTATATAATAGAGGTACAGTATTATAACTTTATCTGAGATCGGATGGATATCATATTTTCTCTTTAAGAAACATTTTTTAAATATTAAAATAACATGTGCAGTTATAATCTTGAAATAATTTAAATGGTAAAATATTTAAACTAAAGGGATTTTTTTTTGCCTTTTTTTTTTTTTGGCATAACAGTCCAAAAAATAGTCAATATTTACTTAAAAAAAATTATTTAAGAAAAGATAAGATAAGAAAAGGTATACCTTTATTCGTTCCACAGTGGGGAATTTTTTTTATTTGTTTGTTCCTAATAATTTATATAATACTATTAATAACAAAACTAAAATTGTAAAAGAATTTTTATTTATTTTTTGAAAATATATTTGTTAATTTTATTAATTAATTTAATCTCCTAATTAATAACATACAATAAAACTGTAACATTACTTTTTTATTTAAAATTGTAACTGTTTTGTCCTTTAAAATGTAGCAACTTGATATATACATATTATAAATTTATATTGTGTATAAATTTTGTAGAAATGTTTGTTTATTTATTTATTTATTTATCTTACTTTAAACAGCAATATCTCTTATTATCTCATATTCTGTATGCTATATCACAGAAATCTCTTGTTCTATTATAACCGAATGAATTTTTGCCTTATTGCCCTGCACACTCCTCCCGATTATATAAGACTGAAACATGATTAAATCCAGATGCAGAAATTCAGGACCTGTGACTTACGAATATGACAGATTCCTGCTAAGACAAGCCTACAGTATACATTGACGGCAGACAGAAGCTCAGGGATTACCCTGCCTGCTCTTCGTTTATTTGCAGTGGATCGCTAAATATATTTCTCTTTGAGCAAGAAAATCCTTCTGAACATACACTGAGCTCTGCTTAGAGCCGGCAAATATTAAAGACAGAGTGTTGAGGTTTTTATTTATTTTTTGCTAAAAAGTGTGAGAAAGAGATAAAAATGTGTGCTGGTGCCTGAGGGAGAGGGGGAGAGTGATGGAGAGCACGGGCGGAGGATCAAGAGAGGAGAGAGATAGGCAGATGGAAGAGTGATAGGAGGAAAGAGAAGGAGGGGGGGGGGGTTGGGGTTCAAGATAAAAAATTCCTCCGAACAGGTCATCTCCAGGTAGCGTCAAACTTACTTCGTGATCGGAAACCAATATGACCTTTGATGAATGAACGGATTCTGATTGATGTGAAATGTTAGAAGTTTACCAATGATGAGGAGCCTTGAGTGACAGGATGATATACATGTAATAACTGTAACACTATTGTATTTATTCAATGATGATTTATTTGCTTTAATTGATAAAGTATAATTGCAGTCATGGCTCATACGTTTAAGGGTTACTGAGCAGAAGTTTGGGGATTTAAGCCTCAGCACCGCCAAGCTGCCACTGTTGAGCCCTTGAGCGAGGCCCTTAACCATATCTGCTCCAGGGGCGCTGTATCCTGGCTGTCCCTGTGCTCTGACCCCAGCTGCCTAAAAGCCCATCACACCGAGCCACACTCCTACTATATCTTAAAAAAAAAAAAAAACTGTCTGGATGCACTAGGAACTTGTACAACTTGTCAGGAACACAGTAGGAACCGGTAATGACGGCCTTGACCAAGTAACAGCATAATTAACACCTCTTAGGGAATTCGATGATAAACTACAGTACAAGGACGGTGCAGAAAGGAAAGACGGATGGCGTTGTCCTTGGATTTGGAGTTATCATTAGGACCTCACTGGGATGCCGGTTCAATGGGGTTCTCCCAATGAGAACCTCTCCAGTCTATTCAGATCCTTCAGATTGTAGAAGACCGCAATAGGTTCATATTAGTTATGGGCACGATCACATTCAGAGAATTTATTATAAATACCAGATCCAGTTCCCCTCACCATCAACCTTTATAACAACCTGGCAGACGCAATGACGACGTGGTAAGAGTGTGATAACCGCCAGGTTATAACTCGTGTCAACCTCATTGGACCTGGTGATTTTTAAGATATTATGTCGGAGTGAAAATGGGCCATGAACGGGATACGCAAAAAAAAGATGAACGGGATACGCAAAAAAAAGATGACGTGATGAACATTTTTACTTATTATTCATATTATTCTATCGAAAAGCAAGGAGCTGATCTCACATCGGATTTTCATTTCACTTCATTTGGCGATTTTCGCAGCATGACCTACAAGGGAACGGGTAATTACAATAACTGCTCCAATTACAGTATATCCATTTGTGTGTGCTTTTTTTTTTTTTTTTTAAAGGCATTCCATCTCCGTCTCTGACAAGAACAACCATTTTCCCCACTATGATGAAACATGAAGCAGCATGGCATTTCATGCGGTTTTCCAAGAGCACTAGGAATCAGTTCGGCTGGATCTCTCACGCTTTATCAAACTGTCCTTTTTGGAACCCAAAAAGTAAATGTTTTTTAATACGCGCTTATTTTTCTTAAGAAAAGGTATATTAGGGCATAACACCCTGTTAGGATTTGATGCACTTTTCTATTAAGCGCTATTATCCTTTTTATCCTTTCGGCGGCATGAACAGGACATTTACCAACACTTATTTACATTTAATTATAAATATAAATAAATAAATAAAACTCACTCATGAAAAGTGTTGCATTTATTCAGAAGGGAATGAAAAAAAAAAGTAAAGCAATCAGTCACCTTAACAGCTATTAATACCGAGGAAATCACTCGGGCTATGAGCGATTAAGTGCGCAATTAAATGATAAACTCGGGTGAAGTGACTCTGTGATGGGTTTTGAGAGTGACTCAGAGGAAATGACATCCTGCGTTGCTCTAATAAACAACCCGAACGTGCTAGCCATGTGAAACACGCTCGTCCATGTTGCCTTCCTATGCAAGGATTTAAGCCTGACATTGGTTCCATGATGCACAGCAATCATGCATAAATGTTTCATTCTTCTTCTCTTTTGTATTGTATTGAGTCATAAAGCTTCGAGTTTACACGTGACGTGTCATTGGAATGTTCTCGAGGCCGGACTGCGTGATTAGCGAGGAGGCGGAAGTGTGGGATGGATCACGGCAGTAGCACACCTACACTGTATACATGTATAAAATATGAGCGTAGTCTGTGAGATTACACATTTAAAGAAGCTTTTCACAAGACTCTTCTTTTCCTACTGCAAGTACAAAGCCAACAAGATCCGCAATGATGCATTTTAATAACGTGACCTTGAGCAAGGACTCTGTAAACTTCTGCACTTTTCAACTTCCTGCTCAAATGTTTGCTTAACACTTTATACTACATTTATTTATTTATTTATTTGTTTGTTTATTTATTTATTTACTATTTCAACAATTTGTTTGATTTTGCTTTATGTTTTGGATTTATTATTATTATTATTATTATTATATTTTTAGGTGTTATAAATCTAATAAAATATTAATATAAATATGAATAAAATATTCATCCACATAAATCTAAGACATATAAGAAATTCAGCTAATTAATTTTACAGTACTAATTGCTGTTGGTCTGTTTGTTTAGTCTCTCCTAGAAAAGATACACATCACAACAAAACTTCCTTAAACTGTTGCTATTTTGTCAAAAAAAAAAAAAAAAAAAGGTAAGAAAACCAGTTGTTAGTGAGACTCACTCATTGAATTTGCTAGGGAACATAATGATAGCGATGCACCCATCATGCATAGTGTCCACTGGAGACAGTGTTATATGATCTGGGGTTGCTTCAGTCGCTCAGGTCGAGACTCAGCAACGTTCATAAAATGAAGTCAGCTGACCACCTGAATGTACTGAATGACCAGGTTATCACATCTATGGAGTTTTTCTTCTCTGAATGCACAGGCATATTCCAGGACCCAGAGTATGAAAGACTGGTTCTGGGAGCATGAGGAATCATTTTCACACATATTTACATTTAGAGCATTTCTAGCACAAACTGGACACCAGGAACTGGGCACCACATCGTGTGCTGTAATCAAAGCTAAAATATTCGAGCATTTTTTGACCAGGCAGAGCATAACCTCATCTGTAAAGTCTGATATATTACCTTATTTCTTAATACCACCACCACCAACAATCCAATATTTAAACGTGTTAACTAGTACCTTTGCCTTAACAACAACTTATTATTTGGATATTTTATCTCATATCGTGAATTTATCATCATCTCCATGTACTTGCACCTTGTACGTATAATGTATCTTATTATTTTAACTTCATAAATTTGACTATAAATTCTGACACATTATCTTCTATCGTATTTCCTAATTTCTACTTCCTACTAGATGTGTCCGCGACTTCGTTTGTGTGGAATTTAATTGCACACTGATAAGCGCGTCTTACAAAAAAATGTACAGCGCCACCTGTTGAATTTAAGATGAACTAATGATTTTTTCAAGGTCGATTTTTGAATGATAAGGGCGTTTTCCGTTTAAATTCCAAAAGTAGTGCATCTTCTCTTCCCATGGGCAGATTGTGATGAAACAAATCCTATATTTTACCTCATGTTCAGCCAAATACATCTGTGAAGACACCATTAAAATGAATTCTGTAGTTTTTACGTGATGTGTGCACAAACAAACAGACAAAAACCAAAAACCATCTTGATGTGTTCCATTACTCTTCTTATGTACCCTCAAATTCTTTGTTTGCAAGATTATTACAACTTGACTTTACTCTTATAATTGTATTTATTTATTTATTATTGACACTAATTATTATCTAATTATTTGAAAACTTTTCATGTATTTATTTTATCTCGTAAATTATATATACCTTCATCTTAATTCCAATTGACTTATTATTTGATCATTCAATCTTAACTGGAACATAACTAATCAACTTTTTAGTTCAACTCAGTAACCCATCTGACATGATACTGTATCTCCCACATTACAATCTAACAAACGTCATCATTTTCTTTCACAACTTCACCATTCATGCCTTCAGTAGTAAACTTCAGCATCTGAGAAATTCATACGACTATGTGAGAATATTAATTTGCATTAGCTGTTTTATTCTTTTCGCATTCGCGGCAGTATGAATTTAACTAAATTGCACCAGAGAAACAGCATGAAGAAAATGATCACATTTAAGGACGGATTTATTACACTATTTCTAATGCAGAGAACCCATTCAGTTTTCTTTTTCTTTTTTTTCTTCTTTCACTTCGGTATCATCAAACATCCGACCGCCAAACTTAAATAGCCTGAAGTTTTTCAATTATGTGCTTGCTTTTTCTTTGTATTTAACTTTACGAAGACACTTCACTTGATCCCAGTAAATGTGAATTCTTTAGAGTGTGAAATAAAAAGAGTATTATGCCGTCTGCTCGTGTGAGTGATGGAGAGCTTTTCTATGATGGGGCCTCCGCCACGTTTTGCTTATTCACGTAGGCGTAGAAGAAACAACAAGACGCTGAAGACTCTTACCGAACTCGCCGGGTACTGAGATCTC
Source organism: Clarias magur (assembly GCA_013621035.1). Taxonomy (NCBI): domain Eukaryota; kingdom Metazoa; phylum Chordata; class Actinopteri; order Siluriformes; family Clariidae; genus Clarias; species Clarias magur. The sequence goes on from QNUK01000178.1 coordinate 1,020,477, forward strand.
GTAGAGGCACGTCTGGCCTTTGGTGTAGTTGCGAGGGTAGTTGGGTGACAGCACGGTGCCCTCTGACCCTGTCGACCTGCTTCCACAAGGTGCTGCAGGGGTAAATAAAAAATAAAAAAAACGAATTAAAAAATATAAAAACTTACAGTATTTTATAATGTAATATTTAAGCACAGAATCAAATGTTAGCTGAATTAGTGTACAACTCTTTTGTAGGAAATGAAGCAATAAAACATTTGGGAGGGGTGTGCTGTTCTAGGAAAATAATCAGTGATGTGATGATGATGATGATGATGATGAAGTGGAATCACTGTAAGCTCATAAAATTTGATTACTTTCATATGTGAAATGGATATGCTGTTACTCATTTTGTTTTATTACAAATTACATACTCTTTCTGACCAATCAGATTTGAGGATTTAGTGGTGTAGTGGTACAAATTATTATTATAAAATTATTACTCCTTAAAAAAAATAATAATAATAATGAAAAAATAAACATTGGTCGTGAGATTAGTCGCAACTTCTCCAAACAATGATGGAGCTGGTGGAGACAGTCTTTAAAGAAGCCATCTTTTTGGCACTTGAGGAAAAGCTCCACGTTGGTAATCACCTCGTTGTCATCAAAGGAAGGCCATAAAGTGTTTCTTCAAATCATGGAAGCGGAAGAAGTCACTGGATGCGAGGTCGGGTGGAGTAGGGGGGGGGGGATGAGACAGAATTTCGTACCCCAAGTCACTGCAAGTTTCACTGTTTTGTGAGTTGAATGGGCTGGCGCACATTTTGGTTTTGACCCTCTAGCGACATCATGCGTAGCTACTGTATACAGTGGGTTTGTTAAACAAGAAAAAAAAAAACATCCATGAACGTACTCATTTCTGGAGACCCAATTTGAAACCCAAACTTTATGACCACCCCTTGTAAGAATGCCTTATTATCATAGATAATGATATACAGTTCTACAAGTCGCAGTCAGATCAGATGACACACTCACAATCATCGTCTGAACTATAAGAACGGCTTAAATCCCTCAAAAAACAGACTATGCCTAAACTCTTACTTCTTGACAGACGTCTAAACGAACTTTGCACTTGAACTATATTTTCCAAAGGCGACATAAGGCATAAATAAATGAGACACGGCTCTCTGACAGCTCCTAAAAGCCAGCGTGGTCATTAATCACTCAAGGCCACACGGTCCGGCTCGACTTGTTTGTGAGAGGAACTGAATTATGGCAGGCCTTGTTAACAGTGTACGGGCATAAATCAACAGTATATCTGCAACTCCAGACATGCCGGTGCGATTATAGAAGACAGACAGCTCAGAAATAATCACTAAAATGCCACTAATACAATCTCTAGACACTGTGTTTGTTAACAGTTGAAAAATTGTTTACTCTGTATTGTAACTGATTTGTAACCTAGCAATGAGCAAATATGAGGCTCGGGACCGAACAGAGCAGGAGGGAAAAAAAAAGAAATGTAATGCTCGAGATTATAACAGGCCGAGGAAAGGCTTTAAAATCATATTATCTGGCAATATTAATCTTCCTGTAAAGTGACATTTACAATCATAATCTCAAACGAAGTTTTCGGAATAACACAGTATAATAACCAAATGTGGATAGTCGCTCGTTTAAAAGCACACACTCAGCAGGCGAAAGTTAGCTACTGAATTCCACTGATTAATACTAATTAAAAGAAGTGAAAGTGGTATATAAGCTTACAGAATTAGGCAGAATGACTTACATTTATCTCATTAGACATCTGAGCAGTTGAGGGGTGAGGGCATTGCTCAAGGCTCAAGATCATTTAGTTTTTTTTTCACAAATAATTTAATAAAAACTAACAAAATTCTGCCAAAAGAACAGTTCATACTGTACTGGTAATTTTCTCAATAGTCAGTCGTTGATATTGATATATTCATTAATTTACAGCAGTGACACAGTGGTGGACTTCAAGATCTTCCCCAGTTCTTCTCCAACTACTATCACATGACCAAGGCCAGTCAGGTGACCATTAGTGCTGAAGATTGCAACATGAAGTTAGCAAAATTTTCAACAACTTAAGCAGGTTTCAAACTTGAGTTTGAGTAGAAAGAAATGTTGCAATCGTATGATGAATCCAAGATCAGATGATCCTTTTGTATACATAATAGACTCAGTTTATTGTGTTAATAATATAGATATTTAAGCAAGAAAAACATCAGAAGCATTGACTTTGGTAGGTTAAGTCGCTAGAGGTTAAATAGGTGTCCCCTAGACCTCGCTCCATCTTAAGGTTAGAACTTACAAGATTAGTAAATTTTGTCTTATTAACTAAAAAACAAAAGTGATAACAGCCATAACTTGCCTTGTACACATTCCAAAAAGTATGCTGTGTCATTTACTATTGCATTAACAGTTGCACTCATTGGCAAACTACCTTGGTATAAGAGGATTAAAACACTTCATGCAGGTATAGGAAAAATATTGACTTTAGAGTGGTAACATGAACTCATCTTCACATGAGGCCACATCGCAACACCCCATTGCTGATTACATTGCTTTAATTGTGTTGAATTTTTTTACTATCCATCCATCTATCCATCCATCAATTTTTGATGAATCTAATCCTGTGTAATCCTACAGTTGTGGAGGGCCTGGAGCCTATCCCAGGGTACTTGAGGGACACCGTGGATGAAGTCATTGCAGAGAACAAACACACACACACACACACACACACACACTCAAACACTCGATTATCTGCTATGTCAATATGGAAACACCAATTGACCTACAGATCATGTGCTTGGACTGTGGGACGAAACCTGCCAAGCACGTGAAGAACATGCAAACTCCATACACACAACCACCGCCAGATTTAAACCTGTAACCCTGGATGTCTGAGATGCCAGTTCTAATCAGTAAGCCCTGTGCTGCCCTATTCTCGTCCAGAGATTAATGTTTAAGGTTGAAACCTGATTGGTGCTTTACATGTTCATATATGCATCAGGAAGTATAAACTTTAGAACGATGTGACATTGATTTTCACAGAAAGATAGAGTAACTGGATTACAACCATTGTGAGTAATGGTGTGAAAACAAGACGGCAAATTGCGATTATGTCTCAACTAAGGCAGAAGGTTGATAACTGAAAAGGCGTCGCCGCAACCTTGTTTCACTGTTAATGCATGTTCTTACGATGCCATTTCCCCCCTTGCCTTAGAAATGCTAACATATTATGTCAGTTAATCATGGAAGGAAGGCTGTGTGAAGGAAACTGAATCTGTTTATCACATGGCAGGAGTGTGAAAATGTAATAAATCATCACTAATATGAGCTGCCCTGAACAACGCTAATGAGTTTAAATCATATTCAAGGAAGGCTGGAAGAAGCAGATTATTTACATTCAAAAGAACGTTTCGCCAATGTCATACTAACTAGCACAGGATGTCAGCGAGACATAAACTGTACTTCTTACGTCAAAGCATTTGTGCCATCTGGGAAGATGGTGTTGCATTTATTCAAAGGGATTGTGTGTAATCTACTGTATGTCACTCAATGGCAAGTCAAATGCTTAAATAGTGAATGATAGCGAGCTTATGATAGCTAGAAATCTGGTTTGAGAAAATCAAAATGGCCTTTCAATTGCTAATTCACCACAAATGAATTGATTTAAAGGGCATTTCTTGTGAGGGACCTTTAATGTGCATGTGTATGTTTTTTGTTTGTTTGTTTGTTTGTTCATTTTATTCATTGGCTGGGGCTTAAAGTAAATTGAACCCAAGGAAATTTCCTCACTTAGGTGACCTCACAGAAGAAAACCCCTCCCCTGGCCTGATGCTCAGCTCTACTGTTCTGTAGGGTGGTGTGGCTCAGCAGAAGCTCATTACCATAGGTGATAAATCAGTGTGTGTGGTGAGTTTGTGGTATGAAAAACATGCATGGACAACCAGCAACTATTAACTATCAGGGACTAAACACATTTTCATTATTATCCCCAAGAAATTGCTTTAAATGGGTATTTTCTTTAGAAATTTAAGATTGAGCTGAATATGGAATTTTAAAAGTAAGCTGAACTCAAGCACTCAAGGTTATGAATATCTGCACACCTTTGATGCGGTCAGAGGCACAAGGCTGCAAGCCATATACTGAAGATATCACAGCCATGCTGATATTCAGCACAACAGCAGGACCTCGAGTGTGATATTAATACAACAATTCCACAAACACCATTTTTGCTCCTACAAAATAAATCCTTCCGCAGCTGGCTGAACTAACTAACCACGACAGGCGGAGCCAATGCACTAAAAAGCTAATGAGCAAATAGCTAATGGACTATTTAGGGTGTACAATCCATTGTTCCACACACCAGTAGTGACCAATCGGTTAGCCGTGAACAGAACAAAACAGACGACTCAGAAGCAACTCACAACAACTTAAAAGTGATTAGTAAGGAGACAAAGTGTTGTTTAAGATGACATAACATTAGTGTGATTAACAATTGTTAGAAAACCTGTCACGTAGAGTGATACACATAGTTAAACGTCCCAGTGCTGTTATGCTCTATATCATCACTCATTAACCAGTTGGTGAAAAAAAAAGGGTGTGAAGTGAGGAGTGAAGTTTTGAGATGAATTAAAAGAAGAATGGTTATTAGGGATTTTTGTGTCCACCTCATCTTGATATGCTGGTCCCGGATCGGGGGAAGAGGGACAAAAATACATGCATGCATGACAAGTTCTCAGTTTATTATCAGCAAAGGGAGCATATTTAAGCTTTTGGCCAGATGCCTTGTGTCACGTACATCTGGTACACCAACTCATTAGCATGCAGGTCATAGAAAGACGCAGAGACAGATTAGCATTTCCAGTTAGACAGCAGGGTTCCAATGGACACAAACTGTTTGTCCGTATATTCGTCTGGACACTGGCTATAGGAATTATTACAATGTAAGCAAGGCACCAGGAAGCACCTTGATCAGGTTGTTTTATGGGTACAGAGACCTGGGAAAGGTCACACAATAAAAGAAAATCTTACACACACTAACTACGTCATTGAAACCTTTCATCATCTATTTCATATTTCATCTCACAAACCATTTTTCCATCTCGGCCATGAGTAAACACCTATTTCTTCAAATTTCTGCCATTTCCCTTCGATATTTCTCATTAGCATAAAAACAGACACATGGGCTCGTCACTGCTTTTGTTACAGTTGCAACTCGTCCTTTCCCTGTGCTGCAGTTCTTCAGGCCAGTAACTAAAAAAATAATAAATAAATAAATAAATAAATAAATAAAACAGCTGTATGAGTAATAAGACGAAGGATAGGATCTGGAGGCACTTCACACCCGCTGGGTTCATTCAACAAGAGGTGGGAGAATGTAAACAGAGCATGTTTGTCCTCCGTGGTTCTACAGAACACTGCGCAGATGTTACAGCCTCTCACCTGGGACCTCCACATACACACGGCTATATTCATTATTAATCAGGACTCTGGTGTTGGGAGGATTGGCTCTGTAATGAAATATGTGCAGTGACTGCAAGGTGGGGCCTGCTGCTCAGTCGCTGGTCGAGAAAAAAAAAAAAAAAAAACGTTGCTCGGATAACAATCGGTGCGAGGTGAACGCGCCTGTTTAAGCCGGGTTTTCTGGGCTCGGCCTTTGGAAAAACGCAACCTTTTCTGCCAGTTCAAGTGGAATCAAGGGAAGCTCTTGAAGATCAGGGTCTTTGTTAGATTTGTGTTGTGCAGAAACACTAATGAAATGTAATTCAAATTTAAAGTCACTATTCTTGATTAATGTTAAGGATCATTTCCCGTTCCGTCAAGGGCTTTCAAATTCGTTCAAGATTTTTTAAATTTATTATTAAATTATCATTCTAATTACATTTATACTTTTATTAGAATTGTAATATCTTATATTCATTTAAAGTAATATTGAATAAATTCAGCTAGACGTGTTTCTTTAATGTGGAAAATATCTTAATTGACGAAATGACATCATTACCTTTTTTTGTGGTTCGGACACATCGATACCCACAATGCACCACCGCAGATCCATTCCATATTAAACTGTAATGGTTAGGATGCTTTATATTTCAGTGTAAATCAGGAAAATTAACCTTTAAAGGCTGATGAAAATAGTGAATCGTAAAGACACACGAGTTTCATATCTTTTTCTAATGGGCTTGTTAGTGGGCTGACAAGTTGAATCAGGTGTGGGACAAGGCAGGGGGTCCACAAGGCTGGAATCCAAAGCCATTATGATGAGCTATGATGAAATTTACTGAATAAATAATCGCATCAATATCGCTCGGAGACTTTAATACCACAACAGGAATTATTATCACGCTCCCACTGTAATGTGAAAAATATTCAACCTTGGCAGATATCCTGTAACATATGGTAGAGAAGGTCATACTGTTATGGCTGTCAATCATATGCATATGTCAGTAGCAGGTGAAGAGTTCAAGTGTGCTGCACAGTTACTGGACATGTTACTGGACATGATGCATTTAGGGGACCAATCCAGAGCAGAAGAAGAGATGAAGAATGGAAGGGACGCAGATGGCATTAGGTTGCAGGGAGGAATCAAGATAAGGTAGATATGACTCAACTTGATTAGAATGATCAAAAAACATAAAACACAAATCAATTTTAATGGAATATACAGGATTAAAGATCTGTCTTCTTTTAGAGTAATTACATAGACACCAATCAGGCATAACCTTAACATCACCTCCAGGTAAACTGACCAACATTGATCACTGACCAACAATTCACCAGCAAATTGGTGACAGGATCATGGGCACCCCATGCCTATGTGGACCAAAAGTCTGATGCCACAATTCACTGAAAAAAGTCACTGCTGGCCATAATGCAAAGACTTTGCAACCAGAATACTCAGTCACCGCAGCCAAGCGTGGACTTGTCCCAGCAGGAAGAGACCCCAAGACTGCTGACCCAGCCTCCAACCTCCCCGGATCCCAACCAATCAAACAAAACAAGATTGTCATCATGTGCATCATGATGAAACTGCCTCTCATGAAGACCTTCCCAGGAAAGCAAGACCAAAACTTACCTCTTCTGCAGAGTAAAGAAGTTTATTTAGAGTCATCAGCTTCAGAAATTGCCAATTAACAAACAGCAGCTCAGATTAGAGCCGTTATGAAGCTTTACAGAGCAGAAGTAGCAGATATACATCTCAATATCAACTGTTCAAAGGAGATTATTGTGTATTTTATAATAAAAATCAGGAAGACCATGGGGTTAGAAGATATGTCAAAACTTTTGACTGATAGTGTCCTTTGCCGTTATGTGTACATCGATGTGTTTCATTGTCATCATCATCATCATCATAATCATCATCATCACAACCATTGTCATCATCACCTTGACAGCTGGGCAGCGCTCTGTTCCACTCAGGTCGGTTGGTGTTTCCCATTACACAGGTAAGCGTGGAGTAGCCCTGCAGTTGGTAGCCTGGCTCGCAATGGAACGTCAAACTGGAGCCCAGTTTATAGTCACTGCCGAGCCGAGTACCGTTCATCACACTGCCTGGGTCGAAACACGCCTCTCTCAACTTGGCTAGTGAGCAAAAGACAAATAACACAGAGTATGAGAAAAGTAAAACATGCATAAATATCCGAAAAAAAATCCCCTTTTTATTATCAATAACAATTGTTTGAGAGGAGGCAAGTGGTATAGTGGTTAGCACTGTGTGCACCTCCAGGGTGAAGGGTTCGACTCCTGCTACAGGGTCTGTGTGTGTGTGGAGTTTGCATGTTCTCCCTGTGCTTGGTGGGCTTCCGCCGGCACTCCCGTTTCCTCCCACAGTCCAAAGACATGCAGGGTAGGCTAATTGGTGTTTGAAATTCCCCGTAGTGTGCAAGCGAGCGGGTTGGCTCCCTGTCGCCAACTCGTGCACACCCCACCTCGAGTCCGGTGTGCAGGATTACCGCTATAGAGAGCAAGTCTCTTTGGGATAAAATGCTGGTGAGTTTTTTTTACTAAACTCGTAAACTCTTTTGTTCTTTTCCTCTGTTGGAAAAAACAAACAAAAAACGTTACAGGTCAACCTGAAGGTTACAAGTGCTGATCCTGACAACTCCCTCTATAAATGTTAAACATCGACAATTTCCTTTGTTCAACAGCAGCGCATTTTTGATCTATTTATTATTAGGATTCTGAACATCTATCTAAACATACCACAGAGCTGCAATAACAACAACAAAAAAAGAATAAAAAATGTAGACATCAAGCTAGATATCAAGCCCATAAAAAGGAGTTCAAAACCCCCAAAAAACAAATACATGTGGCCTGGGGGTGGGGCCAGCCCCAAGTGCCTGTGGCTGGAGCATAATGAGTGCTGCAATCCATCCCAGCCGGCGGCTCGTTAGAGAAAGAATAAAGGAGCTGCTCGCCAGAAGAGAAAAGAAGGAAGACGCTAGAGGATCAGTGCTTGCATGCAACAGTGCAGTAATTGCCTTTTCTCTCTGCCTCCCAAAAGATTCCTTAGATGAAATTCACACTCATCGACGCAAGCCAACTGCACCGCTAGAGCCATATAGGAGCTAAGCCTAGTTTTAAACAAAATACGATGATACAGGAAGGTTAGGGACAGCCAAATGGGATTGTGTGGTGGTGATACGCCGCAAATTAAAACATTAAAACAATCTGCGAGTAAACAATACAGCTTGTTGAGTAGTCTGGCAGCACAGGAATTTCATACCCATATCGTGTACTGGTGTCATATCCTGAGCTGTCAAACCATCACCAATCACTAAATCTGATACCAACTCTATACAAGTAAAAACACTTTCTTTGCAGAACTAATGCCCCTCAGTGTGAACTTGTGTGCAGAGGGTTGGGGGAAAATTAGTGCACAAGGTTCTGTGTTGGGTGCCGTACCATGTTGCATGTTGTATCCTTCATCAATAAGGGGGACTTATCCATAAAAGTTGTAATAAGTCATTTTCTCTTCCTATATTTATGCACCCTACTATCTCTCTTACTTAAACGTTATAAGGCTTTACTCTAACAGCTAATAAACAGCAATACACTGATCTAATTATGTACAGATGCAGACGCTCAGAAATGCTGGAGTCAGCTCGAGGCCAACCAGTTACCAGTTAACTTCCAGGCAGTTACGGTGCAATGAAAAAGTTAAATAAAAGTAGGGATTCCCTAGTGCAAATGATACTAAAAGTAAAAGTAAAAGACCTCCATTTACTTGTGTACTTGGGTAAAAGTACAGGGCTTATACCGTTTTAGCTCGCAGTAGCCTTTTCCATAGTAAAAAATCTCTCCTTCTGGCTCACTGATTTCTGATTGCAAACAGGCTGTTTTCATCTCTGTCCATGACGAGCTCCGTTTCTGCTTTCAAAAACCTGTTACATTATCAGTCAAAGGAAGGAAAGTCAGCAGGTGGTAAGATTCCCGCTGAAAATCCTGCCCACTAATGTGGTTAAGTAATGCAGCGCTATGTAGAAATGTAGGTACGTAAAAGCTCAACTATTTGCTGTACTTTGGAGTGGAGTAAAAGTAAAAAAGTATCCTACTCATACTACTCGTGTAAAGTTCAGATGCATGAAATATCTACTTAAGTACTGTAATCAAAGGCATGTACTAGGTTACCTTCTATCTCCGGTTATCAGCAGCCCCTTGTTCTACTACTGTCAGAAAGGCATGTCTAGATTTCACATTAAACACACACATTAAAGCTCCATTTACAATCAAGGAACGTTATATTCACATTTCTGATAAAATACACATACTAAATGTGCAAAAAAATTTTTTTATTTAGTCGTATCCAATTCCCACCCGTCACTAGGGGGCTCCCACATTAAGGCTACTACTACTACCACCGGTCAGGGTGCTTCCTCCGAACTACGTGACGCCAGCCGTCTGCGATCTGCTCATTTCACTTGCGTGAGTTCATGATTGGCGGTAGTGCCGTGACTGATGTAAGAACCATGTGCCCTCCCGTCCAACCCCGCTGAAAGAGCTCAGCCAATCAGCTACAGCTACAGGCTACAGCATCACCCGGGAATCGAGTTAGTGATCTCTGGATAATAGGGTGAGCACTTTAACACTACTCCACTCGGGGGCTAAAACGATGTACTTCTAAGGCAAAAATTTATGAACATGTACGGCTTGGAACAGGGCTGCTGTAAGGAAAGAACAATTCAGGAGATAAGTTATTACCACAGTGTCAGCACTGAATTAAACCTACACCTATTGTTTCTGCCCACTTACCAACTGATATGGAGGGGTGAGGGGGTTGATAAAACACACCAGTATGTGGTGCTTCCTCCAAAATTGCTGCTACAAAGATAGAGTCACATAATTGTCTACAATGTCATTGTTGCATTAATTTCTCTCTTTATGTATCTTGTTCAAGTCTAACAACGCACAAAGCAAGGTCCATGATGGATTGGCTCATGAGGAATATTGTGGAAGAACTCAAATCCTGACCTCTACACCTTTGTGAGAAATGAATGTCTATGCAGGAACTCACTTGCTAATGCTCCGAAATCCAATGCAAAGCCTTTTTTTTCTGGGATCCTATCATACACGCAGTTTTATATTATACTTATAAAAAAAAAGTTTAGAGAAGTTGACTGTTGCAATTTCGGGCTCCTGACCAGAAACAGAGCTGAATGAGAAGCTCTGAAAAATTGAAGTGAAGCACTCAGCAGACTGTCAAAGGCTGAAATGCGTCTCTCACACAATAAGACTATATCTCGCAAAACATGCAAAGCCGTCTGCGACAGGCCTTCAATGTGTAGAAGAAAGAGCAAGTTGTGCTGCAGCCAAAAAATATGGCAGAAGTGAAGTCCGTTTTAAAGCTCTTGAATTATTGTGGACATTTCTTGCCAACCTGTGTCCTGGCTCTCTGCCCTGGTAAGGGAAAAAAACAACAACAAAAAAAAAAACAGAGTTGCAATAGAGCCGGAAGCATTGGAAAGCCTTATTTTGAGAAAAAAAAAGTAACACAGGTACTTATGCTCTGTGATAGTGTTGTGTGATGTGATGGTGTTGGCAGACGAAGTGCCAGTTGGTGCCACTTTAAAGAATACTGTGGAACTAGATTTGCTTTAAAGAAAACGCAAAGAGAATGAAGAAAAATGGAAAAAAAAATTAAGTTGGCATAGAAATCTAGAAAAGTGTGAGGGGTACAGACTCGAATCGTTAAGTGTGTGAGGTGAACAGACTTAAGTCCACCTATCTTAAGTCTGGACCCTGGACGTCGTGTTGCATTGGTCACTGACCCGACCGGGGGAATGCGTACCGTCAATAGCCAGTGAACATGCAGGAGGATCATGGCAAAGATATAGGAAATATTAAAAAATAACGCTGGTGAATATTAATATTAAATATTAATGAAATTACGTAATGATACATTGATTTAATACTAAATGAAAACGTTCACATATTAAAACTGCTGCTGCCTGTCATGCATCCATTTTTTTTTCTTTTCTTCCTTCCTCTTCTTCTTGAAGGTTTACTCACTCATTCACTCACTCATTACTCCTTGCACTCATGAGAGTTCGGTGTGTTCAGTTGGCCTCAGGTGGCGTGACAAGTCTTGTAGCCGATGATCCCTCATCTGGCACAGCCGTTAAGTGTATGATGCACCATTTTTGAGTATCATTAAAAAAAAAATCTGCATCTGCAGAGTCTCGATAGTAATTTTCATCTGGCAGTAGGGTTTGCACTAAAGGTACATGGTTTTAGGAGCTGGAGAAGACTGAGGAATCCTGTACCCCATGCCCAGGAGGAAACCAGCACTTATGAGGTCTTTGTGACCTTGGGGTTAAAATCAAAACTATTAACCACTTAAATAATGCCTCCAAAGAGATCAAACATTTTCATGTAAGTGCCAATGCCAATGCCCTTAAAGAAATTATATGCAAACAAAAGAGTCCAAACTACAAAGGTTCTTGTTCGACTACCCAACACATAGGTCACAAAGTACGAGTTGGACTCTGAGTAGTTGACGTCTCTGGATCTACTTCACCCACAGCGGTGATTAAAATCCACAAAACCCTCTATGACCAGCATGGGACTGATGGACAGTATCATTTTAGAAACAAGGTCATCTTCCTTATTCCGAAAGCAGAATCCATCAACTAGGACCAGCCTTTATAACCAGAGGTGGTTTTCCACCATGATCCTCAACCTCTCATAAGGCTCCCACGACCTTAGCAAACTAGTTCAGCACCATGGACAATGGCAATATAAGGATCACGGAGACCTCAAAAATATCTCCAAACTTTTCTCAAGCAGCAAAGCCTCAGAAAGCTCCAGGGGCACCATTACTGAAGGCAGCACTTGACCAGAGCATTCAAAAATCAGCAGTTACCCATTGGGGTCTTGAACATCGCTCTTGGTTTACAACCCAGCTGGAATAAGGAGGTTATGTGAGTTAAGGAAAAATAAACCCAATACCACTCCTGAAGTTTTTGCCTTGACATATTTTCAGTACCATATGGGGCATTTGTGTAGTTAATCCACCTGCCAGCATGTCGTTGTTTTTTTGGGAGGAGAGCGAAAACAAAAGAACCTGGAGGGTATGTGAACCCAGGGAAACATGCTAAGCCCCACATACTAATACAAGCTCAGGATCAAACCGAAGACCCCGGAGCTGCAAGCCAGCACTGTTAGGTACTGCCACATTTACCCTTATACTCCAGATGAAAGCCGGTGTAGCTCACTGAACCGTCACTGCGGAAGGCTATGTGCATGATGTTCGAGCTGCTTTCTATCTTCTCTGGCAGCTTGCTGTCTTGAAATGTCCCAATCAGATGACTGTTGGTGTGCGGGCCATCATAAATGTACAGGAAGTCATAATTGGGCTCGATGCTGAAGCTGCAATGGAAAGCAAAGACTCATGAAGGTGAATATTTCAGTGCCATAGTGCATGCTTAATCAAAAATATTTAATAATAGCCTTATCACTGTTATGTTATACAATCAGGTCTATAAATTGTGGAACAAATTTTGGAGGATTTTTGACATTTGGCATCTGTACAGCAAGGAAATGAAATGAAACACTTTCAGCTTTAATTCATGGGGTCTGACCAAAGTGTAGCATTAACCATTATGCAATTACAGACATTTTAAGGTACACGTTCCCATTTTGGTGGCTCATAAATAATGGAACAAGATAACATTTTTACAGTCTGCCTGAACTCTGGAACCCATAGAGATGACTAAATGCTGAGTTCCTCCCCTTGATATGCTTTGCCAGGCATTTACAGCAGCTGCCTGTACTGTAGCTGCTGCTTGTTTGTGGGTTTTCTGCCTTCAGTTCTGTCTTTAGTAAGTGAAAAGCGTTTTATATTAGCTTGAGATCAGGTGACTGACTTGTAAAGAGAAATTCTTGGGTAGCTTGAACTGTATGTTTCGGGTCATTACCCATCTGCAATAAATGACGTCCTATCAAAAAAGATGCAGCATTTGGCTAAATCTGAGCAGAGAGTATAGCCCAATACACGTTCGATACACTCTTCAGTTGTCTTCCAGGTTGCGAGTCACTTACTTCTTTTAAGAATGTCCAACACTGTTGTATTGACCACCCCCAATGTTTCTGCTATCAATCTGATTGGCTTATTTTTTTCATTTTCGGCTTATAATGGCCTCCCTTAATTGCATAGACACCTCTTTGGATCTCATGTTGAGAGTTTAAGTGAATATCTACCAAATGCAAATATACAGACCAGACATGACCATGCAACTACTTGTCAGCAATTTCTTCCATTATTTATGAGGCACCAAAATGGGGGTGAGTGCAGGAAAATGGCTGTAATTCCTGAATGACTAATGCCACACCCTTGGGCAGTGGTGGCTCAGAGGGCTAAGGCACTGAGTCACTGATCGGAAGATCGGTGGTTCGATTCCCAGCTCATCCAGATTGCCATTGTTGGGCCCTTAACCCTAACTGCTCCAGGGGCGCTGTACCACTGGGGGGCGCTGTACCATGGCTGACCCTGCGCTCTGACCCCAGTTACGCTGGGATATGCGAAGAAGGAATTTCACTGTGCTGTAATGTATATGTGACCAAAAATAAAAGGCTTTACTTTTGATTTAAAGCTGAAAACCTGGACACCAGTCACATGTTGCAGTGTCCAGAGGACAAATGAGAAAGAACTAATCATTGTTCCAAATGTACTCTATGGACCTGACTGTATGCCATTAAAAAGCAACATAAGGTTTTTTAGTATGGTGTGTTACAGCTACAAAAACCACTTCGATGAACCTTGATGTAGATTTTACAAGTCCCCAAATATGATATATTCAAATAATATTGCTTCAAGTACTGTTTTGACAATACTGGTGGAAGCCAATTTCTAAAATGTCAGTCGAAAAATCAATCACAGCTTTTCAGAAAGTCCTAGCATATGATTTACATCATTTCCATCCTCATCGATTCATTCAGTAAGCCTAGGTGACTCAGTCTATGGATAGAAATGGGCTCATCCTGAAAGAGATCACTCATGTCAGGATAAAGCTGATCAGTCAGAGGAACTTTATTGATCTGCAGTGCTGTGTCCCCTCTTGAGAAAGACAAGTGGAGCCAAAGCATGGCAGGGGATTAAAACATGCCTCACACAGCATAAAAGATCCAATGGGTATTTTTTCCTTCAATTCATCTGAATCTAATTATCGACCCTGGATTAACTATACTATGAACCCAAAGAATCCATGAAAAAAAGGGGAGGAATCCGTATCCATAGGGTGTCTTCCACACTAAAAAATTTCAGATTATACACATTTGAAAAGGTGGCTCTTTATACATCAAGAGTGTGATTCATGGACAAAAAAAAAAAAAAATAGCATTATTGGAAATCGAGCAAGAAATGGTCCCGAACGATGATAAAAATGATATTCTGTGTAATGGATGTAAAAACGCTCCACTTTGCACTTTTAAAACGTAGGTAAAATCAGACTTCTCAGGAGAAACGATTCCGCCTGAAACACCCCCTTTTATCTCTTCCGAAATACCGCGGTAGAAGATGATGTGCATTTCTAATGACTAATGCATGAGGACACGCACTGCTATGTCAGTTTAACTTACTTTCCCCAAAATCTCCCTTTCAGCTAAAAACATGATTCCAGTTTAGAGAACACAAAAAAGGAAAGAGCTTACCTGATGAACGCTAATGAGATGACATAATCGGGGTGCACTGTGATGAACCAATCGCAGTCCTTGCTGTGTGGGTAGGGGTGAGGGAAGTTTGGGGAGAGGATAAATCCTGATGAGCCCGTGATGTTTCCTCCACAAGGAGCTGAAAGGCGAGGGATAGGACGCCGTTCATTATTGTTAATTGGAAAAGACAAACGCTCGAAAACAAGCTAATTAAGTCAGGCATGCTCAGGTGTCTTCGGATACCCTGACCGGGTGAACCAAGGGACACAGCGTGTGATGGGCGTGTCAGGGTAAGAAGGGAAGCTCATGAAGCGATGCAACCACGATGCATAGTGTCCACTGTACATGCCTCTGGAGGCGGGGTTATGATCTGGTGTCGCTTCAGTCGCTCAGGTCGAGACTCAGCAACGTTATGGGGCAATAAAATTAACTCAGTTCCTTTGATGTCCATTTTATCAAGCCTCATATCACTGCCAAATTAACATTGCTACAACATTTGGAGCTTTATCCCAAACCTTGCAACACGACATGGTTACATCGCTTTCTCATTGATTAGCTAGTCGTGTTTCATTCTCATTAGCTTCTGGTTAAAGAGTTGTGATTTAATTACCCTTTGCGATCCCCAGTGTGTGTGTGCGTTCTACACCATCGTTCCTCGTTCCTACCATATTAGACAAATCTTAGCCCGAACCGAAGTGTTAATTAACCAAAGTCTGGGCTTGTCCGTGATGCCCCAAGTAAGATCAAACATGTGACCGGAGAAAAAAAAAAAGAAAAAAGCTTTTATAAATAAATGAGGTGTCTGAATCGCATCGCGATCGATTGAATTGCAAAGTATCCTTTAAAGCCAGTAGGGGTTCATTTATTACCTACACTTCCATTATTACTTCCTAGTTTATTTATTACTGTAGAATCCATTTTAACATCTTGTACCAGCATGCAGGAAAGCACATGACAAATCAAATCAACCCAAATCAAATCAATGCACTGCTCTACTTTGTCAGGACTATAAAAAGAGAGAAGAAAAAGGACAACACATCCATCACGCCGAATTTTAACAATAAAATAACTTCAAGCTTTTTTTTTTTTTTTTTGAACAATAGTTTTGCAAACTGCAGCTGATTGCTGAATTCCGGCGAATTTCCCCCCATCACAGGACACGCCTCATATACTCTGGCGTCTGAATGCTGACTGAGCACTCGATCAGATATTTCTGTCAAAAAGATTTATTATTAAAGAAGTTTTCTCGTCTGACTCATTTTGCGGCTGGACTTCACGGTGTTCCACTCTGCCATGGCAGGTGTGAAATGCTTGAAATGAGGTGCGCCCAAAGTTCCCAAAGGCCTTTTAAACGGAACTTCTGCAAATTGAAAAATCTCACCGATGCAGGTGGGAGGGCTCGGTTGCCAGTAGTATCGGTTTTCCACCTGAATGCAGGTGATCCGAGACTCGCCCTGGAGCTCGTAGCCTGGGTCACACACGAAGGTCATGGTGTCGCCCGGTTCCTTGCCCTCGCCGCTCCGTGTGCCGTTCATCGGGGTTCCTGGATCCCTGCAGGCGGTCGCTACTGAACCTGGAAGGAAAAACAAAGTGGAACAAAATAACAGAACCAATTGTTTTAGGCGTTATTGTAATGGGATATACAGTAATGTTGCTGGCTGAGGATGCGTGCGGCTCAGGTTGAGAACATCAGCAGCAGTTTGCATTTCCATTTTCATGACATTGGGTTCTCTTTAAAACGTTTGCTGCATTGCTAATCCGTCTTATCTTTTGAAAATGTTCTAGTTTTTAAATCCTTTCTGATAGAGAAACTTTCCGTGAATGGCAGTTGGTTGCTATGACAATCGGTGATGATAAATCAGTGCTGCAAATTCTCAGGTGTTTATTCATTCTTCTGTAGCCTTCCATCAGATACACAGGACAAGGGAAGAAATTTTGTGATTTTTAGTCTTGACTCAAGGCTTTGAAACATAAATATTATATATATATATATATATATATATATATATATATATATATATATATATATATATATATATATATATATATATATATATATATATATATATATTTCCGTATAGATTCCTCAGCATTTACCTGCTCTCCTGGCTGACTGAAAATGAATCCAACGACTTAACCTATTATATTAAGGCTTGCAAGAATAATTGAGCTTGTCATACTGACATCTGTGGCAGAACTGAACACAAATTTATCGATTCTGGTTGTGCACTGTAAATGCGAGATGCTTACTGGAAAAGTCGATAGCGAAGCCAGACTTGCTGATGTAGAAATCGGTCTCGAACTGAATGGTGACGATGTTGAGGGTGCTGTGGATCCCGTCAGGCAACAGGGAACCGCTTACTTCTCTTAGAAGCATCTCGTTATCCGGACGTCCATCCCATACCTTCAGGATGTCGTGAGATGCTTCGGTGTCAAAGGCTAGAAACTGGAGGCTTTGGAGAGAGAAAGAAGTCACATGATTCGAATTCCGATGAGACTTTTTAAAAAGGTTTTATTCTGTCTTTCAAAGGGGAACCCATCCTTACACTCATCCATGCATCATCTATGACTAAGGGCAATTTGGAAATGGCACTCAAAATTTTATTCATGCATCCGGACTGTCGAAGGAAACCAGACTACCGGGAGGAAACCCACCAAGCACCGGGAGAACATCCAGCTTCCATGCACACGATGCAGAGGTGGGATTCAAACCCCCTACTGAGCCACTGCGCTGCCTCAGTAGGAAACCTAATTAGCCAAAAATGATCCCACACTTTGTTTCTTGTGTCAAGATGAATAAATCTCGCTCTGGATCTGGATCTCGGATTTGGCCAATTTCAATGTCTTTCTTTGGTACTGACACCAAATCAAAGCAGACTGGCTCACTAATGGACGTCCATCATTTCTCTGATCAGCCGCTTCACACTGTGCATCCGGAGACCATTCAACACAGTCTTGATCTTTGTCTTCTTCTCCATTACTGTGATGCTCTGAAGCTTTATCACAGAATATAATTAGCAGACATATTTTAACATTTATTTCCTCCTTTCCTCGTCTGGGTCACTGCTGATCCGGTCTGCTAAACTGTAATTAATTCAACTTTCTCCTTTGTAAATCCAGTAAATCAGTAACCTACATACATTGTAATTGTAAAGATCTACACCTTGGCTAAATATTGAAAGTAAAACTTAGGGAAGTTAAGAAGTTAAGCTTTCTGTGACGTCTTAATGAAATGTATTTTGTACAGAAAAGCTGAGGTACCTGACAGTATTGCCCGAGTCCACCTCGATGGTCCATGTACAGCGGAGATTGTTGTCGTAAGGGAACGGGTATCCAGGAGATAATATCCTTCCTGAAGCTTCACCTTTAAAATTTCCACCACATTCCGCTATAGGAGATCAGAATAAACGGGTCATTACGCGGTCATATCTTTTCTTGTTTTTCTTGATCGGGCAATTTTCTTTCAGATAGTGGTTAACTTGTGAAGAATACGATGTATTGGATCAGGACAAAATGCATGGGGGAGGTAGCATAGTAATCGATTTAAAGCCAATGCGCTGTAATTAGAAACCCTAATTCAGCTCATTTAATAGTTTTCTTCAAAACAATATACTAAGAAAAAATTTGATGCTATATATATATATTTTTTTCCCATTCAAGCATTATTTACTAGGGCTTGAGTAATTGCATTTGTGTATGAATTACATGAAAAGGACAATAATTATTTATCCTGAAAACCTAAAACAATATAGCTTGTATAGAAAGTATATACAACATTTAAATACTGCTTGCATAACAATTAAATAATATTAAGTCGTTTTCTTAAAGTTTTACATTCATACTGTACTGTAGCTTTTACAACACGCAATTTAATGTGACATAAACAGAAAATATATATTTATTCATCTATTTATTTACATACTTAAATTAAATGCTAGTATCTGTTGCCACTGTTGTAAATGTAATAAATTCCTGATTTGTATTAATAGTTACTGTATTATATGATCCCAGGCCCACTCTGGAAGAAACTAACATGCATTCATCATCATAGGGTTGGGGGGGGGGGTAGTGGGGGGGTACCATAATCGTACTTATCACGGTGCTCGTCAGAAACATGGATTTCGAAGCCACATATGAAGCATCAGCGCTAACAGCTGCTAAGTCATAATTGCGTAGCATAAGCTTCTTTGCAGATGACGGGAAGAAAAATGAGCTGGGTGGAGATGCTTTAACCAGCTGTTCTGTCTCTTTTGCAGTGATGTGGCTTTACAGAAGGGATGAGGATGGGAAATTCTAGACAACTTATTACTTAGCACTTATGAAGTCTCATTACAGCTCTCAGCATTGATTGATTGATTGATTGATTGAAGACGAAGAAACTAACATGCAAGAGACTAGTAAGGCAGTGAAGAGTTTCCCAAATAGAGCAGTGCAGCATGGAATTTCTTTACGCCTACTTTGCTTGTCATTTTCCTGACTCTAGAAGAACCTATTGTTACAGAATGTGGTCAAGTGTAAGAGCCAGACTGTAGATCACTGTATTAAGTGTTTAGAGTAAATACAATGGAAAGACTAGTGACAGGGCATGTGACTAAAGGATCTGGCTCCTAAAGAGGACTCATTTGGCTACTGTATTACACCAGGACTGGCGCATGACCACAAAAATGACATACATACACACATATATATATATATATATATATACACATATACACATACATCTAGGCATTTGGCAGACACCCTTATCCAGAGCGACTAACATTTTTATCTCATTATACATCTGAGCAGTTGGGGGTTAAGGGCCTTGCTCAAGGGCCCAACAGGGACAACTTGGTGGTAGTGGGACTTGAACCTGGGACCTTCCGAACCGTAGTCCAATGCCTTAACCACTGAGCTACCCCTGACCCTCATATTTGTTTATTTAATATAAAAAAAAAAAATAAAAAAAAAGTATATATATATATATATTTTTTACAGATTATAACAAATTAAATATAAGATGATTAAGCTTATTTCTAGTAAAATAACTATAATAATAATAATAATAATAATAATCTTGTTCTACAGCAAATAACTTTGCTTATCTCAAGAAAAAAATTCCTAAAACCTAGCATAATTATCTGCCAGTAGAACAAGATATTTTTTTGCTTGTAATTTTAGGAACATTGGATTAGAAATAAGTGAATAATCTTTATTTGGTTTGTTTTAATCTAATTCTAGTAAATTATACATACAGTACAGTAGTTTTGGCTAGATATAAGAATATTTCAATTCTAAGCTAAGCTAAGATTTTTTTGTAGTTTGGAACAGAACAGTATTAAAATGCAAAAATCGATGTCTTAGCAAGAGAAAATATCTTGAATCTAGATAAATCTATCTACACTTGCGTGAAATAAGATTACAACAGAATGAATATCCGATTATTAAGCTTATTTCTAATGAAATTTTACAAAAAATATATCTGCTAGTTTTAGGAATACATTTTTTGAAAGATGCAAATTTGTCTGCCAAAGGAACAAGAAATGATACATACAGTGCTGTGAAAAAGTATTTGTTCCCTTCCTGTTTTTATTTATTTATTTATTTGCATTTGTCCCAGTTGAATGATTAAGATTGGACTAATTTTAATATTGCACAAAGATAAATGCCGCGGTAAATACAAAATACAGTTTTTAAATGAGAATTGAATTTATTAAAGGCAAAAAAGCTGTCCAAACTCCTTGTCCATACCTAAAAAGTAATTGCCCCCTTGCTACACTAAATCCATTTTTTGGAATGCTGAGTTAAATTTCACTTGCCAGACCCGGACCTGATTACTGGCAGACCTGTGGAATCAAGGAATCAATTAAATAGACCCTTTCTGACAAAGTCAAGCATGCTAAAAGATGGTTACAAAGCCGTTTCTATGGTGAGAGCCACTACCGACAAATAGAAGGGGGCAATACTTTTCAACAGTGCTGTAGTAATTACGAATTTAAGAATATTTCACTTGCTAACATGTTATATTTGCAGTGTAAAACTGTCACTGTGCCAAAGTAAATTAATTCAAGAGGCTTGACTATGAACACTATGCTATAGGCTACTACTATAGTGAACAATGAGTTCCCAGCAGGACGTTTTTGGTTGTATAAACATTGTGGTACCATTATTGATGTTGGGAGACCATTGGTATCGGGTTGTTAGAATTATTTCTATAACATGACATTGGACCCACGTTGACCACATGGCTTTGGGATATAATCGACTGACTGATTCGAAATAACATTGCAACTCCAACTTTAAATCGATATTTGTTAACAGCATTTATTTTTTTACATCCACCCCCTAACAGAAATACATTCATGAAATGAAAGTAAGTTGAAACGGTGGTCTCTACGGTGAAAGCACTGCATGCCAATCACTGGTTCACCAGGAAAGCTGCTGCTGGGGCTAATAAATGCACATATATCGCTCTGTCAAACACGGTGCACCACAAAGCAACTCATCCTAGTAAAATATATATATATATATACATATATATATATATACATATATATATATATACATATATATATATACATACATACAGGATATCGCACATCTATAATTTAACAAACCATTATATCAGGAAGCAACCAAAAGTAAAAAAAAAAAAAAAAGAGGAAGGAAGGAAGAAAGTAAACAAACAAATCAACTAGTTTGTATGTTAAAAAGTGATAATGAAAGTTGATCACGTCACCCAGGGGTACTGTATAATCACAAAGTGTAACACATACAGTGCAGTACATCCCTTTTTGAACAGATGCATGGCAAAAAACACTGTTCTCAGAATATCCTCAACCTCAATATTCATCCACTTTATCCTGCTTCAGGGTATCTTCCCGAGTAGAGGATAACAGGATTAAATCATCCACATTGATTATTCAGGAGAATACCCAAGTGTGTGCAGAACTGCATCTAAACAAAGCAGAAGTCGCAAATATCGAACTGCAAAATCGCAAATGTACTTGTGGACTTGGGTGACACATTTAAATCAGTTTTTTTTTTTTTTTGCAAGCATGAGAAGGAAATTTTGTTTACTGCTTATACAGTAAACAACATGTAGGCCATTTCCAGGGGAAAATAGATTCAACCAAATACCTATGCAGGACGGGAGCTGGTGGTCCCATGTGCGCCTCTCTCCTGTCATACACCTCAGCAGACTGCTGCCATGGAGCGTGTAGCCTGGGTCACACTGGTATGTGACGGTACTTCCTGCAAAGTGGCCTTGGTCGCTCACTTTGGAGCCGAACTGCGGCACGCCTGGCTCGTCACAGTGAGAGAGCTCGAAACCTGAGAAAAGGCCAGAGAGAGCTGGGATTAGTGTGAGGAAACGGATGCACTGGTTTGTTTTAGTTGTAAGAGCTTGATCCTGCTCAGGGAAGCGTTTGAGCCAAAGTCTATCAAGAAAACACAGCAGATTGGCATTGTGACCTTTCAGCAAGGCTACTAAAAGTGATCCTGGTTAAAGATGCAAATTCCCACTTCATTAAGAGACTTAACTAATAACAGCCTTGTTCCATTCTGGGCTGGATCACGTTCACTTCACCATGCTGGCAAACCGAGTTCGGTGGAGTGAAATTTGAGGTTTTGGAAGGACCCTCTTCACTTTAAAAAGCGGGGAACTTGCAATTTTCCAACAAACCTTAAATGACCCTTTTAAATGAGACCACTGATTTGAACCTGGCTCATTCCCCTACTAGCCAGCAGTCACATTATTAATGTGCGTATTAATGTGTGTTCAATCTCTCTCCAATACAGCAGGTGGCAGTATCACCAAAGTTGGTTTGTGAGCTGTCAATAACAACAAAGAGGAAAACAGAACCTGGTAGTCAACCTTTGCCAAATATTACGGACATTATCTTCTCCTGTGTCTTTCTACTTTATCAGCTGCAGTATGGCTGCGTAGCTCAGAAACCGAGATCGTCACACAGAAATATCAGAGGAAAACATGACCGTGATGACGTAGCATACTAAACAACAATCCAGTTCATACTGTGTTTGATTCGAGCCCTGCCAGAGTAAACCTTTCAAGTGGACCATGCTAGTGGGCAACGTACACAAATCCTGTCCGTAAGTAAAATTAGAGAGACACCTTAGGTCAAATAGAACATTTAAAAGTTAGAAGTGAATGTCTACTTGAATACAAGTGCAAAGAAAGAAAAAAAACTACAAACATATAATTTACTTAAGTATCAAAATGACTAAGTTACATGCATTAGCTCACAATACGCTCTCCTGACTGTGGCCGCCCTGTTTTTTTTTTCCACTGTCTGGAACTTGCTCCACCCCTAAACTTACTAAACGTCTCACAAGGGAAACGCAATAATGCATAACAGTCAGCATGCGGCTGTATTTCCAGATTTGAATATCACACACCACTATGGTTTTTGTAAAGCAACGCCATGCAGAAATGTAGGGAAGTAAAAGTACAGATATTTGCTGTAAAAACAATAAATAAATAAATAAACAATTCAAATAAAGTACTTAGGGGTCGACTGCATCATCGATGATGCCAATAATTTTTTTTTCCCTTTGCAAGTGTTTTTGTGAATTAAATTATTGTATTTTATATTTTATTGTATATTTTTTTACGAAATGAAAACAAAAACAGTAAATGTTTTTTTTTTTCTCCAAAAAGTTAATTGACAAATTCCTCAATTAATGTTAAAAAAAAAAAAAACAGACGTATGTCAGATTCTTGTCTCCACATGCGCTGGAGTCCCGCCCCCGCACCTAGCGCTCCGTTCACATGCAAGATTTATGTAGACGACTCTATTAGCTATAGCAATAGCTAACTGCGGTGTTGTTTAGGAGGAGTAATGTGCTGATGCATGCCCGTGTCCAACAGAACAGGTACAGTAGGGCTTGAATACAGTTTTTAAAATATATATATATATATATATATTTTTCACATAAATATTCTTATACACAGGTAAGAATCTCTCCACGATAAAATGATTTCAGTCGAAGGGCTTCAGTTTCAAATAATTTTCAAGTTAAAAAAAAAAGCATGATAATAATAATAATAATAATAATAATAATAATAATCATGCTTTTTTTGCTATTTGTGTCCAGCGTTGAATAATTATTTGAGCACAAATGGCTGGAATGACCGAAACAAAGCTGTTCACATTGACTGTACTTTCACTTAAAAAAGAAAATCAGTAAGTACAGTATGTTTGTGCTCTGATGTTTTTCTGCTTTGCAAAAGCTGCTCGTATCGGCTCATATGGGCAGCGTTTTAATCAAAGGGGAGAAGAAAAGTGCAAAGTGAAAGTGTACAGCAGAAACAGCAGCTTTATTTCATTCAGAAAATACTCAGGTAACCATCAACAGCACAGCACCATGCATGGTGTCTGTGACCGGCTGAAATGTGCTTGTGAATAAGCCGTATAGTGAATGTAAAGTTTTCACATGAGCTCGCAGCACGCCGTCATATACAGTATATATTTATAAGAATTTAAAAAAAAAAAAATTTTTTTTAAATGCAGTTTCTCTTCATATAATCCCCCAGAAGTACATTATACACAGATTTAAGCTCGCTAAATAAGTGCTGCCTTTGCGGCGCTGTGCCAAGAGCGCGATGTGAGCCGCTTTATTTCAGTCATAATATACTCATATACTTTTGCTGTGTAGTGTGTGTGTGTGTGTGTGTGTGTGTGTGTGTGTGTGTTTATAAGACTTGTATTTCGAATGAATGTTTCAGAAACCATGGTTTATTTTTCTCTCAGTAGAAGCCCTGTTTGTGTGAGGAATCTGAGTGTGTGTTGGTGTGAACAGCTGAGACAATAGGAGACCTGCTGAAACCTGATGTTACCTGAGCCAGGTGTGAATGGGTCTTACATGGGTATGCAAGACATGGGATGTTTGGTATCAAATGAAAGCTCTGTGTATTCCATGAACGTGGATATGCATGAAACTTTGGTTATATGAACCAGACTCGGGTATATACTTTAGGTATATTGACCTAAATTACTACAATCCCACTGAGATGGCCTCCCATGTGGGACGTGGCCATGCCCACGACCATCTCTGATTGGGACAGACCTGCACCGTGAGATTAAAGACCTAAGGTCCGAGCAGCCTCTGCACGTTTCTGAACGTCACGCCGTCTGAAAGGAATCAAGCGGACACCTCCCTTTCTCCGCTCTCAACCAACGGCTGAACTTTGACTCCTGAACTGCGCCACCCAACGATCGAAGACTAGCAAAGCAACTTCGGCTTGAACTCAGACGCCGCTTGAACGCCGTCTTCATGCCACGAAGAAACCACAGAAGAAGTCTCGGAGCGTCGGCATCGGTAACCAGGCAACCAACACGCTGACGAGGGCTTTCCCGAAAGATGTCACCTCAACACGGCACACCGACTAAACAACCGGCATGTAGCGCAAGTAAAACAAACAACGTTTCATACCTCGCTGAATGGTGTGCGCGAGTCATAACTAAACTCATATACACGAGTTCATAATTAAACTCATAATTAAACCCAAGGCTCTGCTCTTGTGACTGTCTCAGGTCTAGTAAACATTACAAAAGAACTCCATTAACTTTCACAGTATAAATTGTTCATGTGTATGTGCATGCGCGCGTGTGTGTGTGTGAATGATTAAATAGCGTAGCTTCATGTATCGTAGATTATAAAGAAACAAGAATTTATTGAACTAAAGAACTGTTTTTCTGGTCATGTATTTTAAAGTTTAAACATTTGCCCAGATCTTACGTTACCTTGAAACGCTACATATATTGGTGGAGAATACGTTGCGCATTGTGTCCACAATAAAAATACTACACCCAAGACTTTCATGAACTCAGTTCTGTGTTCAAAACAGATCTGCCAGGTTTGTTTATTCTCCTTTTTCTCTACTTTTCTGCTAGAGTTTGACATAAGTTTAAAAGTTGCACATGAATCTGACATCTTTACATCAGCCACATTATGAAAGCCCAGTTTGTGCTCTAAATAAATAAGGGGAAATGTATTAGCTACTATATTGGTAAATTTGAAATTTAAGAAGAGCGCTGAATCACTTCAGCAAGGCCTCAGACCTAAGAGTTAAGGAGAGTAACAAGGAACTTCACTGTCGTGCATGATATGGAGTGTTCACCATTACGCAAAAGTACAGTTGAACCTTGGATTGCGAGCATAATTTGTTCCTGAAGCATGCTTGTCTACTCCAAGCACATATGTATTAAAGCAAATTTCCCCTATAAGAAATAACAGAAACTCTGATGATTCGTTCCACAACCCAAAAATAAAATAATTATTACAAAATATAAAGTAAACAAATTAACCTGTACTTTACTTTTGAGAAGAATTATGGCTATATTGTTTGAGACCAGAGAGAGAAGAGGAGGAGGAGGAAGGGGGCTACTGTGTAGGATGACTTTCACACACGCACACATGTGCGTGCACACACATGCGTGCACACACACATACACACACCAGTTTACAGACAGAGACTTTTACTCACACAAGCGCTTACACATGTGGGCACACACACACACACACACACACACAGATACACACACAGACACACACATACAAAAACAAAATAAAAAAATGCTTCACGATTTACAAATCCAATTACAAAAAGGTATGCATATTTTGTTCAGATGAATAAAATAAGAAAATGTCACAAGAATTACCTACATTATGCTAGTATCTGTGGAATTTGTTTATCAGGCAGTCCTGCTTTTCCATCTGTCTGCTTTTTTCTCTCTCTTCTATTCACCTCTGCTGGAACTCATCATATTTTACATGACGTAACTTTGGTACTACAATATTAAATTGTTTAATATTATTTATTTCTAAAAAAAAATTGCCTCTACTCTCTTCTTTCCAGACTTGCACCATCTTTTTTCCTTGCTTGAATCGATATTCTGATGTCCTGTAGAGATAAAACCCAGGATCAATTCTTAAACGAAATCCTTATGTATTTATTCCTCAGTATCTCACAAATCGCGAACGCTGAAAACCGTAACAGATATATGAAGCTAGATTTATGTTTATTTTATATTTTGTAACTCTGAAAATGTAAATATAAAGTTGGGTAACCTTACAAGATCTGGACGGCTCCATTCTTTACGTGTGTAACAGATATTCATGAGCCAACAGCGAGGACAGCAGTTGCCAGCGTTGTGTGTAGGAGCTGATAGTATAACATACACATGAGTCAGTGATTGGAGCTCAAGCACGATGAGGGAAATTTCTCCTGAAGCTGCATTTTGCAGCACATACAGTAGGACTGTGCATAAGAATAAAATCTTCATAGTGAAATCAAATGTTAATGCACCTTTATCCTTTTATCGTTGGTTAAATTTACAAGTCATTATTTTTACGGTTTAGGAGCGCAGTGCTTTTAACAGAGCGCTTTTGTTTTTTTTGTCTCAGACAATTGTGCTATCAAGCCACACAGCACTTTTGTTAAATACTGCATCTACACTGGCAATACATTTGGATCAAAACTTTTTATGTTGTTCATCCGAGTGCTGTAATAGATGCGAAATTGCAGACTACAAAGAAAACTATGTTGCATTTATTAAAGGACAGGCAGAGAAATCTGCTGAATATCAGTACAGTTAAAAGGAAAGGAAAAAAAAATTTTGATTTAGACCTACAACCTACACAATCTACACCTAAACAATTTGTAATAATAAATGGTTCTGTACTAGGATTATATTCACAATGTTGCATTTAGTTTGTTGTAATATTACATTCAGAAATGTAAGATAAACACACAAAAAAAAATACATCTTAGCAAGTAAGATATTGTTGCATCTAGTCAAATGTATCTATATATATGACACAACAAACAAAAAAAAACATCTTTCAAGAAATTAATAAAAACTAGCAAAATTATCTGCCAATAGAACAAGACATTTTTTGCTCAAGAATCTTCTATTCAGTTTGTTCTAATCATGTTTTAAGAAATTATAGATACATTTAACATTGAAT
Organism: Clarias magur; assembly: GCA_013621035.1. Taxonomy (NCBI): domain Eukaryota; kingdom Metazoa; phylum Chordata; class Actinopteri; order Siluriformes; family Clariidae; genus Clarias; species Clarias magur. The sequence goes on from QNUK01000178.1 coordinate 1,048,584, forward strand.
TTAACATTTTGACATCATTAGCAAGTGGGATATTCTTGAATCTAGCCAACCTATGTGTAATTTCTTAAAATACGTTTACATTAAGTCAAATATAAGATTATTAAGCTTATTTCTAGTCAATCGCAAGTTCAATTTTCTTTTGTTCTATTGGTAGATAATTTTGCATCCTTTAAGAAATAAATTCCTAAATATTAGCAGAATTCTCTACCAATATAACAATATAACTCGCTGGCAAGTTTAGTAACATTTCACTAAAAATAAGCTTAATTTTATATTTGTATTTTTGTAAACTTATTTTAGGAAATTATGGACTGGTGTAGATTGAAGAATGTATAATTTGCTAAGATGTCCAAGTTTTGCAGTGTTGTCCTTTTGGGTCATTTGTACTTTAATTAGGCAACTGGTGGTGTACTTTAATTAGTGCTTTACAGTGGGGGCCAAACATATTGAATCAAAAGTGAAAATCAGTGTTTTATTGACGGTTTCATTGTTTAAAAAAATAATGATTATTAAGAATAATGAGAATAATTTGATATTTTATGCAATGAAATTGCTATATAACAATCAGTATTTAATATGAACTCTTTTATTCTTCCAATCCGGCTGGGCCCAGAGTCCAAAACGCGTCTGCGGTACTCTGGTGCCACTCGCTCAGTCCATGCCTACTTGATTGCTTTCTGCAGATCATTTGCAGAAATAAATTTGCCACACCAGTTGAAAATTCACTCGAGAATTCCCAAGATTTATTTCTTTTTTATTTTTAAATACCGGCTACAGAAAGTAAAAGTCCTACCACATATTTGTTCCGTCCATTATCTAAACCAGCTCATTGTAATTAGCTCTTCAGCCAGATGGGCGAGAACTAATTAGTGACATCACCTGCGGTGTGCAACGAGAGAACTATAATGCATGGCATATGTTGTCTTAATTTTTTTGGCCACCACTGTACTTTTAGTATCTTTTTCAATTCATTTTCTGGACTAGTAAAAAATAAGCCTCAGCCTTTCTTCTTACTTTATATCATTCTTTGCATCATACTATTCCCTTTATTTTTCTTAATATTGGTTAATCTTGGTCGCACACAAATCCAAAACAAAGCCCTTTAAAACATCTGTTAATATCAAATTTTCTGATGGTGATGTAAAAATAATTCTCTCTTCGTATCTTTCAAAGATAACGGGACATAGCTTGGCTATCTTACATCAGCTACATCCAGAACAAAAGTATACACTAAACAATAGAAATGGACTTTTGTTAAATAACAAACAGATTGTGGGGTAACTAAAACAATAGACAAAAAGTACTAGCTGCCTTACAATATACCACAATTAGCCATAACATGAGCACCACACAACATTAACACATGGGTCTGAAGGTGACCAAAAGCTAGCCTGTCCAGTCCGATCCGACAGAAAAGCCAAAATCACCAAAAGATACAAAAAAGTCAATGCTGCTATTGAAAGAAAGGCAGCAGAATGCCCAGTGCACCACAGGCCACCATGCATGGAGGGCAAGAAGGCAAAGAGACCAAGACTGTTGACTTGGCTACAAACTTTCCAAATCCCAATCCGATCAATCACCCATGAGATGCACTAAACAAACAAGTCCAATCCATGGAGGCTCCTCCCGGCAGCCCACAGCATCCAAGTCGTCCAAGTGGTAGACAGCACAGAACACCCTCAGAGTCCTTATGGAGTAATGCCCTAAGGGGCTAGAGCCGCCCTGGTGGCACAAGGGGAACAAACACAACACTCGGCGATAATGTTTTGTGTTGTAACGTTATGGCTGATCGACTTATGTCTTGGAAGGGATGTTCTAGCTTAATCAATACAAACCATGCTAGACCATTTTAAAAAGGTTAGTGCAAAAGATCTCTACCAAAAGTATACTCCTAGCTCTCTAGTATTTAGACTTAAGTCCTGACCTGACACAGAAGACTTTCCTAAAAGCACAGGTGACATTAAATGAGCTGAAAGGTCGAAATGTACAACCAAAAACCAAAGGTACCTAATGTGCCAAGAGAAATCCAGCAGCACAGTTCTAGCGTTTTTTCTAAGGTGGCAAAGGGTCAGTGGTATCTACCCCAGACATGGTACAGTAAGCGTGAAACTTGTTATAACTGCAAAAGAAGCAGAGAGTTAAATAACTCTTTTGAAGTCCTGCGGTGAAGTAGATGAAAAAAAAAAGAAAACAGCAGCGTGACTTTTATTGGCAAGAATTGGACAGAAATAAACAGGTAGAGTGATGCGAAAGGATTATGTGTTACCACTGTTTTAAGTTGTGACTGGCAAATACTCCTGCAGAGTCCAATATATGATTTTCCACCTAGAGTTGCAGCAGGAACTACTGTAGTGTTATGATCGGAAGATATGGTTTGAGCCATTTCAGAACATGGTGGTGAATTGAGTAAGAATAAAGTGAAATTTTGACACAAAAATGGAGAGTGATTATCTCATCAAGTAGCAACCCAAAAAAGGAGTCATTTTTGTTTCTGATAATTACTTAGACTGGCTAGGGAGGCAGAAGAATGGTTCTGCCAAAACTTGTAAACATTGTCACCAGTATTAATTCAGATGCATTGCGTGAAATCCATATACCCATGGCTGCTGCCCTGGTGGCAGCCTCAAAAGATATATAATAAGCATTACAGTTGTTGAGACAGTAGAAACACAAAGCTATGGGACTCTGCTGTTGCAATTTATCCAGCTCTATCTGACACGGTGCAGCAGCTGAAAGGTGAAACAGCTATTCAGGGAGCTGAGTGGTACATATCCTCAGATTCAAAAAAAAAAAGAAAATGCATTTCATAACTCCTGCAACAGATACATTAGAAAGACTATATGCAAGTAAGATAAATGTATATATGTGTGCTGAAAACACTTGAAAAAAATAGGTGCAGAATGGATTGCCAAGTTAAAAAAAAAAAAAAAAATGTTTTATACCTCTAGGCTGAGTCAGGAAAAGAGATGGCAGTTTCCGGTTCTGCAGTGATTACTGAGAATAGAAAGAATATGCAGTGTCTGATCGACACCTCATTTCTGATTTACAAGACAGTCTGAAGGATGGTACTTGTTTTTCTGTGTTAGAATTTCTGAAAGACTCAATCTGTCACCTAACTACCACCATCGTTGTGTAACGTCCCCGGACTTATCAATAATACATCTTATACTTCCCTAAAAAATTTCACACAAACTCTAAGAGCCAAATAATATGATGGTTTACTCAAAAGCTTTAAAAATATATATTTTTGTCCCTAAATTACACTGAAGTTTGCTTTTCAATTTCCTTTTCAGTGCATAACAACCTGAGGTCCGTATGAATGGACTTGATAGAAGCACAAATGAAGGTCCAGTGAAAGTAGATGCGTCGTGGAAAGGTGTAATGTATTACTCTGTAAATGAGCGTGTGTGTGTCTGTGCATGGTCCGTTGATGTCGCATATAGTGTATTTCAACCTCAGAAATCCACCTCCATCCTAACTAGATTTGAGTGAGTGGATGTAACCAGATTACGTAATAATAAGAGCACTCATGAAATGCTCATGAACCTACAAGCATATGGCTAAATGACTTTCCTAGCCTCAGCAGCAGGTTGCCTGGGGGACCAGTGAAGTGTACCCTGGCGGACCAGTGGGTATCACCCATCACTCGCACCACCATGGCCCAGGTTCAAATCCTCTATCACAAAATTGGCTTTTTGTAAAACATACAGGAGTCAGATGAGAAATCCCATAGAGAGAGATTTTGGTGAGAAAAGGTGTTACATAGTAGGTGTATGGATTTGAGGAGGGCTTTGAGGAGAACATATTGTTCTCAGTGAGTGCACTGCGAGAAGGAGGAAAATCCCCTGAATTCATGGTTTTGCGAACAGCAAGAATAAAAAGAATAAGGAGAAGCAAGAAGTCCTCGGCCAGAGGCCCACGACTACAAGGAGAGCTTGGAGAAAGCATCACGAGCAAGGCAGGAGAGAACAATAGTAGCACCGCATGTGCCATGCGGGACCCAAACCGGAGTTCTCGGCAACCCTCACGTGATTATTTTCTGGTTTACGTAGAAAACTCACAGACAAGAACTTAAGCTTTTACAGAATTAAACATGTAAATGGAGGACTTCCACTTTTACATGAGTAATATTTGCCCTAGGGAAGAATTTCTTTTACTCGAGTACAATATTTGTGTACTTTTTTGTGCCCACATATGAGAGCTCAGAATTTCCAAGAAATCTAAAAGAGGAAGTGATTTTTCTTTGGACTTCGAAATGTATGAAAGGAAATTTAGGTAACGTATAGCAGCAGAGAAATAACTAAATACTGCTTTAAAGTCATATTCACAACATTGTATCGGGGTCCTTTGTTTAATGCGATCCCAACATCACAGTAATTGTTGGTCTAACGCCATTTTATTAAATTAATGATATCTTTCGAAAACGGTTCTAAATACCAAAATTGTACGAACATCTGGAACATTGTGCCCTAATGTTCCAACAACCAACATGGTCACAAACCACGGTATCGGGCTTTGTGTTGGCCTTTAACCACTGATTATCAAAAAAAACTTTTTATACACCCACTTAGCAAACCTTCTTTATTATTTGCTTACCAAAGCTAAATTAAAAGATCATTATAAAAACAAAGGGGGAAAAAATGAAACCATGTCCTCCAGCTCAGTTAACTAGATAGCCATTTATCAGAAAGCTCATGTTAAATTATCCAGATGTTAAAGAACCATTTTTATTCGGCACTGTATTTTATCAGGTGCAGCGAGGATGATTGGTGGTTATTTCATAATGCACAGCTTGCATAGAGTTGAAGTTTTTGGGCAATGTGAATTTCTTTTTTTTTTTTATATATATTTCAGTTGCTTAAACCCAGGATGCCTTTAGAGATTTGAGAAAAAAAATGATATGCAGACATGCACCGGAGAGATATGCAGTGAAATATGAAACAGTGTTATCCGGGTTGTTGCTTAATGGTAAGAAGAGTAGTGTACCATGGATGTACATTTTGTGCAGAATACCATGTTTAAATGTAATTCAGCAGTTTAGTCTGAAGCACTTGGCGGGTAAACAAGATGCTCTTGTGTGTTTGCTAGCCGGAAAATCTGTCGCTGATTGCCTGCGGTGTCAGTCAAACTGGTTCATTTTGAGGAAGTTAGAGTTTCTTGTCCACAGTTGTTTACAAAATGTTTCAAATTCGAGGCTTGAGGTCTGACCTGAGAGACTAATCCAGCTGTCATTATATACTCATTGGATTGTCACTACAGGAGAATAAATAAACAGAATACGCATATATTTTTTTTTTCTGGTCTGACTAACCATGAGAACAATAATAGTCCACACCATTTGCTATGCAAGTACACGCTGTATACACAATCCGAGATCGTTGCAGATTGTAGTGTTTAAATACAGCTTACAGCAGAATGCAGGGTCTGGTATTTTACATGTCACTGTGGATTAAATGCCGGTTGTAAATGCAGCCTTGTTTGTTCAGAATGAATCAAATATGTCTGGAAAAACTGCCTCAGAAACATGCCTGCTGTGAATATATAAATACGCATTCGTGACCGTTCTGCTTTGTGTTAAATTCATTTACCTGATTTGCGTGCTAGGTACTGGATAATGTTGTGAGAAATGTATGCTCAAGGTTATCCCTCTGGTTAAGGCAAAAATAAAGCATTAATAAGGATGAAAAGGGAGTTCTTTCTAAGGTTATTACGCTAATGAGGGGAAAATATGTCAAAAAGAAAAGCAGGAATGAATAACAGAAAAAGAATACATAAATATGCATGCAAGGTTAATGTTGGGACCGTTTTAGTTTTGAGGTCTTTAGAAATAATGTGAGAAATCAAGTCAGACTTTATTCCTGTAAAAGCGCTAATGAAGTATATTTTGCTTTATCATCAATATCAACTAAAAAAAAAAAAAAAAACATTTATATATATATATATATATTTTTTTTTTCAAGAAAAAGAAATGACACGCATGCAAATATTTACCACCCTTTTGACTAGTTCATTTGCTTTACTGTTTCCAGAGCTTCCTGCTCTAATTGTAAAGTAAGGATGTTTCTTTAAAGCTTTAACGACTTGCCAATTTGCTCTCGAGGCTTATCCGCTTTACGGAATGAAAGAGAGGAGCCTGAGTTTCTTTCCATCACTAGAGAAAACGTTATTTAGCCATGTATATTCATTCATCTTTAAGCTGCCTGCTCGATTCTACCCGTGCACTCGAATATGAAAACTTCTAAAACTGAGTAGTCATGTGACCTTGCGAAAGCGAACTCGACATGCGGTGTAGTAAGATGGTAGGGAAATAGATCACTGTGGCTTAACCGAGCCTGACATGAAGATTCCAGTGTATATAATTAAAAATTACACTCACAAAGGATGTCCTCTGTATAAGTAATTGTAATAAATAGGGACACAAATAATATCATTCAAACCATTATGAGTTAATCAGAGCTTAACGAGCGAGCGGCATGCCTAATTAACTCATTAGGAAAGGTGCGAGTGAGACGAGCACCACCAGGCCCATCAGGAGTTGATGTCCCGGAGGAAAAGAGTAGCTTAAACGCGGTGTAATGGATCCGGACTACGTGGTAATAAAATTAAACAGGGAAATTCAACAGCAAAAGGTTTTCAGCAGTCAAAATCAGAAGCATGTGGAACAGCATGCTGTTATGGCTGCTCATTATGCTGTTATGGAGTTTGTGTAGCATGTCTGGATAGAAGTAAAGGAAATTGTTCGGTTTATTGATATAAATATATTTCTGCATGGCGGAGGAACACTCAAACATAAAGTTTGCATTTATGAGAATTCTTGCTTTAGAGGTGAGGAGGGTATTGCTACAGATGATATGCCATGCAATTCCCTTATGAAAAGTGCACAGAGTGAACTGCAAAGCACAACATTGGGACTTCTGTTATATTTACAATGCTACAAGCTTCTATTTTGTTTATTTTTTAACTAGATGGTTATTTTTAGATAATGTTAATTTTTGCAATCTGACTAAGGTTGCCAGATCTGTGCAACATAATCACCCCAATGCATAAGCAGTATTAAAGGGCAACTATTACACAATTACATTTTTAGTCATTTTAATAAATTCGGACAGATCTCCAGTGTTCGTATACACTCCCTGTTTTTCATTTGTATAAGATTTCCCTCCTAATGTGACCTCATATGAGAAGATCACCTCCCCCAATTTGTTGCTCAGCTCTGCTGTTTCCTGGGAGGTGTGACTTAGCAGTAGGGAAGTTAGGGAGCTCTGAGGGCTAGGTTAATTGTTCAAGAAATAGTAACATATGGGACCTTTAAAATATCTGGTTTGCCTTAGACAAAGGTTTTGAGATGATCTCAAACAAAGAATTGAATTTCATGAATGTAGGCAAATCAAACTGTATACACCTATCTGTCACAATCATAATTTGGGTTTGATGTTTAAGCTTCTCAGTCAGTCTCATGAAAGTGCCAGCAAGCTTACCACTGCTGTCTTTTAAAATCATGAAAAGTGTGACTGCGATCCTACACGCTCCTCTCTCAACCGGGAAAGCAAGGCCAAGAAATCGTTTCAGCACCAAGACCAGCTCCACTGCTCATTGTGGGGCACCTCAACGAAAACCAGGACTGGCAGCGAATAACCTGCTACCATCCCATATCACTGGCTGTCTAAAAGGCCAGCTGAGCATCAGTCCGATGAGTAGCAGGTCTTGGGTATTAAATTCACAACCAAAATTGGCCTTTTTGCATTTTGCATGCCGCCGAGGATGGACCAAGCCAGGTTTCCTCGACTTCTGCCTCCGCCAGCAGAGAACATCCCTGAGCTCAGGGTGACCACGGCCACCTCCAGAAACCAAGAAACTACACACTCTACACATTCGTCCCTGACGGTTACTATTTTCCCCTTCACTAGGTGTCTGTTTCGGCTTGCCCTGCTCAAGACTTTACTTAGGATTTCACTTATAAAGAATATATTTACATTATACATAAAGTGAAACGCAAAACCGATTTGTCCTTGAACAGACTATAGATACATGTTTTCCATTTGCTCACATTTAACTTCTTCTGCACACTAACACGTAAATCTAGATGTAATTCTCCACAATGGCAAATACAAGTGGTGTTCAAGTCAAACCGGGACTTGGGATGAAATTTCTGGTCAATGAAGGTATAAAGGTGTTTAATGAAGGTGAAAGATGAGACATCTGCTCTGGGAACTGTACACACAATCATTCACCAAGACCACCTGCACAGTTCAGGAACTCGGCTGGGCGTTATTGGCACATCCCCCGTACGGTCCAAGGTGTTTTCACACGTTTGGGCAATTAAAAGAGCTCCTGGGAGGCTAGCGTATAAGACATGAAGCAAGCACTAGTGAAACACTGGGATAAGTGCATTAGTATAGCAGGGGATTATATAAAGAAAGCTTTTTTTTTTCTCTTCTTTTTTTCTTATAACCATGTTCTGTTATTCTTCACAATCAAAAGTCCCGGTTTGACTTAAAGGCTCATCACATATCGACAGACTTGTACCAACATTAGGGATGGCAGATGCAAACATAATCAGGGTTCTTTCATCTTCAGGGCTGCTCTAATCAATTTCTCATTCTGCTATATGAAGACCGCGAAGCTCAAACCTTTGAAACATTTCAACATTTCAGGTGTACCCGCCTCTGTTTGAATATCCTTGTTGACCTTGGCATATTCCTTCAATCAAATCAATATTTTCATCTAAGGAACCGTTCCAAAAACTAATCAGCTCGAGTGAGCCTGAACCATGACCCTGCCTGAGGGAAGAGCCACGGAGGGAATGCAGATTTTATTTTACAACACGTGCCAAACCTGGCATAATATGTAAAAAAACACAATCACGAGAACACGGCCGTCGAAGGTAGAACTCGAGTGCGTGAGACTGAAATGTGCAATATTTCTTTATTATAGCAGTTTGGGATAAAGGGTAGGACAAAAAGGAAAACTATAGGAGGGTCAAGTCCCCCCACAAACATAATGATATAGAGACGAGGAATTGATCAGACAAAAGAAATAGTATGAAGACGACTTTGCAAAAGACAGCACAGTATTGATGAATTAAAACAGATTAAAAAAAAAAAAGCCTGCAATTGGATAATCAGTGAAAAATGAATTCTCATAATTCTGACTCATGATCATTTTTTTCCCCTCACACAAACTGTCCCACGAGGGCAAAGTCATGCTAGCTTTTTGATGAGAGTTTCGATTAAACGCGGCCAACGCTGCAGGTTGCACCCTGTAATTCCAAGCAAAGCAAATTAGGTGCAAGACAGAAGGGTTGTTTTACAATAGAGTCCAAGTTGATAATGTAATGAATAAGTTAATTAAGGAGTGAAAATGAACGGGGGTTACATTTTCCATTAGGCGAAATCGAGGTGAGAGACTGAGGGAGTGTGGGACGGACTAATAAGTATGACGGAGAGCGAGACTCGTCTATCCGACCTTCCTGAACCTCATTATTCCTCATCACACTGAGAAAAATGTTCGGTTTGGGAAATCCTTTCGGTCAACAGTGCTCACTCGTGTCCGGCGCCGGCGAAGTCCCGGTTCCGTTTCTGATCGGTCGGAAAGTCCTGTTTGGATTTTCCTACGAGATGAGCTTTGAGAGTAGTGCAGAAGATAACGTTCTCATACGTTATCGGTTTGGTAAAAACAACTTACACATACATGTAGGCTTCGGATGGGAACGATCTACAAAAACAAACAAAAAAAATGATCAAAATTACATTTATGAAAGGAGTCTCCAGTGTCAGTGCTTTCAGAGTGAAAACATAAAGGCTATACGCTTTCCTCTGCGTGAAAGCTTTCAGGATGGTGTTGTTTGGTTATGCCTAAGCTGTGGCGTTCATCAACAGCCAGCAAGAAGAGATGCCGGTAAATAAACCGCACATCTATAGCTGATGGAATGCAATGCATTGGATGTAACAATCAATGGATAATTACATCATAAGTTACGCCTTTATTTGTCATATACACATTACTGAACATCCAAGTATCTTAGGAGGCTTGGTCAGAGTGTAGGGTCGGCCAACATACGGTACAGCACCCTGGAGGGCTTAAGGGCATGTACACCAATATACACCACGGAATATACAATATGTTTATCATGGCTCTTCGACTTCAGTACTGGAGGGCCAGGATCCAGCGGAGGCAGGGATTCACCACACTTGCACACACCCACTGAACCTGGATTAATTAAATCAGCTGTGTTTGAGCAGAAGAAACTAATTTCCATGTACGATGTAAACGTGTAATGTGAGGACCTGAAGAAAGCCAGGAAGGAAACATGGTCTTGTGCCACCCAAACTCTTGGAGCTCAAACCCCCCCTCATAGATATAATCTTATCCATCTTCTAGTCTTATCATACAGTACGCTTTAATCTTAAACCTGCTCGCTTCTTCCAGTTAAAAAGGGATAGCAACTGTAAGATCGAGCCCTTACTGCTGTAGAGGAGTTTGAAGCCCTCCGCGGTGTCTTCCTGATCCGAGAAGAATTCCAGCCAGAGGTGGTTCGATGTGCTGCTGAGCGTGACCCCCAGCATGGAGGAACTGGAGAACGCGCCGATGACATCTGCCGTGTTGTCCGGTCCGTCGTAAACCTGAGAAACCCAGGAAACAAACACAGGCTCGGGTGAGTAGACGTGCTTCAATCTAAGGTTCATAATGACCCAATTTCTTATAAACATAATCAATATTAATAACACATAATAATATACTTACAAATATTATTGAAAAAAATAAACAAACAAGTTTAAGGTTCAGTAACAAATCATTTCATTACATTTTCTTTTTGCGACTATATATATCGCTTTACTAACAATTAATATTTACTGATTCATTAACAAATTCATCTTTATTTAATATTGTCTAACAAAGATTTTACCAGGATATTAGATTAATGGAAGTTTTTAATGATTTTAATGAATAAATAAAACATTTATTGTAATTATCATGATATCTGTTATAATAAAATTATCATTCTAGCAATTTTATGTAAAAAGAATTTCAGAAAGTACATATTGATTGTTAAGTCATGGATGATGGTCACCACCATCATCATCATCATCTTTATATTATTATTATTATTATTATTATTATTATTATTATTATTATTATTAATAATACAGTAAAATAAATAAATGTCAAAAAATTTGTTCCCTTTCTTTAATTTTTTTTTTCTTGTTTTGTAGCAAAGTTTTCTGATGCATTTCATCCCGCTAAGTGCTAACTTTTGGCCCGAACCGATGACATGCATTAAACTATAAACTACTTTGGATCCGTGCACTTGGCACACTATAGTCTGAGGTGACACCGTGATGAGTAACTTCCAATAACGGATCTATTTCATGCCCCGAAAATTGCTCAGTAAAACGGTTCAACCTGTTTTAACATACATTATTCTACACGACGTGTCAACCGATTTAAGTATTACTAATAGCTAAGCTACGCTCTGATAGCTCCAGGTCCTGGATAAAGCAACAAATTACAAAATAAGCACTTAGCGTATGCATAGTGTCATAAAAAAAAAAAAAATAATAATAATAAAAAGATTTCTGTAATCATCCCTCATCGTTTCACGAGAAGGAGCGCGAGATCCTCTTGTTGCGCTGCTTACCTTTAAGATGTCACCTTGAGCCAGACGGAAGCTGCTTGCCGTAATGTTGATGCCTTTCCCTCTCTGCACTTGAATGTTATAAATGCACTCGTGGTTGTTCTCGTAATTCAGAGGGTAGTTCGGGGACAAGAGAACGCCTGCGTTCTGGGAAACGGTCGATCCGCATTCAGCTGAGGAAGACAGGCAGATCGATGCAGATGAATAGACGGCGTACAATTATGTTATACAGGACATCATAATAAATGTCTATGATTGACACGAGTAACAGATGCACTAGCTTCACATATTCCCTATACAAAAAAAAAATACAAAAAACCCAGCAGATGACCTTGTCACTCACGAGTTGCATTTGAGGCACTGGACACTTCGAAAGCAAGTTTTCTCTTTTTCTTTTCCTACTCGCTCCCTGTAGCTCTGAGGTTATATTACAAAGTTTATACTGAAACCAAATCAACTCCCCTAAAATGCAAGTCAAACGTCTTCTAAACATCGCCGTGCCTCAATGCAACCCCTGAAGAAGCTGCCCCAGCTCTAAGCGAATGAAATCGGCTCACCACGTACCCACACACCTTGGCAGAGGGGCGCTCCATGTGCGCCGTCCGCCGCCCAGGCACGTGACGCCCCGTGCGCCCTGCAGCCGATAACCTGGCAGGCACCAGAACGTCACCGAGTCCCCCACGCTGAACCTGCTGCTGCTGTGGCCGCCGAATCGAGGCGCACCCGGGTCCTCGCACGGCTCCAGATCGTACTCTGAGTTGAAATACGTACAGAAATACAAAAAAAAAAAAATAATAATAATTCATGTACTGTAAAAGTTTTACTACTATACATTTCACATTGTTTATAGCAATGTGGCAGGAAGTCCAAGTGATGTATGAATAGCTGGAGAAATAAGAAGCCTGTCCTAGTCTTGCTTTAGTATGATTTAGGGTCAGTCCAGAGAGAGCAGGGAGTCGGTAATAGAAGGAAACATAATGTAGGTGGTATTTTTTGAAAGAGTCAAGCTCGTAACAAGTGGGTTTATTGAGAGCAGAGGCCAACCATGTGTACTGTACGATTACACCCTGAATCCAGCAGGTGGTGCAAAAATAACGGATTCACAATCAAAGTGGGGTGTTGAAAGAGGCATCCCAGCAACAATAATAGTAATTCGATTATTCGTCACCTGAACAAAGTGAAATGAATTTTCCACACATCCCGGTAAGGAAGCTGGGGTCAGAGTGCAGGGGCAGCCAGTATACAGCACTCCTGGAGCAGATAGGGTTAAGAGCCTTGCTCAAGGGATCAACAGTGGCAAATTGGCGATGCTTGGGCTTGAACCCCAGGTCTTCCAATGAGTAGCCCAGTAACCCACAGCCTTAACCGTTTGATCTTGAAATCAGTGACTAGAGGAAACCATGGGCATCTTCTTCTTCTTCGTTGTGTATTGGTGGTTGCACTCTCCCAAGTTGCATTATCGCCAACCGTAGGTCTCAGTCTCCCGTATCTTCCTGGCCTCCTTTCCGATTTTCCAGTCCAGCCTTCTGTGACCTCTGTATACCGTATACGTACTGTAGTAGCGGAAGTGGGTGAAAAATGCCGTCCTGTGACCTCATTTTCCGAGTTCGGAAATCGGAAGGTCGCCGGTTCGAGCCCCAGCTCCGCCATGTTGCCGCTGTTGGGCCCTTGAGCAAGGTTCTTAACTCGGTCTGCTCCAGGGGTATCGTATAATGGCCGACGCTGCGCTCTGACCCCGGCTGGCTAACAAGGAGACGGGATACTGCGAAATAAAGAATTTCACTTTGCAGTAATGTGTACGTGACGAAAAATAAAAAGTTGAACTTTCAAAACTGAACTTTAAAAAACAGTTGCAAGATGCAAGAGGCAATGGCCTGTCTTGATGTGCTGTCAGTGGGAAGCATGGGGACGTTAGCACTCTGCTGCAGGAAGCTGTTGAGGTGGCTGCTGGGTAAGAAGAAGTGGAAGGTGAAAATGGGAACTCAACTACATAAAACCATCCAGTATTGGCATTAGGGAAAAGCTGAAGTACTGTAGTTCTTCTACCTGCGACATTTCCAGTCATGATTCATAAAGTACTCAAGGTGCAAACGGAAACACCAGGCTAACAACCCCAACGCAGTACGGCACCAATCGACGCATGCTAATGTGCACCAATTTGGATTCCTGTGCACCTAGCATTAACTCTGCATCACTGTGAGGCCACGCCATCGCTCATTCATCACACGTCCGGAAACCTGTGAGAGTTCTCCTCAAAGGTTTCAGTGGAAAAAAATCATAAAATGTAAAAAAAAAAAAAAAAGAAATGAACCAAGCTGTGCCTTTTCTTGACCATTGCATCAGTTTCCTTCAGTTCCCAGTGGAAAGCGTCGCGTGCTCTGCATGCTAAAGCGCGGTGCCGAGTTAGCATGGCCAGCACAGTCCTCCAAAGATCAATTTGCTTTTCATTCCTGTAGACCACGCTGGCAAAAATCTAAAATAAAATCATGCATTATGCGTCAACATGTCCAATTAACACCAAAGGGTCAACATCCTGCCCCAAATAAAAAATATATATATATATATATAAATAAAAATGCAAACGTACATTATCTTCGTTAACGCAGACGTATAATTGAGGTGTAGTAGTTTGCTAGAATCTACTTTATTAGTTAGACCTTTCTTCCTGCCTGTTCACATGCTTTAAAAGTACACAGTCAGAGTCCTTAAAGCCTCTCGTTCGAGCAAAGAGCTCTTTTGTCAGCGAGCGATGTTTAACCGTAGGCGCACGGGTTAAGGATTTAAAGTGCTCATGAATTTCTGAGGCTTTTTTTTATCTCGACAGGAAAGTAGCTTTTGGGGAGTTTTGTCTTTTTTTTTTTTCCCTCCCATTAAAATTTCGATAAGTCCATTCTGACAGCACAGGTTTAACCCCTAGCTACTGTATTTTATCAAGGAGGAGCGATCCGGCGAGTGATCTCACATCATATATGCACGCGGTTATGCGTGGTCTCACTTCCATTACCTCAGGGTGTTAAAGCCAGTAGGTGCCGGTGATAAGTCCCGAGCTCCCGATCGGCAGCCGAGACGAGACGGACCTCAAGCTGCTGCAGAACGATTGCGCTTTATCAACGCGTTAAAGGCGTTCAGGCGCCCGTGAGGTGGCTTTATCGCCAGAGATACAAGAGAGCACAGAAATCCAGTTTAACCCCCTGCAGTGTCTGAAACTCCTACTGCAGATAAACCCTTTACTGCCAAGTAGTTGCATAGGAACTTGTGTATGAGGCTGAGAATGTCTGGGCCTTATGCATTATATATCTGTCACATCTGTACTGCAGTTATTTTTGGATGAAAATGTGTGCACTTTTGGAGAAATGCTGGAAAATCTGTTTAGTCTGGGCAAGAAGACAACTAGGGAGGTGAATTGGCAATCAATTAAATGAAAATAAATACTACAAATAATCTAGTATTATTATTATTAGTAGTAGTAATAATAATAATAATAATAATAATAATAATAATAATAATAATAATAATAACAATAATAACAAAGGTGAAAAAAACGGAAACAGGATTGATTAATAAACAAATAAATACACAAATGATTATTGCTATAATAATAATAATAATAATAATAATAATAATAATAATAAGGCAAGGCAACAAGTCACAGTGTAATAATGGTCATAGCAACAATTGCTGGTATTATAAGTTTGTTTAAAACGTTGCAATTTTATTTAAAAAAAAATTACTTGTTATTTAAAATGTAATTTTCTTGTAATTTCTGGTATAAAAATTTTATTTTTACTATGTTAAAATTAAAGCAGTTATTTAAAAGGATAATTTTTTTTTAATTAAATTGTTAATCTTATGGTTATGAAACATTCATGAACCCACTTCTTCTAACATTTTTTCCCACCAAAAAAAAAAAAAAAAAAAAACATTCCCCAATCAACCTGTCTTTCTTCTGACACTGAAATTAAAATGATAAACATGTCTCCTTACAAAAAGTTCCACCATATCAGTGATTTTAATTTGTTAAACAACAACAGCGCTTTAAAAATCTGTTCATAATTAGGCTTCGGTTTGGTGCCGAGCTCTCCCTCACCTGTGAAGGAGATGTTGAAGCCGTGGAAGGAGATGGAGAAGTCGGAGATGAAGCGGAGCTGGGCTCGGAAGTTGCCGTAGAGGCCGGCGTTGAGGGCCGGGGGCCTCTGTGAGCCCGTGAGGCGTGCCAGGGGCTGAGCGAAGCTGCCGTTCTCGGTAACCAGCAGGTAATCGTGGTGATCCTCCAGATGGAAAGCATGGAAGGTGAACTGAACGCCTGAGCAAGAGCGGGTGCCAAATCATCATTAGTTCAGCAAAGAGAGAGGGCGAGAAACAGCTCACATGGCAGCAGGGACTGGAGAACCAGTTCCAAAGCACGCCTGAGGCACATTCGTTTATTTATAGGGTGTGTTTTATTTTTATTTATTTATTTTTTTTTTATATATAGTTTTGAAGGGAAAAAGTTGCATTAAAGTAAAACTTATAATTGGATACAGGAAAGCTCTAATCCTGAAATTGTATTAAATAATAGAAATATTAATTGAACTGAACTGGATTTTAATGTAAACTATATATTCATACAACATTAGTTAAAAAAAAAAATATTTTTTAAAAAAAATAATTATAATTTGTTGTACAGTGCTGGACGTGATGGTGCGCTTTGATTTTAGTAACATGACATTTTGTTAAACGGAAATATTAATGCACTAAAGAATGACTACAAAGCTCAGTATTAATGTCCTGCACTACAAAAAAAAACGGCATGTGCCGGGTAATCAAACCGCTACCGAATGAAATTTTAATCCAGGCGCGGTTCAGCACTGGAGCTCCGTTTCTGATGCACAGCTCACCAAAATCATGCGGCAGACAAAAAGCTGTTGCACATTTTAGCAAAAAAAAAAAAAAAAAAAAAGTCTGAAACATCACTACAAGGGCTTGTTAGAAACTCTGGACTATTTTTGATTTTTTTTTTTTTTTTTGCTGGATGAAGAAAACTTGAAACACTAATGCAAGTTTAGTATTACCATGTAAACATATCAACCTCAGCAGAACATAAACAAACAAACAAACGCAGCTCATATAGCACCCCGGGGGATTCGGCATCCTTCCTGGCATTTGATGCAATACAGTCGATCTGTCCATGTGGCCTATGCCAGGGTCGTCCCTGACTGTGCGGGAAATATACTAGGGATGACAATCACCACTCAGCATCAACGATAAGTTCCAGTGTTTAAAAAGTTGTTATAATGTTCTTTTAAAAAATAGGATTTAAAGATTTTTTATTCAATTGTTAATCTCATGGTTATTGAACATTTCTAACACGTCACATAAATCAATTGTGTTTTAAATGCAAATAACACTTAAGCTGTTCAGCAGAACCATGTAAAGCAGAACCATATGTTCACATCAGCAGAACGTTAAAAACAAGGACAGAAGAAAAAGCTCATATGGTGACCCTTATCCCATATGGTATTTGGCAATCCGATTAAAATTGCGATTATCACAATTTTATAGATATTTAGATTTGATACAACATAATATTAAAAAATGTTGAATGACCGCAATTAAA
This sequence comes from Clarias magur, assembly GCA_013621035.1. NCBI lineage: Eukaryota > Metazoa > Chordata > Actinopteri > Siluriformes > Clariidae > Clarias > Clarias magur. The sequence continues at coordinate 1,065,815 of QNUK01000178.1, forward strand.
CTGAAAGTCCTTGTATAAGGACTGGACAGTCCTTATACTATTAGTTTCCTCACTTAAAGACCAAGAGCTGCGTTTATTAACCAATACCAATTCACTTTCAAATACAGGAGTTTAACATTTCAAATGAAATTCAAAACAGAATATCTACCTCTACACTGATCACACGCACGTCTCTCTATTATTATTATTGTGAAACAATAACAAACAGCTGAAAATTGCACCGACTGTAAAGTTATAAAGGAACGACAAAGTTTTACCGCCTCCGACGTCTCAACACTCCACCTGACCGCGTGCACGCGGGTGACTAATTTCGACTAATTAGCGCTGGCGGTGTTTTGAGCCCGGTGTGTAACGAGTGGATTTCACACTAATTTGCTCAAAGAGTTTGGAGGAGGAGGCAGCTCGGATAATGATTTTTTTTTTTTATAATGTAACACCACAGAAATGCGTTTGTTACAGAATCTTATATATTTTCAATAATTTCCCTCATACGATCAATAAAGTATATCTGAATATCTGTATCCGTATCTGAAGCTGATCGGACGATCACCGGTCACGAGGCAAATTACACTGAAAACCAGACAATTCTGGTCACTGGCGGATCGACTGATGCATCGCTATTATAGCATGATCAGTAAAACAGCCGTTTTATTTACAGTACTGTGCAAAAGCTTTGGGAAAATCCAAACAAACGCCATATGCAATGATGCTTTTGAAAACATTTCTACATTAAAAGAAACTTCTATAAAAAGCACTAAGTAATAAACAATAAACGGTCAGTATTTGGTGTGGAAACTCAAAGCAGTGGTGTTTGAATTCTGCACACATCTGTATCACAATGGTCATATAAATAACTTTAATCTGACAAAAGTAATAATTTAAAAAAATTCTATGAATGTTAACCAATGAAAGTCAGACATTGCTTTTCAACCATGCTTCAACAGAATTATTTTAAAAAATGAACATCTAGCTGCTTGGAAATGGTCTTATAGCCTTTACCTTTAACATGCTTGTCTATAATTTTCTTTCGAATCTCCTGAGACAACTCTTTCCTTCGCTTCCTCTGGTCCATGTTGAGTGTGGTACATACCATGTCACCAAACAACACAGTGACGACCTGGAGCCCTATATATAGGCCCACTGACTGATTACAAGATTGTAGACACCTGTGATGCTAATTAGTGGACACACCTTGAATTAACATGTCCCTTTGGTCACATTATTTTCAGTATTTTCTAGGGGTACCATCATTTTTGTCCAGGCCTGTTCCATGAGTTTATTTTTTTAAATAATTCTGTTGAAGCATGGTTGAAAAGCAATGTCTGACTTTCATTGGTTAACATTCATAGAATTTTTTTAAATTATTACTTTTGTCAGATTAAAGTTATTTATATGACCATTGTGAGTTTTTCTTTCATTGACCAAAGGGTACCAACAATTTTGTCCACGTGTGTATATATATATATAAAAATGCAAAAACTTTTTTGTTTCCTGATACTGATATTAAAATCTTGAGTCTTGTATATCGAATTGTATCGATACCAATATTGAATACTGATTTTAACTCCGGTTAATTGTACACATGATTGTCAGGTACTGTACATTACAATAATATATATATATATTAACAAATAATAAAAATATAAATATAACAATCCAGAATAAAATTTCCGCAATTTTCCTTCCTAAC
>QNUK01000178.1:1070004-1075004 GCA_013621035.1 Clarias magur
GAAATAAGACAAATCATGTAAAGTACACTGTGCATGTCAGTCTTTCCGCAGTCTCTCTCTCTGTCTCTCTGACGTCCATTAGCAAAGAGCTCGAAACAAACAGCGCATTAGGCTGCAAAGTGGTTTAAAGTAACAGCCTCAGCAGCGACCTCATTTCCCCTCTCGTCTGTTCCAACCACTCAGCATCCAGCCTCAGCATCATCAGCAGTCTGATTGATCATCACCTGTTTCTCACTGGTTCATGCCTTAAGTTAGACACTAGAGAAGTGCATTAAAATACATGAAAGTCTGACTCTGGAGGCAAAAGATGAAGAAATGAGGGGTGTGGTGGGGTGAGGGGGGGGCAATACTTTTGCACAATACTGTAGGTTTTGGTGTTAATCTCTCTCTCTCTCTCTCTCTCTTTCTCTCTCTTTCTGTTCCTCAAACACTGTGACAACTACAAGAAATAAGACAAATCATGTAAAGTACACTGTACATGTCAGTCTTTCCGCAGTCTCTCTCTCTCTCTCTCTCTCTCTCTCTGTCTCTCTGACGTCCATTAGCAAAGAGCTCGAAACAAACAGCACATTAGAAACACAGGAAATACCAAAACCGCAAAAAAACATATTACTGTACACCGTTCATGTCTATACAAAGACATAACAACTTTAACATAAGAAAAATAAATAAATATTAATAAATAAATAAATATATATATATATAAAATATATAATAAATAAATACATAAATAAATAAATGACTTCGTGCACCTCATTATGCTAAACCATAATGCCACAGTTTAAACCTTTAAACTACGCCCATGTGACCCGAACACGACGTCAACCTTAATAAAAAATAAAAAGCATTACCACTTTCCTCAAATATGACTTTGAGAAGGTACATTTTGGACGTCCAACATTCCAATTTGGACACACTGATAAAAAAAAAAAAAAAAAAAAAAACATTTCACTCACTCGTCGTCTGTACTGAATAACTTCATCCTGTATACAGGGCCTGGAGCCTACAGTATCACAGGAGACTTAGGGTACAAGGGGGGTACATGCTGGACTGGACGCGGTGCCAATCCATCACATGGCATACACACACACACACACACACACACACACACACTACAGGCAATTTGGGGCCGCCACTTAGCCTAATCTGCATGTCTTTGGACTGTGGGAGGAAACCGGAGTACCCGGAAGAAACCCAGCAAACACACGGAAAACATGCAAACTCCATGCACACAGACCCTGAGGTCGGGAATCGGACCCAAAACCCGGGCGGTGCAAGGTGACAATGCCAACCACTATGCCGCCGTGCCGCCTTAGACAGTTCCAGCGTTCATTTTTTTTTTACTTTTATGCCTAAACAGGAACTCTTAATCCACTCCCATCTTATTTCTTTTTAGCTATTTACTCCTCTGCTGATAAACTACATCAGTTGTAATAAAAATATGATCAGACACGACAAAATCATATGTCATAAACATACAGTATCTCACGCTTACTGTAGGAAAGTGGAAAGTATACTAAATGCATTATTAGGATTATTATATAGAGTAGTATAGCTGCACGACTACACGTATGTGCTTCATCGATCACTCTCTCAGCAGCTGCATCGTAACATCTGGCCTCGTTTCTATCACATACACGTCGGTTTACTTTCTTACTTACTTTCTTGCATCTTTCTCGAACATCTTTCTCTCCTGTAATCCGCCCTCTCCCCTTTCCTTTTCATTCGCTCTCCATATTCATTAAAGGCGAACACGGAGCACGGAGCACTGAGCACGGCTCTCTTGCCCAACTGTAAACCCGCAGCTCTGTCATGTGACCCGCCTGGACCGAGTCGAGCATCTCGGAGGGCTGCTCGCATTACGCAACAAGTATCTCCAAGTTATTACACAAACGTTACGATCGCTGCGTCACCAAGCCGCGGCCCGCCGGGAATCCCGCCGCGTCTCCCAATTATCCACACTTCATCAAATACGCATGGCGCTATGTTTTAGTCTCACTTAATAGAGGAAGCTGAGCTAAAAGTGCTCTTTTTCTCAAGCGGTAAAATATTGATTTAATATGTGGGAACAACGTACTGTAAGTTTACACATCTCATACATCCAGATAAAACTAGATATATGGAATTAAATTCGATTTTTATTAAAAAAGGGGACGAATGTTTAACCGAGACCGGCTGCAAAGTGGTTTAAAGTAACAGCCTCAGCAGCGACCTCATTTCCCCTCTCGTCTGTTCCAACCACTCAGCATCCAGCCTCAGCATCATCAGCAGTCTGATTGATCATCACCTGTTTCTCACTGGTTCATGCCTTAAGTTAGACACTAGAGAAGTGCATTAAAATACATGAAAGTCTGACTCTGGAGGCAAAAGATGAAGAAATGAGGGGTGTGGTGGGGTGAGGGGGGGGCAATACTTTTGCACAATACTGTAGGTTTTGGTGTTAATCGCACAGGTGTAGTATACTTCAGTAGAACATGGGGTTACGGTATATTTAGGTTAGTAGCGCACTTCTACCCCATCGAATTTGATTTCGTACTGTACATACATGGTGTCTATGGTGTATTATAAGGTATCATAACCCTATAAATAACAGAAGACCTAAATAGGAGTTGTGAGCTTAATAACTACAACAGTGTTACACCAATTACACTAGAGGGAAATATTATTCACAAAAATCTTATTAATTCCTATCATACACGTATAATGTATAGGATCACAGGACACCAGAAGCCTCGCCCAGGAGACTTTGGGTACGAGGCGGGGAACACTCTGGCTCCATCACAGGGCACACACACATCCGCGAAGGGCGATGTGGGAACGCCAATTAGCCTAATCTGCATGAGGAAACCCACCAAGCACGGAGAGAACATGCAAAGACCCCGAGGCGGGAATCGGACCTGGACGCTGGAGGTGTGAGGCTACAGTGGTCATTATGAAATAATTATGAAAATACAGTATGTCTCAGAAATCAGAAATCACCAAGTAATGTAACAACCAGCACCTCGGATTAGAGTCGTTATGAAGCTTTACAGAGCAGAAGTAGCGGATATACATCTCAATATCAACTATCACGATATCTACAATATTGTGCATTTTGGATGAACTTGTCTTCAGCACAGTGTAGAACAAAATCAGTAATTAAGAGGCGTGTCTGAACTTCTGATACTGAATGTTTTGTAGTTCACTCAGCCTTAGTTAAAAAAAATAAATAAATAAAAATTCAAGGCAAAAAAAAAAAAAAAACGCAAAACCAACCATTTTCTCCTTTAAAATTAGGGCTGAAACAAACAAACAAACAAACAAACAAACAAACAAACAAACAAACAAACATTATGGAGATTATTTTGACACATATTGCGATTGTTATTTACTGTGACTGCGCTGTTTAACTATTAAAAGTACCATTGAGTATTCAAGCGTGTTTATCCAGACTAATAGTGGATAATCATTAAGAGCATATGTTTGTCAATATTTTTTTGTTTTTATTGGCTCCAAACATAAACAAATACGTAAATTACTGACGGACTCTACAGAAATTGCAGACTATGCATATATCACTGTATTACTGCAATTAAATCTCATTCATGTTCATTTGCATGTCCAGTAAATCATTTTCTCTATTCTGGATTGTTCTACATATAATCTCCCCAAGCGCTACATTAGGAAACCAAAGTTTGGTTTGGTTTCTCCAGATTTGTTGCCGGCTGTTGGTTTCCGTGCCTTAATTATAGCGCCTGGGCTGAAGGTACATAAACACCACGGACACACTCGGACACGCTGACACACACAAGCGTGCCCCGCATAACGATAAACCAGCAAACAGGATAATGCTCCATGCAGTGCTCCAGCACCAGCTTCCTGCCCTCTGGTGCCATTACAGCCTCTCCGAGATATTCCTGCCGATTCTTTATCCGTGTGTAATTAGATAAAGTCATTAAAACTGGATAAGCCTGACATCTCAGACCAACCAGGCTGCATCGGAAATAAGCGAGACTTTGTCAGGCTCTTCGCGTGTACGGACGAGCGGACTGCGAGCTGCGCATGCAACGCCGCTTCACTTTTAATGAGCTCGGACTCTCGGCTAGTTATAAAACAACATTTGGGTAGAAGCGAGGTCATTAAAAATAACCAAGAACTGAGGATTTTAATTAAAATCGTTAAATAGCGCGGTAGGGAGAATTATAGGGTCGTACCGTCGCAGCTCGGGAGGGGGTGACTCCACCAGTGGCTCCTCTCGCACACCAGCGGATCGTCGTGACTCAGCCGGTAGCCTGGGTCGCACGAGAACGTCACCACCGAGCCGATGGACAGATCGTGACCGTGACGCGCTCCGTTCACCGGCACACCGGGATCCAGACAGGAGTGCGTGTCCAGAGTGACGCCTGGAGCAACAAAGGAGATCGGGGACTGATTAATGGACTGATGTCTGACATGGATAATACTGTACCGTAATACAGTGGTGCTGATAAAGCCAGCCTGAATTGAATCAACAGACAGAAGGCGTAACAGGTGGGTTCAGGAGATTGTGTTATAAAAAAAAAAAAAAAAAAAGTAGGTGTAGGAGAGAGAACGATTCAAAGATTAAGAAAGAGTTTCAATAAAGTGGAAGATTTGGGAAAAAGTGACGGAGACGGAGTGGACAGAGGGAGGAAAGGAGACAGAAATGAGGACAAGGGATGGAAAGATGTTCAGGAATAAGGAAAGATAATAGCTGGCACTTATGGTAGCACTGATACATTCACGAGTGGTTGGGACAGAGATTGAAAGGAAGAGCTTTAATAGTGCTTCCATGTTGCTTAGCGCATTTGAAGAATTGTGATAGTGGAATATGAATATGAATAAGAATAAGATACACTGATTTATTAAGATGCATATACTGTATATCGTATTGATTCATGCATTTTCATGATTCCAGTTTTCATTACAGCTATGCAATCACTAGAATTGGTGCTCTGAGCTGGACAGACATGATGGAGGAAGCGACTGATCATCTCGCCGGA
>QNUK01000178.1:1080004-1090004 GCA_013621035.1 Clarias magur
GGGTCGGGGCATTCGTTGTGTCCGAACGCTGCATGAACGACCAAGGACGCAACAGTGTTATGGCATACGGTATTGTAAATGATATATAGTGTAGAATATTCTTTCATTAAAATTAAAAGCATCGGGAAAAAAAACAACAACAACTGTGGAATGCCGTAGTCGTGCATATATAAATGTAATACTAAATACATGTTTATATACATGCATGTAATTATTGGATTATTACATTATTTTATAGTGTTGTCCAGTAAAACTAATACCGTTACTGTACTGTACAGTATGTTATCCGATTGACGAATCAAAACAAGGCCGTGAAGTGTAAATGGTGTCGTTATTGAAATGAGCATGAGACGTTCCATAAAAAGTGTGTTTTCCTTTTCACTTTAATGTTGCTTGTGTGTTTTGAATTTGCTGCTTTTGTTGTTGTTTGATGTTTTGTTCTCGGTTTTGCTTTAATGTTATTGCTTTTGAAGTTGTTTTCAAATTTACTTTAGTGTTTTGAATTTACCGTTGTGATTTTCAAATTCACTACTGTGTTTTGAATTTGTTGTTGTTTTCAAATTTTGCTCGAGTTTTAAATTTGATTTATTTATTTATTTTTTTTTTTTTAAAGGGTTTTTTGTTTGTTTGTTTGTTTGTTTTTGCTTCAATGTTTTGCATTTGTTGCTTTGTTCGCTTTTACTGTTATATTTTCCCCTGCGCTTTCCTGCGTTTCACTTTTTTTTTGCTGGTGTTTTTTTTTAACTTGATATCTTTTTTCCTTCGCTTTTGCATTTGCAGCTACTAAAGCATACACTATGAAAAATGAAATGAACATAAAATACAATTGAAATACAGTATAATAGCTAGTGTTGAATCAAGTGCTGTTTTTACTGTAGGTGATAAAACTTTCTTTCCAACACTATACCTGTTTACTAAGGCTTTTAGCTAGCAGTTTTCTTTTTATGTCAATCATATGCTTTGCATTTTATATAAGCACTTTAAGTTTGCCTGCATGAAAAGTGCTATAGAAATAAAATGTATTATGATGATGATTATGATTATGATTATTATAATTACATAATATGTCATATAAGTCTTATTGTTGCAAACATTTGTTATTTATACATGATAAATATTGATAGAATATACTGAGGATTCTGGTCAAGAAGTACAGAATCTGGCAACCTCAGAAGCTTGATATATTTTTTTTTTCTCTTTACTCTGAATAGAGAACACAGAAAATCAAAGTAAGTATGTGCATAATCCACAACTAAGCCCTTACTTTATCTTATACCATTTACGTTAAACTACATTTCACACTATACGTTAAATTACATTTTATAACTAGCACACTGAAGTGTCGACTTTCCCCTTTCCCAGTAACTCATTTATGATTATATATATATAAAAAAAAGAAATAAAATAAAATCAAACATTTATTATGAGAAATTATAATTCTCATAAGTCTTTAAAATATTTTTTTGGAGTGCGTCTGTCTTCGTGCCAATTTCTTTTTCCCTCCCTGTTTAAGCTCTCTATTTAACGCCGTACTGTACGCTTGAGGAATACTCAGCAGGATTAAATGAAATGACATATAGGATTAAGCTGATTATGGCAGAGTGGCCCAAATATACACTCAAAAATAGATCAAGAGAAATAAAAAAAAATATATATATATATATATATATATATATATATATATATATATATATATATATATATATATATATATATATATAGGTGCTGCTCAGTAAATAGACTAAATAAAAGAACGTTATAGCATGCAGTGATGGTACAGTTGTACTCACTGCTATAGGAGATGTTGAAGCCGCGGCCGGACATGGAGTGATCGGCCTGGAACTCCAGCTGCAGGATGTTGGAGTTGCTGGTGAGGTGTGACGGCACCTCGGCGCCCGTGAATCGACCCAGCAACTCGCCGTCCCGCACAGTCAGGAAGTCGTACGGTGGTTCCAGGTCGAAGTCGTTGAAGGCCAGCTGAATGCGGCTTCCCGGCTCGGCGATGATCAGCCAGACGCAGTTCAAATTGTTGCCGTAGCCTTCTGGGTAATCCGGGGACAGGACGGTCCCTGAGGCGGCCGTGAAGTTGGACAGACATGGGACTGAAGGAGAGGGATGGATCAGTATAAAGGAAAAAGTATAAAGTAATATTTGAAAAAAGGAAAACTTCAGACAGACGAGATCTCTTAAGCCCTTGGGAAGAGAAGGAAGAGTACTGTGAAGTGAAATGAATCAATCTGGGTCTGCTAGGGCTTGTTAATGGTTTTACCTTAAAATTTTTTTTTTTTTTTTATCTGTCCCTTATTTGATGTGCTTATTTAATTTTATTATAACGTATTTTTCTTTTGCCTGTCTTAGCCAGGACACACTCTTCAGAAAGAGATTTTTGTCCTCGATATGGAAAACTTTGAAACATAAAATACAGCATGATACAGTTCGTAAGGCTATTATTTCTATAATTGACAATTAAATTTCTAATTTTGCTTTATTTTCTTGATTACCCATTAACCATTTGATGATACCACACAGGGCTGTACAATTTAATAATAATAATAATAATAAAACACACACACACACACACACACACACACACACACACACACACACACACACACACACACACACATTATGATTATTTTGACACATATTGCAATAGTGAGTTAAACTGTAATTCAATATTTAACTATTAAATGCAGCATTTTGTATTCGGGCGTATTTATCAAGGCTTGCCGCAATTGCTGGCACAAATGATCTCATTAAAAGGATGTTTATTGATGACTAAAAATCATTATTAAAAATAAATAAATAAACAAACAACTAAAACTTAAATCACTTAACAGCTCTTAATAAATTCCAGACTTTGCATATATCACCTGTAATAAATTTCAGCATCATTGAACGATTATGCGATTAATTGTGCAGCACTAATACTGCGGGGTTTCCTGCGATACAATATGTGACGATCTCGAATTCTTAAGGAAACGATTTCTCATTTCGGATTATACTACAGGTGGTAGAAACCCCTGTTGGCACCCTGTCCAGGGTGTACCCCGCCTTGTGTCTCCTGGGATAGGCTCTAGGCCCCCCCGTGACCTTGTTACTGCATAAGCGGTATAGACGATGGATGCATGACTAAATTGTACTACAGGATCTTTCTTAATATGATATGATATTAACTAATTTTGTTTAAGCACTCACACACACACACATTCTCTATACTGCTTATCCTCTACAGGGTCATGGAAATCTTAAAGCCTGTCCCAAGGGACTTAGGGCAGAAGGTGGGGCACACCCTAGACTGAGGTGCCAGTCCATCACAGGAGACACAAGCACTCGGAAGTGCCCATAAGCTTATCATTGCATGTCTTTGGACTGTGGGACGAAAGGTGGAAACCCACAGTGCGCGGGAAGGGCATGCTGTAAGAACCGTGCCGCCTGTCGCCAGATCGTTTTAAACACGCTAGTTGATTTATACATTTGATTTCATGCTCGGTCTCTGATTATTGCCTTGATTTCTGCTTGTTTGTTTGTCTCGATTTCATTTCAATGTTTGTCTTTTAAACTGTTGCAGAAATCCGAACCGCGGCTGTTCGTCCTGTAGATCAATGATGAAATGTCTTCCGTTTTTACCCGATTCAAATTCAAATTCCTGAACTCCATAGAAAAAGCGCAGCTCCTCATGAAACTTTTCCCAACTCTTTTTCCGCGCCACCTCTACAAGCACACCGTGTTTTAATTCCACTGCACAAATGAAATGCTGCTACCGATGAGAGCGAGCGGGGAATCGTTTCTTGTGCCTGAGATGGAGCTGTGCTCTTACTGTATCTCGTTAGTCTGCTGCTCTGTCTCGTTTATCCAGAAACTACGATTGTGTCGCATTAATCACAAGTGATGCCTTAACAGGAACTTAGCGACAAGTTAAACGTCATTTAGATGCTCACACGAACTGTTCTTTTAATCAAATGCATGATGCAATCCTTTTTTGTTTTGTTTTTGTTTAAACCAAAATATTTTTTGTTTGTGTTTTTTTTTTAAAATCAAAATAAAATCCTTGCTTTGATCCAGACTTAATTTCGGACCCTAATTATGGGCATGAACCAGAATCCTGTCCAGAAATGTATCCTAGATACAATATTGTGCAAAAGTCTTGGCCCCATTTTATTTCTTTAGATTTTGAGTCACACCTTTTTGAAGTCATCCAGGCTTTGTATCTCATGTTCAGTCCAGTCCCTGTACCTGAGCCAGGAATTTCAGAGGAATCTTTTTTTTTTGTTTGTTTCTTACACCACACAGTGACCTATGAATCTTTCACGGATAAAAAAAAAAAAAAAAAAAAAAAGTATCTAACTTAAAGTATGACCCAGTGAGAAACAGGTGCAGATGATGACAGATGATCAGGCCGGTGATTAGTATACTGGTGATGCTGAATGCTGAGTGGTTGGAACGGACGAGAGGGGAAATGAGATCGCTGCTGCTTGATAATCAAACTATTTTAAAATTCTTTAGACACTTTGCAGGCTGTCGCAGTAAAACATTTGTTTTTATTTCTTTTCATTTTCATTTCCGTCGATATAAATAAATGAAGGTTTGCACAGATTTTTTGCACAGTACTGTAGATTTGCACATTTATTATACACACTCTTGGCTAAAAAAAAAAGAAAGAAAGAAAAAAAAAAGGTACAATTCTGCTGTTGTTTATCAGGATTTATCTAGCAATAAAAAAGGAATGTCATCTTACAGGTCAATCCGGTATACAAATCCTGATGATTTCCTGTAAAAACATACACTATTAATGCATCCATTATATCCATATCCATAATGTAGTGGGCGTCACTTACAAATACAGATGGGGATGTTGGCTGACCACTGATTGTTATTCTGGCAGGAAATGGTTCTTTCTCCGATGAGCTCGAATCCGAACTGACATTCGAAGCGCAGCACGTCGCCGTTGGAGAAACCCGCTCCCTCGCGGAAGCCGTACAAAGGGATGCCGGGGTCGCCGCAGCTCTCCTTGTCGATTTCTGTCGCGATCAATCATAGGCATGTGAGTCTACGGTACGTGCAGTGATTTAAAGCGCGGCTGACGATAAGCGCAAACCTTTGTAGTTGATCTTGAAGCCGATGGAGCCGACGCTCTCGTCCGACTGCAGATGGAGCCACATCTGATGGGTCATGCTGACGATCAGGTCGGGCACGAAGCTGCCAGTCAAGCTGCACAAACAGACAGCAGGAGAGGCCGGACGTTTCTTTCAGGAAGATGATCACAAGGTAGAAATACAAATGGAATACAACACAAGACGTGAACAAAGTCTTCCACTGGAGGGAGAAAAATATATATTTTCATTTCATCCTACAGTATGAGTACTGACAGTGGCGGTTTCATCGCTGGCATTAAGGCGATGGTTATACATAGGCAATTATTTGAAGTGCGCTTTATGTACATCTGCTTTGGCAGGACGCGGGCGTTTGTCCTTGCGGGACAGAAAAAAAAATTGGTGCGAACACGATTCTGGCTTGGCAAGCCACCAAAAAACAAAGGGTTGAGATACACAGCTGCATTGTGGGATATTTGCATCCTACACCGTAGGTCTGTTGAATTCATTACTCTGATTGGTTGGGAGGTTGGCATTACTTCTGCTCTAACAGCATCTCTGACAGTGCTGCAGCTACAAACCACAGGTTTACATTAACGTCCTTGTTCTAATACACTGTCGCTACTATATTTACCATTTACACAAGATCACGCTACGGCTGAATCGAATGCTACTTTGTTTCCTGACTTACAGTTACGTACAGTAAAAGGCCATTCTCACGCCAAAGTTTTAGAGCCAAGATCCTTAGAATGAAATGCTAAGACCAAGTATGCTACATAAGAGTTAAACATTTTGTAAGAAACTTACGTTAATATATTTACAAGAGGTGTTCAAGTCACTATGACACTATGACTGGTGAATGAAGGTGTAAGACTAAGCCTTCAAGACTACCAAGACTCCAAGGACAGAACCGTGATGAGACTCTTATCTGCAGTAAAACATACGAATGGTGCAAAGGCTTTAAAGATGGCCGTTCATGTGTGAATGACAATCACGTGTTCCAACTCTGCATAATCAAAAGTCTCGGTTTTGACTCGAACACCCCTCGTTGATTGAAGCATTATTGATTAAGATAATAATTACTAATTATAAATTATAACATCGGAATTATTCATTATAATATAAATTAATAATATGTATATTCATTTTAAGATAATGCTAAAAAAAAATAACGTTCATAAAATCATCGTAAATATAACTAATACATCATTATTTCTCATTTCGAGGAATAATGATGCATAAATAAGACATTCCTAGCTGCTTATAGTGACGGAATTAAAAAAAAAGTCTATATTAAATGAACATTCTGATCCTAATGTTTAAATCTTCCCTACATTTTTAACTATTCATTTTGAATGATTTTATATGTAATAAAAAATATACAATTAGGTTAAAGATTTAATGTTGACTCCGTTTGTTAACGACTGAATATGTAATGAAATTATCGAATAGAAGAAATCTAGAACATAAAGTTTCTAAATAAAACGTGTACAGGGGTTGGACAACGAAACTGAAACGCCTGGCTTTAGACCACAATAATTCATTAGCATGGTGTAGGGCCTCCTTTTGCAGCCAATACAGCATCAATCGGTCTTGAGAATGACTATTTGCAGAATAGTGTCCGGGTCACGACGTGATGCTGGTGGAGCTCCTGACGGACAGTTTTGATGGAAACAGGAGAGTTGAGGTGCACATTTAATTCTGCAGTGAGTTGGGCAGCTGTTGTTTTCTGTGGTTTTTTTGCATATAATGCGGGTTCGCACCCGGACATCCCTTTCAGACGGCTTCCTCTCGCGTCCACAGTCACTCCTGTCGGATGTGGTCCGTCCTTCTTGGTGGTATGCTGACATCACCCTGGATACCGTGGCTCTCGGTCACAGACGCTCCAGCGAGACGCGCACCAAGAATGTGCCCTCTTTTGAACTCTGATACGTCACCCATAATGTTGTGTGCATTGCAATATTTTAAGCAAAACTGTGCTGTCACTCTGCTAATTAAACTTTCACACCCTGCTCTTACTGGTGGAATCTGCAATCGCTGAAGATAGGCCACCGATTTGCTCACATTCAGCCATGAAACCTCCAACACTAAATTGGCCAGTGTTTCAGTTTCATTGTCCAACCCGTGTATATTTTAATATAAGAAAAAATTACAAAGCTTAATTAACCCTTAATCGTGGGAAAGAACCACATTTGGTACCTTGGTAACTTGGGAGTGCCTGAGTACCTCAATTACAAAAAAAAAGAAGACATATTTGTAGAAAACAAGTATGTTTGTAATTTTGTATTTGTATTTAATTTTGTAATTCAATGTGTCGTTTTTTTTTTTTTCAATTACCTGTTATTTATTTATTATTATAAATTATATTATAAATATAAATAAAAATATTTATATATTTATATTTAATAAAAATATTAAATATATTTATTTATTTACTATTATTTATTAATATATACCATTTCGGGGACAATTATTACACTACATGGCTGAGATAATAACTTCACTTCATAATAACTTAATATGGATAATAACTTCACCAACCTTGAATTGCAACACAAAAAATGACACTAATTACATTTTTATGAAGTCGTGAAATCTTTTTGAAAAACGCAAAAGTTTAAAAACAATGTCTGGGAAAAGGCCTTGACATTGTACATTTCCAAGTATTTCAATTATTGCCCTATAAAGGGTTTATATATATATATATATATGGATCATTTTGATAACTTTGTAATACTTGGATATCTTGGATTTTTAGTTCTGTATAAGTTTTTATTTTATGTTGCAAATTAGTATAACAAAGAAAAAAAAACTTTAGATAAAGATTAAAAAAATACCAGATTAAATAAAGCAACAAATTAAACAGTATATTTCATCTTTTTTTTATTTACATTTATGGAAACTCTTCTACTGTCAAGGTTTTTACAAACTTAACTGTAACTTTGATTACACTGTGTAACGCAATTTTTGTTCCTGGCTTCTAAGTGTTATATTTCAATTGCTTATGTCTAAAGTATGTGGAAAAAATGACTTCATTAAGCACAAACTTTGCTTTCATGACAACAGCACGAAGAAAACTCTTTTTTTGGGGGGTGAAAATAAACGTTTTTTTTTTTTTTTTCATTTTCGTCATTATGATCAGATAAAAACAAAAACTGCACAAAGAATAGACACACACAGTCGGAAACCACTCAACAAGGTTCAGAAATGCATAGATTTTCTAGATTTACGATTGTACTGTGAATCACTTTCTCGAAGTAGCCCCCAAATGTAGTCCCCCATCATGTTTTCGTTATACCGTCCTTGGTAACGACGTTCGAAGTCCAATATATCTTGATGAAAGCGCTCGCCTTGCTCCTCAGAGTAAGCGCCCATGTTCTCCTTGAATTTGTCGAGATGCGAATCAAGGATATGGACTTTCAGAGACATTCTGCATCCCATTTTGGCGTAATTCTTTATGAGGGTCTGCACCAACTCCACATAGTTTTCAGCTTTGTGATTACCTAGGAAGCCATGAACAACTGCAACGAAACTGCTCCAAACAGCTTTGCGAAATCCTCACATTCTATGATCTTCTTAATGTGTGGTCCGACGGAGATACCAGCCCTGACCTTAGCCTCGGACAGCTTTGGAAAAAGATCTTGGAGGTATTTAAATGCTGCTGACTCCTTGTCAAGAGCAGTGACAAATTGCTTAATGAGGCCTAACTTGATGTGCAGCGGCGGCATAAGCACTTTATGGGATTCTATCAGCAGCTCCCACTTCACGTTGCTCTTCCCAACAGAAGACTCGGTCCGTTGTGGCCAGTCCCTTTTGCGATAATGCGCCTTAGTGTCACGGCTGTCCCAGAGACAGAGGAAACAAGGAAATCTCGTGAAGCCTCCTTGAAGACCCATGAGGAACGATACCATTTTGAAGTCACCGATGACCTCCCATCCGTAGTCGTCATACTTTAATGCACTCAGCATTAACATTTTGGCACTGGTGTAGTCCTCTTTGAGATGCACAGAGTGGGCCATCGGGAGAGACGGGTGGTTGTTTCCATTGTGAAGCAACACGGCTTTGAGGCTCCGGGATGAACTGTCTATGAATAGGCGCCATTCCATAGGATTCCATGCGATACCTATAGCCTGGAATAGACCGGCAACATCGTTGCAGAAGCACAGCCCATCACGCTGACTGAAGAAGTTGGAGAATATTTGATGCGGCTTCCTCTGATCCGTGACTTGTACGCTATCATCAACCAAGTTCCACTGGTTGAGCCTGGATATCAGAAGCTCGGCATTCGATTCCGTAAGCCCGAGGTCCCTAATTAAATCGTTCACGTCTTTCTGGTTAGGGAAGTACGGCTTTCTATCCCCAACTTCATCTGCGGAATCGTAGTCCATATCTCCAGTATCTGCCTCGCTATGTGACTTGCTGCTGTCTCCTGAAGATGGCCGATGCCGCCTAGGAGGAGTCGGAACAGGCAGATCGGGGCTGTGTGGTACCGGGGCGATGGAAGAAGGTGTGTCCGGATAAACCATCTGAGGGGCATTTTTGCCGGTGCGACGATTTTTTTGGGTTTACTAGTTCTGGAAGTTTCTTGATCGTTCTAGAGTGTTCAGGAGAATTGTAGAAACGTCTGGACAACTCTAGCAGTTCAGGAATGTTCTAGGAGGAAGCTCGAAGGCATTGAAAGCGAATCGAGAATTTTCTCGAAAAAAAACACACGATTTTCAAAATTTCACTGTTCCGGTCACAGAAGCAAAGTTTTTCTGGAATAACAGCGGGTTCCTTTCTGTTCTAGACCTAACGGGTCAGGAAAACACACTTTCAACCCAGGAACAGAACAAAAGTGAAAGGTTGTTACATAGTGTTGTTTATTTTTCCTGGAGAAAATCTTTAGGTTAAAGCAGTTCATGTGT
>QNUK01000178.1:1095004-1112504 GCA_013621035.1 Clarias magur
CGCCGTGCCGCGCTCACTATTTCCAAACACATCTTAAAACCCCCAAAATAAATAACATGAATAAATATCATGACAGACCATTTTTCAGATGGAAAAAAAACACACACACAAAAAAAAAAACACACTAGTGTAGCATCCTGGGTTTTGCATGGAAATAAAAAGTAGTGTCACCAAGTTACCAGACGAACTCGTAATCTCCAGCACGCTCAGTAAAAACCTAACAGCTGTTTTGCTTAGAGTGCTGTGCAAAAGCCTTGGGAGTGTATAAAAAAGGCATCAAAATTATGTTTGCAAACAATCAATCAATCAATCAATCAATCAATCAATCAATCAATCAATTAACATTTATTTACTTTAGTTAAATCACAGTGCTTCACAGTGTTAAAATAAATGATGTTAAAAAAAATGATTAAATACCATTCTAAATAAATGGGTTTAAAGTTTTGCTTCAAACAAAAGAACGTCAGCAATATAACAGAACGCAGGAGCAATGAATCGCCCCATTGTTTGTACCTCTAGTAGGTTTTGGTCAGCAAAATGTGAAGCTCTATTTACTTGGTAAAAGCTTACTGTCGCACCCGCGTAAGAAGGTACCAGACCATTAATTACACTAAAAAAACAAACATCAAAGGTTTAAACTGAATCGTGAAATGTACTGTACTGGAAGCCAGTGGAGGAAATACAGGATTGGTGCGATTGATGTGATCGTAGGTTATGATTATTAGTCAGCATACAGTACGAGCAGAACGGGCTTGGGTGACTCCAACAGACTGTACAGTAAAGAGCGCTGTAATAGTCTGGCCAGGAAATAATAAAACAAAAACAGGCAAGCTTTGGTGTGAAAACTTGTAGACATTGTAGAGATTCGCGCAGTTTTATAAGGAAAACAGCTGTTAGGTTTTACTGAGTGTGCTGGACAATGTGTCGTGTGACACGGGATTACATTGTAATGATTACTGTAATGAGATGGGAACAAGCTCTTTCTCGCTACCCCTCACCTTTACACACGGGCGGATGGTCGCTCCATGCGGCAAGCACTTCCGCCACCCTCTGGCAGGTGATGCTCTTCGAGCCCTGGAGCACGTGATCGCCGTCACACGTGAACCCGACCATGGCGCCGATGCTTCGGGAAAAACCGGGAGAACAAGCGATTATCCGGGGTTCAGCGATTCAATCCTTGTCTGGATAAAGCACACAAAACTCCTGTACTGTCGGTCTACCTGAAATCGTCGCCCATGCGCCTGCCGTTCTCCGGCTCCCCGGGGTCTGAGCAGTCATTGGACACTTGCTTCACGCCGCCTTCGTTCACTGCGGGAGGAGAAAGGAGGCTGTAAGGCAGGCTTTGCTGCAAACCATTACTGTCCACTATTTCTTCTCTTTTTTCTCTCTCCCTCTCTTGAAGTTCAAAAGGAAAAAAGAAACAGACATACAAGACAAAAAAACAAAACAAAAAAAAACAAAAACACAGCTTGTCATGTTACCAAGGCTTGCCATGAGCATGGATTTAAAGTTACAGCTTTCCGTATGACTTTTCCAAAGAAGCACAGACAATATCAACATTTACACAGAAAAGGGGTTGTTCTAGAAGGTACACACCATCCAGTTCCTAAGCACTGTACAGTAAGCTTTTAGTGCACAAACAAGGAGCATTCATATTAATTAACTTGTGGTTTCAACTTCAGCCGGGACTACAGTCTGAATCTGACCAATCGGCATCGAGAGCTGGTATAACGCCAGGCGCTGAAGACAGATGCACTGATTCGTCTGAGTAAGTCTGACGTACTACCCTTTGTTTAAAGTCATCATAAACCCTGACCATTTTTCATCAGAATGACAAGACTTTGCACACGAAGCGACAGGAAGCCCGCCTTAAGTGCTGTCGGAGCGGTAGTTGATGTCGGAGTGGTAAATTAAGAATCCTGCTGATTAACGCAGGGGTGTTTTGCTGGTGTACCGGGCCGCTGAAAGAGCCGATGTGGAGGCAAATGATTCCCTCATAATTCATCATTCCGAGTGTACGAGGCAGCCACTGTGAAATAGAGGGTAATAA
This sequence comes from Clarias magur, assembly GCA_013621035.1. Classification (NCBI taxonomy): domain Eukaryota; kingdom Metazoa; phylum Chordata; class Actinopteri; order Siluriformes; family Clariidae; genus Clarias; species Clarias magur. Next base: position 1,097,055 of record QNUK01000178.1, read on the forward strand.
AAAACCCCCCATCCTATTGTAATTAAGTAGCTGAAGTGGTACAATGCAGGGCTGAGATACATCGATGGGTTCAATACTTTATTATAATGGTGCCACGCCCGCTCAGAATGGCAAAGAAATGAGAACTGTGGCACGGGTTGGTCAATACAGAGGTGGAAGAGAAGTAAATATGCATCCCCGGGTTAAGAAATGATATATACTTGTGTTGAGACAGAATTCTTTAGGTTCGTAGTCAAAGTAGGAAGATTTCTCACGAGCACCAAATATATCGTATAAGAACCATTTATAAGGACTTTCTTTCTCCTTTGCAAATCTGGCAAACGTAATCATCTGTATAAACCCTCCCTAAATCATTCAAATCTAAAAGAATTTACACTCACTGACCACTTCATTTGGTCCACTTTGCTTAGAATGGATTGGACCCCTTTTTGCCATCAGAACTACCGTAATTCTCCATGGCCTGGATTCAAACAAGGCGCTGGAGACGTTCCACACTCCTCAGAGGTTTCGGTCCATATCGATAAGTTGCTGGAGATTTGTCGGCTGCGCATCCACGATGCGAGTCCCCCCTTTCCACCACATCCCAAAGGTGATCTAGGTGACCGTGGAGGCCATGTGAGTACGGTGAGCTCAATGTCATGTTGAAGGACCCAGATTGCGATGATTTCAGCTTTTAGCGCATTATCCTTCTGGAAGTAGGTCCGATCAGACGCTCAGGTGATGCGTCACAGACATGGTCAGCAACGATTACTCAGGTACTAAAGGAACCTAAAGGAAACGAACATTTTCATTCCGAACCTACAGTACCATCCAAATGGAAATCGAGACGCATCAAAACAGGCAACAGTCTTCTATTGTCCAATTTTGGTGAGCCCATACCAACTGTAGCCTCAGTCTCCTGTTCCTAACTGGCAGGAGCGGCACCCGGCGTGATCTTCTGCTGCTGTAGAGCATCGTCTTTAAGGTTTGACGTCCAGTGCGTTCAGAGATGCTTTCCTGCACACTTCGCTCGTAACGAGAGGTTATATTATAGGAGTTATAATAAGAGATTCTCCTCTGACCTCCGGCATCAACAGGACATTTTCGCTCAGATAACTGCCCCTTACTGGATGGTTTCTCTTTTCTCGGACCATTCTCTGTAAACCCTAGAGATGGGGGTAGTTCCGGGAATACTGTAAGCACACCAGCCTGTCTGGCACCAACAACCAAGCCACGTCACTTCATTCACCTTTCTTGCTCAGTTTGGACTTCAGCAGATCGCCTCGACCATGTCTACATGCCTAAATGTTAAAGTAAATTTGTTAAAAAAAGTTAAACTAATGAAGTGGCCAGTAAGTATACATCAACCAAGCATACTGTAGCATTTGAGGTAGCGTTCGATCTAATTAGGCTATGCTAATGCAAGCTTGCTGGCAGTCAAGAGCAAGAGCAATTAGCAAGCTAGCAAACGTTTCGTTCGAACAAACTTTAAATAGACTTATGGTTCATATCCCCTCGCATGACTCCGCGTGACTCTCTCTTGCTTCTCGTCGCTCTCGTCTCTCGGAATAATTGAGACGCGACACTTGGGCTGGCGGATCGGCAACGGCATCGCCGCATTACAGGAATATAAGTGGGAGGCAACGGAGGCAGCGGATATTGTATTTTTTTCCCCAAGTGTCTTGGTTTGGAATGAGGAAGGTACTCAGTCTGATGCTAATTCTACAGCAGCCGGTTAATTCATCAGGTTTTATTTCGCTTCAAAATGACAAATCAAATTGATTTATGTTCCAACCCTGACTTCCCTCTGGCACACCGAGCTTGATGTTTTAACTTCTATGAAACTTTCTTTTAACAAAAAAAAGAAAAAAAAAAAGTATCAAAACAAGCACGTACAATCGAATTATTCTGAAATTAACAAAGTGTTGAACAGAGGGTTGAGATTTTTATGAACAAAGACAGACTAGACGTAATATTCCGCAGTCGTACCCTGGCATAAACAAGATTTGAAGCTTAAGTCACTTTGTACTCTATATTATGTTATTTGTCATCACCGGTGCAGAAATCTTCATATAATAGTCTTTCGAGCTGAAAGACGAAAGCTGCTTCGAGCGACACAATTGTAAAGGCAATTTAAAGGAGCTATTAGTTATAAAGTGTTGCTTTTAAAAAACGCGCGGAGTAGAGTGCATGTGTCATCTTTAAAGGCCTCAATCCGAGATGTCAGCCCCGATCCTTCGGAGCGTCATTAACAAATCAAAAGTCAGCTCTGAATCCATTTCACTCCCGCTGATGGCTTCAGTATTTCCTCGAAAACGTTCCCGAAATGCCGAGCGAGGCGATGACTAAGCAATGGCATTTTCGTTGAGCCCAAACAGAAACGAGAAACAGGTGGAGTAGATGAGCGAGCGCGCTATCTAACGAGTACCGCCGCTGTTGGTTCACTCCGAGCCGCGCATCGCTGCCTGTCCGCTTATGACCATAAATTACAATGACGGCGTGATATTGAGCTTCGACGTGCTCTAGGTTAAAGTTTCCGTCTACCTCAAATGTCAACATCGCATTCAGTCCTAAATGTTTGTAGGCAAAATTCAATTACCTGCTGTAATGGAATTTTTTTTAAATGATGGGAAAAATTCTATCCATGATGATGAGATGAGCTGATCTTGTGAAGAGTGCTGTCTTGTGCTGAATATTCCGTCATACTGCTCAATAAAAATTAATTCCCACTGATTAACGTCATAATTCTTAAACGGAAAATTTGTGTTGCAATATATAAGCAATATACTAGAGTGCTAGGCTAGACTCATTATATTTTTATGTAACGCTTTTATTATAATTATAATACGCTGCCTGGTCATTTCAGTAAAGTCAAATTGTTGGCCTGCATCAAGCAAAAAAAAAAAAATTAATAAAACATAAAAAAATGACTGGAATAGGGGTTAAGAAGTGTCTGACATATTATTAAAACCAGTGCTTTTCAAATGTGACCTTTAGTGAGCTGTAAAATAGATGTCAATGCAAATAAATAAATAAATAAATAGATAGATAAATAAATAAATAAAGCTACTGGGCTGCTAACGCACCTTGACTCTACAACATCTGGCCATCATTAAAGATTCTGCAACTTTATATAAGTGTAAACTCAAGAAGGATGCTCCGCCCCTTTTTCTCCAATAAAGGAGGAGAAAGAACATATAAGAACATACTGATTATATCCTAATGAAACGTACAAACAAAAAGGGAAGAAAAAGAAAAACCGCATTCTAGGAACACCCAAACACGACCCAATAAACCATCAAACTATTCAAAATGCATCTCACAGAACTCAAGGACCAAACAGTAACACACTATTTTTTGTTATGTGACCAACAACAATAAAAACTCATTAAATATAATGAGCTCACCGTCGGTATTTATTTGAAAACAAAACAAAATCCATACATACATATATATATTTTTTTTTTTGGTCATACAGATCATATTTTGGTCATTTCTGTGACTTTTAAAAATGAATAAGACAATAATAACCGGTCGTTTCTGTCTCCATAGACGAATATTTTCGACCTGAACAGATCCGGGCATGACTTTCTACTACAAGAACAAATGAAATCCTGTATCATTAGCTTAGTTGCTTCAGTAGGTACTGTATTTACAGCAAGCTCTCAGCGTCGCACCGTCATCAGGGACAGAAACGTCATGGTTAAAGGGTTTGGCTTATCTGAAATGTTCCTGACTGGACAAGACAAACTTGGCAAGTCATGTTCTGTTATATTGCATTGCACTGGTTTCTTTCCCCGGTGGTCTTGTACCGTGTCGTACAGTAATACTGTAGTTTGCTCGCGGCCGCTGGGCCTCGGCTGCACTTGCTGCATGCATTTTTGAAATTTTGTAGACAAATATGGACTGTTAAAGCGTCTGAGTATGAGTTACTCTGCTTTAGGAGGTCGACCTGACGTCGTAAAGGAACACAAATAAATACAGAGGCATGAGAAAGTCTGGCTTACTTATAGCAAATTTGCTTGTGTTGTCTTTCCCAGGCAGCAGCTTCACCCCTCTTGATTTGAAGTCTCCAGACCGTTTCACTGTTCAGAGAGAGAGAGAGAGAGAGAGAAAAGAAAGAAAATTGGACAAGGCAGGTTCTCCCAGAGAAGAGCTACAATACCAAGATCAATCTTCTCCGGGCTGCAATTGTCGCAAGGCTGAGAAAATATGAGTGAAATGAAATGGTTGTACGGGGACAGAGACATCCTCCTTTTGAGACGCCGAGACCAGCATGTTACAGGGCTAACAATCTTTCTTTCTGCAGCCGGGGGATTTCGTCGTCTCAGTTTCAGTCGTACAGTGATCCGAATCTGGTGCAGCATCACTGAGGAATCAAGGGTAAGGGAACGGAGAGGCATGATTCGCTATATCGCCGAGTCATGTGACCAGACCTTAAGCATCCTCATGGAAGCAAAGATGCGTTCGATGTATTGTTAGCAAATTTGTTTTGGCCCTATTGAAGACTTAATGACGTTCTCATTCTTGAAAAAAACATGATTGAATAACTGCGACTGACTCATTTCCGTAAGACAGACACACTGCCAGGAATTATGGCAGTAATTGCTGCATAACGGTCTTTCTGTCATCATCATGTATCATCACACGGAAACACACAATCTGCTGATGATTATTGTCCACTTTTTATATATCCGACACATCGAGCTACAGATGTGCTACAGATACCACCCAGGAGGTATCTCCGTCATGTCTGGTCGGGTTGCCAGCTCGATGCCCACCTGTCATTCACACGCTACGGGCAATTTGGGAACGCTAATTAGTTGCGTGCCTTTGGACGGTGGGAGGAAACCGGAGAACCTGATGAAATCCACTAAGCATGGAGAGAATGGAGAGAACATTTAAACACCATGCACACAGATGAGACGAGAATTGAACCCCGACCCTGGCGGTGCTTGGCAACAGTGCTAACCACTAAGCCAGTGCATATATACTGTATATATATATATATAGCGAAAAGTATTTGCTCTCCTGCCGTCACATGCCTATGAACTTGCGCAACATCCAACCCTTAATCCATAGGGTTTAATATGATGATGTTGGCCCCGCCCCCTTTGCAGCTCCAACAGCTCCAACTCTTGGATGTCCACAAGGTTTAGGAGTGTGCTTTTGGGAATTCTTTCCATATTTTTGCCATATATGGCAAAACGCTTATACCCATATGTGCTTATTGAACATTCCAATTCTAGATTGTCTCCCCACTAACCCAAGGCTTTCCACTCTTCCACTAGATTTTCAGAGGGTGACTATGTGAATTTGTGTTCATTCAGCTACAAGAGCGTTACTAAGAGATCAGGCAGTGATGTCGAGTGAAAGTTCCAGTTCATCCCGACCGTGACGGTCCTGTGGGGTTGAGTTCAATCAGGGCTTTGTGCAAGAACATTCAAGTTCTTCCACTCCAACTTTAACACAAAATTCCTTCATGGAGCTGGCTTTCTGAATCTCACAGGAGCATGGCCCTGTGCATGCCGGATAAGGGTTTGGGTTCTTATAAGGGCTGGGAAGTGAAACTGTACAGTATGTAGTTTGGGGAATAGGAGTGTGATGGTCAGGGGTGCGCATACTTTTGCATATATGTGTACATTTAGTCTATTAATGGTATTTTTTCTTTTAGAGCTCTGAGCAGCTACAAAACAAGCCAGTGAGCTACTGTAAGAGATACTATTCTAGGACATTTCCAAGCAGAGCGTTGGAAAACAATCGAAAGGTATCGATTTTTGGTGAAGGGTTATAGGAGCGGACTAGGTGCAAGACCAAAAGCAGCAGAGTTTACCTTGATACTGAGCAGTAAAGCCTTTGTGTCTGTGACTATTATCTGTGACGAAATGGAGCCGGAGCCAGTTCTTGTTGCTGACGATAGGAACCGGAATATTCGTCCCGGACAACCTGTGGAGATAAAAACAAACAAACAAACAAACAAACAAACAAACAAACAAACAAACAAAAATGTACCGTACATTAGTATACTGGTTGGGAGTATGTGAAGGAATAAAATCTTGAGCCACAGAAAAGATTTCAGCCACACAGTAAAAATAAATAAATAAATAGATAGATATACATCCTTACAGTGCATTAAGGGAACTCGAACATAATCCTGCATAGCGCTGACCCGAAACCTGTGACTAAGATGAATCTTTTCGTTCTGCGATTTTTATGAAGTGCATTAACTAGAAACGTCTCTCACCATACACCGGTGTGAGTAATCCGTGGCTGGAACGCATTAGGATGCAGCTCCAGCCTCACACACTCAGCTCCGACTCTCATGCCTTCGGCTGTAGATGGACGTTTTATTGCCTTACCGCAATTAAAGCCAATCTTGCCCTGGACTCACATTATCCACTCCGACAGTGGGACGTTTACCAAAGAAAAGATGCTTTCTGAAGAATGCAGCGGGGGGGTTTCGGGCCAGTGTGGGGTTCTTCACTCAAAATATCATTTTTATCTTCTTTTTCTCTGATATTGTAGCACAAGCTTCTACCTGGATGAAAAACTAACCTGAGGCAACCGCACCGTAAAATACGCAATCGCCCCGTAACGGGAAACTAAAAGACCTTGATCCGATACTGGTTCAATATCTGTTCTGTATTTTTGATACTCACAGTGAAATCTATGGAAGACAGATATTACAGGTTAGACTAGAGCGAGTCAGTGGATAGAAGGAAACCCCTCCTCTGCCTGTGTCGACCACAGCGGAGAACAGAGACCGAGCTTCGCATCGGTAACCTTGTTATTGTGCTAAGTCTAGTTTGTACTGTTAGCGAGGCAGGGGACTGACTGGGAAGCGTTCTCACTCAGAAGATGAGGAGGAAGACAATCAGGCAAATCAATCCGTAATAACTGATAGATCCACTCTGATTATTTTTACTACAAAGCCCAATCTAAACCAACTGAGTAGCGAATAATATTAACAATTTTATTTGGAATAATATGTAAAAGAAATCGTATTAATAAGTAATAATTTGGAATATCTATACAACTTTTACAAATATCTTACACATTCAAACAGTTTCAAGCTTGACGTGAAAAAGTATTTGCTCCCTTAACGGACCTTAAACAAAGAAAAAGTTTGAATGCTCGAAATGCTTGAAATGCTCGAAAAACCCTCCAATCCTCCAATATGGCGCCGATGTGTGCCAAGCTGGTGCCGAACTAGACTCCATGTTAATGTAGTCATCTTCTGTTATGTCGAACTTCCCCCTGGCGAACACACAGTATGTCTGTAAAACAACTACTGCTGTTCGTTATCATCCAAATGGTTTCTTCCTACTGGCAGCGCAGGGGAATTTTTCCTTGCTCCAGTCGCCGTCGTCCTCAGCTTGCTCATCATGGACAGGGATTTGATCATTATGATTGGTACACATTTTTTCACATCTAATACACACTTCCAAAATTTTCTTTTGCCTTTGGGAAGCTGCTTTGAGACAACGACCATTGTTAAAAGGGCTATATAAATAAAATATAATGAAATCGAATTAAATTAAAACAGGTCTGAAAAGAAGAGTCAGTCAAAATTCCTCCACAACGATGTGAAAGACTATATGAAATATGGTAAGGTGTGAAAAACGCTTGATTACAGTTGCAGCTGCCAAAATGGTTTGCCCAACCAGTTATTGGGATTAGGGGGCAACTACTTTTTCACATAGGGCCATGCAGGTTTGGACAGCTTCTTATCCCGGCATTATATTCAAATGATTATTATATTTTTCCATGCATTATATATATATTTTTTCTGTGTAATATTATTTTTTTTAATGACCTCAATTATTTAAGTGCGACCGATATGCAAAAAAAAAAAAAAAAATCAGAAAGGGGCAAATACTTTTTCACGCACTGTATATACAATTTTCACAAAAATCTTACAAGTTTACATGTTCAAATGGCGTATACACATATACTGCAGTACAAAATGGGAAAAATAGTACCCGAGGGGTGTCCAAGTCAAACAAGGTGAAATTTCTCATGGATCAAGGTGTAAAACTAATTGCACCCCATAATAAATAAATAAATGAAAAAAAAAGAAAAAAAATATATATATTGCAAATTCCACCTCCTGCCTCCCATACCCCATTCGATAATTTTACTGTAGTTTTCTGGATTTGGCAACCCCAATGAAGACTACACTGGAGATACATCAAAACCCTATAGTACTAGATGCCTTCACCGATAAAGTAAAGTGAAATTCCTCGCTTTGCATATCCCAGCATGTTCGGAAGCTTTATGGCCAAAATCTAGCAGCTTGCCCGTATATTGGCTTGAATTCATGACCTTATGATCAGCAGTCCAAAGCTAAATGGTTTATCACAAGCAAGCATGCATGTCAGGCAATGACAACCACTTAAGGTAATGATGGCGCAGCAGTTAGGCTACTAATCAGAAAGCCAGGATACAGTGCCCATTGGGAGGGAATGGTTAAGTGCCTTGCTCAAGTGCCCCACATCGGTCGCTTGCCTATGAAGGGCCTGACACATGACTTTCTGATTAGTAGCCCAAAGCCTGAAGCACTAAACCACCACTGGGCCAAGAACTTGTCCTAATGTAATTGCTTAAGATGGACCATGCATAAAAGTTTTTTTTGTTGGTGAGTACTCCTTAAAAGGGGTCACCAAGATCTTCAAAATCTTCAGGTAGCAAAAATGTTAAGACCGTGTTTATGAAAGAACTAGCTGTATCCTTGCAGATTGATGAGCCCAGACTAAGTCACCACTTCACAATCACTTTGTCCACCTCATTAATTAAGCCACTAGGACTCAATAACATCCTTTAGACTTTCGTGAAGTGCACTTTCAAAGCCTGGTACTTCAGGACCTCATCACCTGTGTCAAGTTCCACGCATCTGCTTTGGAAAGTTCTGAATACTTTCAAATTGGCCTGATTTCAGAATATTTCCTCGACTGAACTTATCTTCTTTCCAAACTCATACCCTCCTGCATAATCTCTGCGACTCTGTGCTTCTTGTCTTCGGTGGTTCTATGCCCACCAGTTTACGGGGCTTTTCTCTCACATTTCAACTTCATCCAAAACATCATCACAAAGACCAGGCTGAGACAAGAACAAATTGCTCTACTTATTGGAAAGGCACTCCTGCCAGCCAGTGGCAACTGGGTTCATCAAAAGAAAAAGAAAAAAATCTCTATGCTTATCAGTTCTCGCAGATAAAATGTGAACGGTTTTTGACCATGCAATCAGTGGCGGGGAATCAGCAAATCAATTCCCAGACTTCTCCAGGGTAGGCTTAGTGCTGCCGACTATGCCATGTCCTTTTGTACTCTACAGAGAGTGAAAATAAGTTAGAAAGACCCCACCAATTATTGACCACGTAAGGGCAATGCCACCTGCTGGCTTTTTGATACGGACTACATATTGTCAACCCTCACTTATTTATGAGGTATGAATGCTCACAGAGTTAAAGAATGACCCATTTGCATTGCATAAGTAAAGTGCTTTATTGGTTTAACCAGCATTTTCTGCTATTTACACTGTAATTTCATCATCAGGTCTGCCTAATCTAGTCTGTGAAAATGAAAAAGTTGTTCCTGCTTTCCAACTGGGTTCAGACCTGACTCCAGATTCAAAACCTCATGTCTTATTTGTTGCATATAAAGTAGTGTATATGGAGACTATTCATAACTTTAGCAAGACACCATATTCCCAAGATTTGCGCAAATAACCCCTGTTGGGCTTCAGGATGGAATGCACATCTAAGTGTTCAATTTGTCTGAAAATTCCCATCCTAAACCTACAACATAGGTGCATTGTACGATCATTCATAGCAATATGAAGACCTTTCCAATTTTCTAATTGCTTTACTTTTTGAGAAGTTAGGTCTTTCTCTGAGCCTTAGGGTTAATAAGAATTTTAAGGTCCTGGCCAGTCTTATGAGGATAAAGTATAAAGATGAGCTGGCGAGGTACAGCTCTGTGGTTAAGGTGTCAGACTGCTGATCGGGAGGTCCCCGGGTTGAGCCCCAGAGCTGCTGGGCTGCCATTGTTGGCCCTGAAGCAAAAAACAATCTGCCACTGAAATGATGGCTATATCTGCAGGCAGGGGAGTGTTTGTCACCCAGTGTGCCTGATGGCATGTGGACTCTTACTTTATATACAGTACGTTATACAGAATCACATATTGCTCCACGGTAGCTCTAGAGTTTAGTGAGGGTACATTTCTTACATCTCATGCATGACCCCTGATGCTAACTGTCCTGTCTCACAAACTTCTCCTATGAATTGTAATAGAAACACATTAGAAAAATGGGAAACACAACAGAAACTTGAGGGAAACAGAAATTGAAAATTTAATGGAGTTATAGAAGAGCAAGATTTGAAGGTTTGAAATCACTGGAATTGGGCTAACTGTCCAATCGCCTCAACAAACGTTGCAAAGGACAATAAAGGCCAGAGCTTTGTTTAAAGGCAAAGGAAGAGCAGGTCCATACACATACCATGTGATGAGAACTCACTGGAGGTAGTGTTATGATCGTTGGCCTGGTCTACGATCAGCAACATTACAGTATGGTGCAACAAAATGAATTCAGCTGATGTACCACATCTATACGGTTTTTCTACCCTGATGGTAGGATTTGGTAGACATGTGTGGTGTTGAGATTAAAAAAGATCTCTCATACAATGCCGGAAAAAAACCTGACCTTTATAAATCGCTATGCTATTTACTGAGATGTAAATGGCGTAGGAGCCTGGGGCAGGACGAAATCTCAGGCTCATCTAAAAACCTGCCAACAATAGATCTTATTTCATCTGGTGTGCAAACATTTCAAAGATCCGAACAGGGAATTGACAGTGAAATGACAGGAAAACGTTATACCTTTTCAATATAGCGCTTAGAGGATTGCTGGCCCGCTCTTAAAATGCTCACGCGCCGAAATATCAGCACTGTCGACGCTCAGAGGTAAAAGAGTATTATTTAAAAGCTCAAAGCATAGAAAGCATGCCGTTTAAATATTTAGCCACATTAGCACACAGGGTGGAAGTAAGTCTATAATAAGTTAGATGAGTCAAAAGAAGCTTAATGAGATACAGAGGCATATATCAGAAAATTCTCCGAGCACAGGCTGGGGCAGAGACACAATACAGGCCAGCTGGGCCCAAGCCTCATTATCAGTTCATACAAAGCTGCGTAATGTGCTCGGTGACAAGCCGTATTAATAGACTGTGGGTGAGCTTTTACAGCGCCTGCGACCGGCGGTAATTTTATACTCCCTCTCTAATATTGCAACTCTGACCAGGAGAGCTGAGAAAATAAAAAGCTTGTTGAAATTCATTACCGAGGTACGTGGTGGACATACCAATCAGACGCGGGCTGTCGCACAAGCAAAACAGCAAACTTTCGAAAACAAACCGATCAACCTGACGTTCTGAAGTGAAAGCGCAGACGAACATCTGGCAACTGGTTTTCATTCCGAAGCTGCCTATTTTGTTAAACGCATCAACACGACACCGGTTTTCCTGCCTCACAGAAGAAGCGAAATGATTATATGCAAATCTTGTCATAAGTGTTATGTATGCAACGGTTTGTTTTTTTTTAACCATCATCTGCGAGACGACATAATGGGGTTGCATACTGAACATCTTTCTTTCCAGGCTTGTAGATTGCCAGAAATGTTCTGAGACAGCGATATTGCTGAGGGAATAAAAGCAAAAGAAAAATCATAAGCAAGGAGGAGCAGTTATGGACCGGCCCATTTGGAATTGAGACATCATGAGAGAAAGTCTGTTTTATTGTTGGTGTGCTGGGAAAAGAGAACATGTCAAACTTGACCTGTAGTCATGACTTGCTTGAGAATGAGTCCGCTGAACTGAAATCAGGTGAACACAGGCTGCCAGAAACAAAGGAAAGGGAAGGTGCAAGGTGTCCTTTTTAAGCCACATGACGGCGTGAGATTGATTATCCAAACATATAAATTGATCAGGCCTAACTTTAAAACCATCTATATCTTGGGGTTCTCCTTGTGTGGTGACTCGGGGTGTGTGCTGTGGTGTGATGCTGTGGTGTGAGGCACCAGGATGTTGGCGGCAGATCCTTTGGGTGCTTTTCGTTGCAGGGTAAGGGCTCCATAGACCGGACTTGTTTGTCCGATGCATCCATTGGTGCTTGATTGGATTGGGATCTGGGGAATTTGGAGGCCTGGTTGGTGACCTTGGGCTTTTTGCCTTTGATGGACTAGATGTTCTGGTACCTTTCTGTCATGGCCAGTATTCAGATTTTTGTACTGCATTGGCTTTTTTTGGGGGGATCGCACTCGACAGGCCTTTGGTGCACATGGACATGGGTGAGCAATGGGTCCCAATGGCCCGGTCATGTTTGCTGGTGTATACACACGTGGACAAAATTGTTGGTACCCTTCGGTCAATGAAAGAAAAACTCACAATGGTCACAGAAATAACTTTAATCTGACGAAAGTAAAAATAAATAAGAATTCTATGAATGTTAACCAATGAAAGTCAGACATTGCTTTTCAACCATGCTTCAACAAAATTATTTAAAAAAATAAACTCATGGAACAGGCTATAAAGACCATTTCCAAGCAGCTAGATGTTCCTGTGACTACAGTTGCACATATTATTCAGAAATGTAAGATCCATGGGACTGTAGCCAACCTCCCTGGACGTGGCCGCACGAGGAAAATTCATGACAAATCAAAGAGACGGATAATCCCAATGGTAACAAAAGAGCCCAGAAAGACTTCTAAAGAGATCCAAGGTGAACTTCATGCTCAAGGAACATCAGTGTCAGATCGCACCATCCGTCGCTGTTTCAGCCAAAGTGGACTACATGGGAGACGACCAAGGAGGACACCATTGTTGAAAACAAATCATAAAAAAGCCAGACTGGAATATGCCAAACTACATGTTGACAAGCCACAAAGCTTCTGGGACAATGTCCTATGGACAGATGAGACAAAAATGGAACTTTTTGCCAAGGCACATCAGCTCTATGTTCACAGACGGAAAAATGAAGCATATGAAGAAAAGAACACTGTCCCTACTGTGAAACATGGAGGAGGCTCTGTTATGTTCTGGGGCTGCTTTGCTGCATCTGGCACAGGGTGTCTTGAATCTGTGCAGGGTACAATGAAATCTCAAGACTATCAAGGGATTCTAGAGAGAAATGTGCTGGCCAGTGTCAGAAAGCTGGGTCTCAGTCGCAGGTCATGGGTCTTGCAACAGGACAATGACCCAAAACACACAGCTAAAAACACCCAAGAATGGCTAAGAGGAAAACATTGGACTATTCTAAAGTGGCCTTCTATGAGCCCTGACCTCAATCCTATTGAGCATCTTTGGAAGGAGCTGAAACATGCTGTCTGGAAAAGGCAACCTTCAAACCGGAAACAACTGGAGCAGCTTGCTCATGAGGAGTGGGCCAAAATACCTGCAGAGAGGCGCAGAAGTCTCATTGACCGTTACAGGAATCGTTTGATTGCAGTGATTTGCCTCAAAAGATTGTGCAACAAACTATTAAGTTAGGGGTACCATCATTTTTGTCCAGGCCTGTTCCATGAGTTCATTATTTTTTTTATAATTCTGTTGAAGCATGGTTGAAAAGCAATGTCTGACTTTCATTGGTTAACATTCATAGAATTCTTATTTATTATTACTTTTGTCAGATTAAAGTTATTTCTGTGACCATTGTGAGTTTTTCTTTCATTGACCGAAGGGTACCAACAATTTTGTCCACGTGTGTAATTGGTGACCGATGTTGTTCAGTTCACCTGATAGTGGCGTTTATGGCTGATCTGAGTATACTTTATGTATCACTGTTACAAAGCCATTTTGAAAATAATTAAATGAAAATAACGGAGGTGCCATGATGCAGCAAAAAAACTAAGTATTACTGTTGATTAGATACAGAGACATTTTGTTCCTCTTATACAATAGCAGTTTCCTAAGGCTAATATTTTCGTTTTTTATTAAAGAATTTACATTTACATTTATATTTAGGCTCATCCAGATCGACTTACAAAAGTGCTTTAAAGTTTCCGTCATTGGATAGATCCTTACACTGAGTTACGACTGTAGGCTACCATCCAAGTACCATGGTACCATCCAAGATGGTCACAGTCCCACTGACCATCAGTCAGCCATGAACTGCATTTCTTTCTTCATCAGAAGTGAATCTTTGTCTTCATAGGGCTGCTTTCTGGGGACCAAACAGGTGAAAGTCAGACGGAGCGAGATCTGGGCCCGTCTCAATCTTAAGTGGCCAAAAGTCCTCAAAAATAACTCCATTTTGGTCCTACTTTCATGGGAATAAGAGGTATTTCAAACTTCTTAAAATAGGAATCCACTCTCATCTCCACCAAAATGTAGGGGAGCTCTGGAGGTGTGGGAGTAGTGAAGAAAAGTAGTGAAGAATCAGTTGCTGATTAAGGATGGTCCCGAATCCACGTCTCATCACCAGTAAAGATTCTCAGCAGCAACTGGTGCAGATCATTTTTGACGCACCCATGTCCTGATGTAAATGTAACCATTAGACATCACACATTATTCTCCTTTTTATTATAACAAGTTATTACAGATGGTAGAGCTCTCTAAAATGTCTCTCTTGATATTCCTGTTGCATTTAGGCGTCATGGTTCACCCCTCTTCCAAACACGCTGTTTCAGTGTCTGTATCTTTAAATGGCCTACACAGAGAGCGGGGTTCTTTATCGAACAGTTTCCACCTGTTTTCCAGGATTTCCCACACGCAAAAGAAAGAAGAATATACTGTATGTAGGACGACCACTAATGGCTGACCTAGTCCTTTTCATGTTTCGCAGATCGTAATGCTAGCCTTAATAATCTAGTCCTTGTTAAAAACGAAAGAAGGCTTGGTCAGCTGTTAGCCGTTATCTTGTACCTGTTAGCGTAATCTTATTTACTGTAGGGTCTAAAATTGGTGTCTAGAGAATGACAGAGCTGAGCACAGAGCCAGGGGAAGGTTTTTTTTTTTTTTTTTTTTTGGTACAGTATACAAGCTCACATCTGGGCAAAAATGTGACTTTCATGTTTAAGCCCCCGTGAATACAAAATGGATAAAGGCAAAAACACGATGCTTTTGTTTGTGCTGGAGACCCATGTGAATATCTAGAAATGACTAAAAAGGGAATTTTGCATACGAGGTCGTTTTTAATGGGTAAACTGTTCTGTAGGATGTGACTTTTGTTAAGTAATTACTATGTAAGTGTTCAAAGAATAAAGCACTTTGAAGCGTACCTTAATTGGAAAATAATCAACTCCGCTTCGGGTGTTGATTAATTTCTCTTACAGCACAGTGCCAAGTGTTTTATTGCTCGCTTGTCTTTAAGGACCTTAAAGATGCCAAGGATACACGTTCTACGAGTGATTAAATAAAAACAATCCCAAAATATCCATTTATAAGCGAAATAAAAAGCAATGGAATGACATACTGTAAA
>QNUK01000178.1:1117504-1185004 GCA_013621035.1 Clarias magur
CACATTTGGTGGATTTGTACTGCTTTACGTTAAGCTTTCATGACATGACTTTACTTAATGTTTTACTGTAGCAATGACCTAACAACAAACTGGGTCAACGCAGGAACCACTAAACACTCATCAATCATGCAGCCACCGAAAACATCATAGCAACCAGCTACTGTAGCAAACACTTGGATTAGCGACACCCTAGCAACCCGTTGCTTTAGCATATGAACAACCTAGACATATTTTAACAATGCCTTAATAACAAACTGGGGTGGGATAGCAGCCACCAAACACACCTCGCCTCTATCTGAATTTCAGCATCCATGCGGTATATGAAAAACCTTAACTGTCATAGTAACCACCTACAGTATAGTAGCAACCAACCACCTGGAACAACATACTGTAACTAGCACATACTGTACGGTAGTAACACCCGAGCAACCACATAACAACATGACTTTTGTTAACGCATCAAACATAAGAACAGCCACCTAGAACTGCCTAGCAACCAGCTACTGTAGGAACCACCTGCAACAGCAGCTACCTAGCGACACCTAGGCTTAGCATATGACCAACCAAGCAATAGCAACCAATTTGCTGAAATTACATGCAATATCATACCGTAGCAACCAACTAGCAATCATAGCATCATTGTACGAAAACCGTAGCAACCACCTGTGCTACTGTAGCATAGCAACAAACTAGCAGCATGTTAGCTTAGCAGAGCAACCACGAAACTTGCAGCTACCTAGAATATCACAGGAACAACCTAGCGACACCCTAGCGACATCGTTCTGATACTGTTCAGTTCTCGTTTAAGTTCTCAAGATCTCAGATAAATTACTTGATTTAATTGACCGGTATTTTATAACCGGATTACATCCGGAATTCAACTGCTGCTGCATGATGGTGTAGCGGTTAGCATCGTTGCCTTTCACCTCCAGAGCCCGGTCCGATTGTCGCCTCGGGGTCTGTGTGCCTGAAGCTTGTATGCTTTCCCCATGCTTGATGGGTTTCCTTCGGGAACTCTGGTTTCCTCCCGTAGTCCAAAGACTTTCAGATTAGGCTAACTGGTATTAGCCCATAGTGTGTGTGTCGTGCGATGGATTGGATTGGCACCCCTTCCAACCTTGTACCCTCAAGTCTCTTAATACGACTGCTATTCCCACATGTGAGGAGCTCAGCTCTGTGAATTAGCCAGGGTGCAGAAGTTTGACAGGAAACTGTCAGAATATGATGTGGAATCAACCGTGACGACAATAGCGGCGAAGCCCAGTCCGTGTTCGACATGCAGAAAAGGAAGCGACGCCCCAAAAGGACTCCGGCAAGAAGAATATCCGCGACGTATCCGTATTTCTTTTGTATTTCACGGTACAGCGAATCTTTCACAGTTCAACCAGACATTAGAGAGATATTCCTCTCGGGCTGCTTGCTTTCGGACTTTAAGTAACGGAAGGGCAGCGGGGTGAGTTTACACGCCGGATGTGCTCGGACATCAAGAGGACGGACAGCTTCTCTATGGAAGACGACATCAAAAGACCATCTGCCTGTTTTGAGAGCTTCGCACCACTTGCAAAGTGGTCTAAGGCCAGGATGAGAGGGAGAGATGGACCGTACGGAACAGGCTAGAAGACTTTTTTTTTTAAACAAACATAGAGTACTTTTTTTGTTTTTTTTTTTTAAACCGTACAGTGCTAGATCTGTTTCTACTTCCATTAACAGCTAGGTGAGAAAACAGCCTTTTTTTTTTTTTTTTTTTGTGAAATACAGCTAAAGTACAGATCAGATGACTGTCCTGGACTTTTTCACAGGTCTTCACTTTTCCACATGTCTCCAGTCAACTCCTGCGCTATTCATTTTGTTATAATGACAGCAAGGTCGCAGTCTGTTGCTATAATAGCTATGGCAGACCTCCAGAATAAATCCTCTTCTCAAAACAGAGTGTATATATATATATATATATATATATATATATATATATATATATATATATATTTTTATTTTTTTTTTTCTCTTTTTTTTCATGGATTAAAAACCTTGAGCATATGGTTTTATAACCCTGATTTATTGTTACGTTTGTTGCAACGCTTCATCCTGGCTAAGTGTGCAGGTGGAACAAAAAAAAAAAGCCAGATTCTGATTAATGCTTTGAGCGTTTGGGTGTAAATATCATAAGCGTCCGGGTAAAGTACAAAGGGTGTTCAAGTCAAACGGGACTTTTGGCAACGCCGGCGTGAAAGCGCTTGACGTTTACCGAAGACTTCAAGCTCCAGCACAGCACGGTGATGCCGCTCGTAGCCGCATTAAAACAATTCGAACGGTGTAAATGATTTGTAAATTCAAATTCAATTAAAGTAAATACGTAACGAATGCCGTATGTCCTTGATTGACGATCCTGGCTGAGGTGGCTCAGAGCCCACTGCTGTTCTCATTCCTGAGAACATTCAGCGAGTGGAGCGCCTCATCCTTGAAAACTTGTGAATTATGACACATCCGTCTGTGGGAACTGTTCACCAACATCCCTTGCACGTTACAGGAACTCGGCTGGAAGTCATTGCCACTTTACATTGCCAAGACCTCACTCCAAGGGAGTTAAAGGAGTTCCTGGGAGGCCAGTGTTCCGGACTCGATAATGGCTCTGGCTTAGTGAGAAAGCTTTATAACTTGATGGTATCTGAGCACTAGTGATACACTGGGATAAGTGCATTAGTGGAGCAGGGGATTATATAGAGACATAAAGCAAGCTTTTACTCTCATAACCATGTTCCGTTATTCTGTACAATCAAAAGTCCCGGTTTGACTTGAACACACTTCAAGTAAACGGTCTAGGAATCTCTGAGCTCTAAAAATGACCGTCCATGTTAGCGCAGTTAGCAATTACACGGTTTACTGATTTGATGGCGCAGGTACGCCCCACGCAGCATATTTGGTCCCTTTGATTTTTTTATTTTTTTTTTTTTTTCTTCTTCTTTCCTTGCCTTTTATACCTTTCGGCTAATAAATTCTCATAAAACCTCTCAATTTTATTCTAATAAACATCCAGCTTACCTAAACCCAGGTGGCTTCCTGTATACGCTATTATGAATCACGACCCCAAGCCTAGAGCCTAGAGTGCGGATTTATTTGAGAAGTGACTGTGCACAGAATGGACTCTCACCCCGGGCCAGCTCCGACCCTCAAATATCACGATCGGCTTATCAACCAGCATCAACAATATTTATTAATCATTTCAGTCTTGCTCAGGAAGCTAAGACCTCCTCAAATGCCCAACGCTGCAATGTCGTAAGTTTTTCAGTGGAACTTTAAATCAATCTTATACATTTTTCACGAATTATGTACTGTACCGTATGCTCTCACGTATAAACGAAATAAGCAAGACTTCCAAAAATAGGTCTCTCTCATTACTACCACGTCCGTGCACGGTCAAGGACATTGTCTTTCTAGGAAATACGTCCTACGGTATAACCAGGTTTCAAGGCTGAAAGTTCAAGCTTGGGGCAGACTATACCGTATACAGTACAGTACAGTATATTCACCTAAGTCTTAGAGCGCATGGATTTCCAGCTTTTCCTCAGGAGGACCGGTCAGAGCTGTAATGACTACAGCACCATTT
Organism: Clarias magur; assembly: GCA_013621035.1. Taxonomy (NCBI): domain Eukaryota; kingdom Metazoa; phylum Chordata; class Actinopteri; order Siluriformes; family Clariidae; genus Clarias; species Clarias magur. Next base: position 1,121,106 of record QNUK01000178.1, read on the forward strand.
TTTGGAAACTTTCTGTAAAACACATACACACACTTTTCGACAACTACCCTGAACTTTTTTTTTGCCTGGAGGCATCACTTTAACTGTCTCCACAGCCCGCCTAAAGCCTGGGACTCAACACTGACCAACTGGACCATCATTAATGCGGTTTTTGACAAGTAACCAAAAAAAAAAAAAAAAAACCCTAAATAAATAAACTTTACAAGAACATCCCAAGATACTTGAACTCTGTCACTGGGATCAAGGTTTCTTTCTTTATCCGGAGGAAAACCATGAAGGTTTACTTGTCCTGAGGATTTGCTCTAGTATCTCTAGATAACCTTCCTTCTTCATGACGTCATCCATGTACTGAAGTGCACACGTAGCTTTTCCAGAAACAAAACACCCCGACAACATGATTTAAAATCGAAATCGAAAGCCTTGTCCTTAGAGATCTTCATGGAGTATGAGATGGGAGAAAAAAATCTATTCTTTTGCACGGTGTTACATGCTTACGGGAATTTTTCAAAACAATTCTTTTGTTTATCTATGTTTGCATTTGAGGTGGTAAAATACCGCGGTTCATCTATAATCCTGCAGGTGTCGCGCTCCAAACTATTCACGTATCGGGAGGCGGTACGGCATCCTGTGTGGTAGAAGTTCTTGAAGAATTGCGACATCTTTATAAAAACGTGACGTCGAAAGAATCGCAATGCAAATTGAATCGACACTGAGGTATCGTGATAATATCGTACCCGTGGTCCCTAAGCTGCAGCCTAGACATGCAGTGCGGTTGATGAAAATCCTTTGGGAATGAATATGATTTGAAACAAAGTTCCCAAAAGCGTCACCTCTGCAGATGGGCACAGGAAAGTCCCACGCGGCTACGTTGGACGTACTGGTGACGCAAGTTAGCTGAGCATGGCCATCCAGCGTGTACCCGGGCACGCAGCGGTATTGGATCCTGTCCCCGACATTGAACCGTGTGCCGTTCAGAATCCCTTTGGCAGGAACGCCTGGGTTTCCACAGGAGCTGCTCTGTAGCTCTGGAAAGGAAGAAAGAAACGAGAAGGTTGTCATTAATATTATAAAAATAAATAAAACAAACAAACCAAAGAATTTCATATTGTTCATTTCACCACCATCACTTTATTAGTTCCCTACCAAAAGCATTAAAAACATGAGCACCATCACATATAAACCTTCTACAGGAGACTTCATTTCTATAGAGGAGTTTGACCCCCCTGAAAAATTTTGGTTGGCGGCACAATGGCTTAATGGTTAGCACTGTTACCTTGCACCACCAGGGCCCGGGTTCAATTCCCACCCCGGCTCTGTTTGTGTGGCGTTTGCTTGGTCGCGTTCCTTTGGGAACTCCGGTTTCCGCCCACAGTCCACACACTTGGACTGGGGCGGTGGTGGCTCAGTGTGTTAAGGCTCTGAGTTACGAATCGGAAGATCGGTGGTTCGAGCCCCAGCTCCGCCCTTGAGCAAGGCTCTTAACCCTGTCTGCTCCAGGGGCGCCGTAGAAATGGCTTCACTGTGCAGTAATGTATGTGTGACCAATAAAGGCTTAACTTAACTTAACTTAACATGCAGATTAGGCTAATTGGCGTTCCCAAGTTGGCCGTAGTGTGTGAACGAGTGTATGTGTGTGTGTGTGTGTATGTGTGCCCTGCGATGGATTGCCACCCCATCCAGGGTGTACCCCGCCTCGTGCCCTAACTCTCCTGGGATAGGCACCAGGAGCCCGTGACCCTGAATACAGGACGGAGCGTTTTTTTTTTTTTGGGGACTAATTTTGCTGTAGTAGGTGAAAATTGCACTTTAGGTGAAAACAGCAGCTCAGCAGTCTCATAACACATAGTACGATGTGTGTGGATTTTTCTTGTGCCATTGAAAGTAAAAATCAGCTGACGTCCTGGCAGTGTCCAAAATCCCAAATCCTCCAATTAGAATGAAATTCAGTAGGATTATGTTAGAGTCATGTGACAGCTACAAATACGGTAGCAATGCTGGCGAAATGCCAACGTAACACGCTAACTGACAAATATACCCTTATTGCCTCAAGCTCACTTTGCTGTGCGTGCTCGTGTCGCCTATGATGCAACCAGAACGTAATCATTTTCTTGAAAAAAACAAACAAAAAAAAAAAACAGATCTATCATTAGAGGATCCAATATTCAATAAAACCTGATATTAAGAAGACAAGTTATTGCGCAGCCTGGTATAGATTTTGGATTTGAAAAATCTTATTGGGGGAAAGAAAAAAGAAAAGAAAAAAAAAAGAGCATAAAACACATGAGGAAGTGTCTGCTCCGAATCACAGTTCCACTCGTAGACGCCAATGCATTGGATGATTGTTTTTCCACTTCAGTTCATGAATCATTCTATACTACAGGGCATTTATCTCCGGAGATATCTTGACTTCACTGGGGACACAACACGAAGCACCAATGAAACGATATGGATCTTCTTCATTCATATCGCTCGCTCGCACGCACGCACGGACCAGCGGTCCTACAACGCGGCCGCAGCCACTTTCAAAAGAGCGGCGACGGAATGGCAGGGTTAAGAAACTGAAGCACGAAGTTTTGTGTTCAAACAGCAGGAGGAAACGGTAATGCGTCCATTATAATCAATTACGCCTGGTGTTGTTCCCGAAAGCAGCTTTTCAAAGCTTTCCGAGCTGCCTCATGTCATATTAGCAAAAGTGATGAGAAAATGAAAGAAGTAAATAGCACATCATGAATGTAATGGCATCCGAATGTCATCTGGGGGCTTATCGGTCCCCGGCACCCCCGGCGCAGATTAGGTACAAATGAACAGAACTGGTGAGACTGAATGCAATTCCACACCAAGCAAAAAAAAAAAAAAAAACAGGGAAATAATAACTAAAATTGCTCTTATGTTATTTGGGTTTGAGTTATTTCATTGCTCTAGATTAGGCTAATATAATGCGTATTTATTCAATCAGTTTCACCTTAAAAATGACGAGTGTCCACACACACAACAGCTACATACTGTACAAGGACCGACAGACGGGGAGATCTGTTTGAATATGCAAAGCTACCGTATACCAGACTACCTTTTTTTTCTGCAATTTGGAAAAAAATAAAAAATAAATAAAAAAATCGCACATAATACTGTAGTTGTGATGTGGTGGCCAGGTCATGCGTGAAAAAACGGTTCCTCGTTCTCCCAGAATCACGCTTTTACAATCTGAATCCTGGAAGACGCCGGTCTCCATCAGAGAAGAACAAACTCCATAGATGTGATGTACTGGTCATTCAATACATTTTATATAGTGTAGGCCTGAGCGACCAAAGCAACCCCAGGTCATAACACTGTCTCCAGAGGCTTGTACACTGGACACTATGCATGGTGGGTGCATCTCATCATGCGCTTCCATCTTTACCCTGACACGCCCATCGCTCCGGAATACGGTCAGTCTGGACGCATCAGGTCACATGACCTCTTTCCATTCCATCTCGGCGCTTCCCAGCACTTTCCTCACAACCTCTTGAAGTTGTCTTAACAACGCACCAGTAATCCCAAATCTCCTTAGTTGTTTTCTTTGCCTCACGCAGCCCTTCTGAAATGGCGACACCAGTGTTTCTTTTGGCCAGGCAGTGTATTAGGAAGACCTACTGTAGACTGCTACAGTGAAATATGAATTACATACAGTAACTCTTTGCAAACTCTTGTCAGTGAGCAACATCTATTTCTATTTTAGATTTCTACAGTCCTAATAGGTTTATCGTTTCTCTTGTTGAAGCTTTCTGCATCTTAGTTAGACTGACTCATTTGTCCTAAGAAATCCATGCTTCCTGGCTCACACCTAAAAGCCTTGCCGGGATACATTAATACACTATTGCATAACTGTTACTGTGATAATAAGCGTGGTTGGCACAAAAGCTTCCAAAGAATAGTCTCCCGAACCTCGGGTCAAACTGACACTGGAGACGAGTCCTTGGAGCCATGAGCGACCATTCTGTAATTTTCACAAATAACAAGCTTTACTCGAAGCCCTTCCCTAGCACCGAGCCCCACCCGGGGACGGAATGACATATTAAGGCTGGTGCTAAAAATTGATCCTGAAATGACCCTGTTTATTTTATAAGAGCAGCAAAGAACGGTTACAGTTGCACTAGACCATACGCTACGTCCCTTCCGAATAACAAAGGCTCAGAAAACCCATTAACATTTGTTCAGCTAGCAAAAAGCTGCAGGGCAATATCATTGGATTTCAATTAAAGTTCTATATTATGAATGAAATTACTAAAGAAGCAAATTACGGGCTTCGTGTTCGACACGGCAGAAATTAAAACCGGAAAAAAAAAAAAAAAAAAAACAAGAACGAAAGAAAGACAACAAAGTGATTCATCCCTTTTCAAAGGAGAGGTGTTTGCCGCTAAGTGCTTATTTCATTTCCTAAGAGTCTCTTCGTTCATTTTATTTGTTTGATGTGATTTGCCTTGCGTGAGCAGCAGGAAACGGACGTGATGAGAATGAAGGACGGATATGTCTAAACCTGGGCGGGGGGGGGTTTAATTATACATAAATACTGTAGATAAAATATGTGCCTGAGAAATGTACATTCTTTACTTTTCAAAGCCCTAAACATGGATCAAAAGACATTTAAAGTCCTTGAATATCCTTGATTGAGATCACTTCATCCTTGTTGCATTCTCAATTTTTCATCGCTATTAGCCTTTTCGCCGAAAAGCCACCAACCATCCACATATATACTAAAAAAATGATAATAAAATGCATTTTTTGCTGTTTATTGTCTCCTGGCAACTTTTAAGGTGCAATGATTTCTTGCATGCTACACAATAACTGAATTGATGTTGTGAATCAGATTTTAACAGACCTCTCCATTGAACCACAGGCCATACAAATCGCATTGAAAACCGAAAACCGAAACAGTCAAAACCGGTTTGGCTGTTCAGACTAAGGCTGCATCAACACGTGATCAGAACTCAAACGATTAGATTCCATGTGGTTTGGCTGTTCACATTACTATGTGAAAAAAGAAAAAAGAAAAAAAAAAAAAAGATCTGGGTCACATGTGAACAAAAAAAAAAAAGAAAAGAAAAAAAAAAAAAAAAGAAGCTTCTATAGCCTGTGGTGTGAACGTAGCCTGAAGGTCTGACTGTGCCCTCTGGTGAAACCTCCTAGAACTCTTAGAATTTGGTTCAGGAAATAACTTGAGTGTCTGCGTAACTCAATCCTGAATACAATGAACTCCCCTTACTGTACAACATGAACAACAGTTAAACGTATGTTTAAACAGCTGCTAATTTTCAGTAGTAGCTGTTTAAACATAATGTTTGGACACACCTTCTAACACACAGTATTGTGTCAGTTGCACTTGCAAAACCCACCAAGCACCCGGATGAAACTGGCTCCCATGACGACCTTCGCAGGAAAGCCAGACCAAAACTTACCTCATCTAGAGTTACCATCCGCAGAAATCCCCAATTAACAACCTCAGATTAGAGCCGTTATGACGGATTTCCAGAGCATAAGTAGCAGATACGTCTCAATATCACCTGTTCAGAGGAGATTACTGGGTATTTTGGATAAACACCTTCAGCATTGTTCTACAGTGTAGAAAGGAATAAAAATCAGGAAACACCATGGAGGTACGAGGTGTGTCCGAGCTTTTGATGGGTATATAGGTCATGTTCCAAGGCTAAGGCAAGACCAATCGTCATGGTTACGCTAAATACGGCACTAGTCTACACTAACCACCGGCCCCTGCGCCTCACACGACCATACTCATCACACATTGTTCCTGATTGCACCCAGTGAGCACAGTATTTAAGCTGCAGACTTTGGATGTACAGTAGTCTATGTTTCATACCCACAGTTCTTGTTTGGACTCTCGTGAAGTTATATGCTCCTTCACGAGATGAATTTACAGACAATGCATAAGTCTGCTACTGTACATTTCCTCTGCAATACAGAACCAAACCGCACCTTTCTGACTAAACAGTAAACGTCCTTCAAACTAACTATGCAATTCAACAGCTATTGTAGTTTGGCTAAAGGACATCTGAACACGATTAAAGGTTTTGCAACAAATATAGACTATAGAAATATAGAACATTTACAGTCTAGCAGTATGACTTGAAGAATATCCAAGCAAAAAAGGGGGAAAGACACTGATTTGCATAAACACCCAATACATGAGCTACTAAACCAACAAACTGGTCAAAATGCACCGCAGAAAACCCAAGGACGAAATGCTAACGCAGCAGATTGATCTGGTTGTTAAGGTCTGGTAAGATTCGCGCATTCTCATCCTTCTGCCATCGGGTACTAGCATGCTAGCGCAAATAAATAAATAAATAAATAAATAAAGTTTCACACCAAACACAGCTCACTATACGAAAATTTTGTGATGGATTACATGAAGCCAAGACATTAAAGAAATTCTTTTCGCAGTAATTCTTAACAGAGTGGACGTCTTTGGGTCAGGTGGAACGACCCGCCAATCTAGTGAAAGAATACGCCTGCTAACGATAATCCATAATCCATAATCCATAACCACATAGCAACTGCAGAGAAAAAAAAAATGATATTACTGATATTACCATACCCACCTTTACATTGGAAAAAGCATAATCATGTTGTTTTATTTGATTATTTCTTATTATGATTTTTGAGAACCATAATAAAGGCCTTGAAGGCGCCACTATCAGGTTGCTATACAAAAGGAATAGGATTAACCATCAGTTAACAATCAGTTTATTGGTCAAAAATGTAGAAAACAAATCCAAACTCGTGTCCAAACTTTAGGAAAAAGGGGAATTACAGTAAGTATTGTTTCTATAGTAAAAAAAATAAAATAAAATAAAAAATAGAGTCACACCAGTCTACTGAGATGTCAAATCCGTCCATTTGACTTTGACGAATGATGCTTTCCCTGTAGCTGAGGATCCGGTTCACAGAAGCCCAGCAAGCTGATGAAATGTCCCATTACCTCGACTTCCGTTCTTGGCATCACCAATCGAAAGACCGCTTTATAAACCTCGGCGCACGCCTATCCTCAACCAAACCCGACTCCGACGTCCCGCAGATACGGTGATAGCGAGCGCTGGAACGTGACTGGAACACTGTCCTCAAGTCTGAATGAAACAATCGAAGTTCATCTGGAGACTATGGAACGATTCTTTTGCATGTCCGTTGGTACTGAATGCTAGCGAAGATAAGCCGAACTTCATGTTCTCACGCTGCAGCTCAGGAATAAAAGGGCAAGGGCGAAAAAAAAAAATCGAAATCAACTCTGAAAGCATGCCATTGGGAGAATGCCTTTTTTGCCTTATTTCAAAACGTATTATATGAAGAGGACAATTACAACAATACATGTTCAGGCAGTACTGAATAAAAAAGAAAGAAAGAAAAAATCAAATACATTCAATTCAGTTCAATTGAACTTAACAAAAACAGATAAAAGACAGGAGCGAAAAATGACTTTTAAAGCCATGAACGTTCACAATATTTGGAAGGGGGGGGGGAGGGAGGGGGGACTTTTTTGGATAAAAACACTTTTCTAGATAATAGTCTTATTATTATAGAAATGTGCGCTATTAAGTTTTTTTTTTTTTTAATGTAATGCGTTTCTTTTTAAGCATTGATGATTAACACAAGGTCACATGATTTGTTATGATGACAGGTGATGTACAATAAAAGCATAGAATCTGGTGTTTTATTTAGCATTTACTTTTTTATCTATGTTTACAGAATAATGTATGACCATACTCTATATTTATGACTATACAATATATTTGTTACATACTTTTTGAAGCCTTTAAAAAAAAATAAATAAATAAATAAAAAAAACTATATCTTTTTATGGTTGAAAATCATGTTGCAGTGATTCTGATTATTAGCAAATGTAGACCAGCTTTCAGGCTTACAAACCATGGACGGGAGAGAAGAGTTTCCAAGATATCACATGCACCGTGGAGCGCTTGCATCGTGAAACCGGTGGAGAAAACGGCGCATGTAGAGACATTAGAGAGAACAGAACATCCCTCGAAAATTGACAAAAGGACACGGAGTAAGAATGAGTCAGGAAGGCTGCCAAGAGAGAGCAATATGAAAGAAGCTGCAGGGATATTTGGCAAGTTCTGGTCAGTCCCTGCGTGTGCCAGCAATCTCTTGAACTCTGCACATGCCTGGGTATGGGGTAGGATGGCTAGATGGAAGCTTTTAATCACAAAAAGCTAATCCTAAAAAAATAAAAAAAATCCTCTAAACCTACTCAAAAGGCTCCCAAACCATTTTAGAACAAAGTAGAGCGTTTTGGAGATATCTGATGTAAAAATGGACACCTGTCGAGAGCCCTAAGTTAAAGGGAAACGGATAGTTTATTTTGGCAAACTATTCATAACAACTGTTGGTGGACGTTACTTTTTAAAGTAACTAATTACATTACAAAATTACTGTCATTAAAAAGTAATCCGTTACATTACAGCATTACATTCTGATAAGAGTAACTAGTTCGAGTACTTTTCCATTGCTTCCTCATGCATGTTGTTTTAGTCAAGACCTTTCTAATTATTCTACCATCAGAGGTGGGCGGGGTATAGGGGGCGGGGCTTGTAGGACCACTTTCTCACACACACACACACACACACACACACACACACACACACACACACACACACACACACTAACGAAATCACTGCTGTCTGGCTCCTGGATTACATAAATTGTAAGAATAACAGATTACATTTTTCAAAATATAACTAAATAACTGAGTACTTAAATGGCGGACCTAAAGCGTTAGATTACTCGTTACATCAAAACAGTAATCCGAGTGCTTTGTAACACGTTACACCCGACACTGTTCATAACAAGCTGGAACTTTTTACAGGGGTGGGGGGAATAAACAAATCCAAGAAACTATGGCTATGATCTTGGCCATTCGTAATTAGCATTAGCATTAGCAGGGACCAAGAACAAAAAAATAAAAATAAAAAAAATGAACCCACAGTCTCCTAATCACATCGCCAAACAAACACAATGAAAATGAATGCCAGTATAGAGGTGCTTCAGCTTAAATGATGCTCAGTAATCATTAGTCATTAATAGAACCTGTGCAACACCTACTGTAGACTCTAGTGATGGGAAGATGGGATCATTTTAGTGACTCGGTTCTTTGAATCTTGTTCATCAAAATGAACAAATCTTTTTTTTTTTTTTTTTGATTTGAGGCATTTAGTTCATTTCGGACTTTTGACCAGAAATAAAATAAAATGTTACATTTTCAATAAACAGACCCCCAACACGTCTACACATACAAATTTTGGCTATAGTTCCAGGAATGAAAATATTACAATGCAGCTAAGGACATATTATTATAAACAGAATGAGCAGCTCACCTCTCATATCTTCTAGTCCGAATTGTTCGCTCTTTTGTCACGCGACAAAAGAACGAACAACTCGGACTAGGAGACTCATGAGAAGAACCACTCGATTCTGTTTCTAGTGTAATACACTGCATAGTGTCTATGGGAGTCACATGACAAAAAAAAAAGAAAAAAAAAAGAATGATTCGGACCAGAAGACTCAAAGGTAACTACTCATTTCTGTTTCCTGTACATAACCTACTGAGGTTTTGCGATGCTGTGCGCACAGTAGAAAATTAACAAATTACAGTACTCCTTGAGACTACTCGTTCTTCTGGGACTTGTTCAAACACAACGAATCGTTCATGAACGACTCATCAGTGCGAGACTGTGCTATTCTAGTCAATAGCACTAACATTTACTGTGTATTTGCTTCAAACTAAATTTCTTAATTTTTAAGTATTAAAAGGAACTAAGTATTTAATAAACATTGGTATGTTGTGTAATTAGTTCAATTGTTCAGTTGTTTCGTAACTGTCCAATAGGTGGCAGTATTGCTAATTAATAATAAATTAATCAAGAAGAAGAACAAAAAGGACCGATTTTTGCAAAACATTACAGAACATGGATGCAGTTTGTATTTTCTGCAAAAGAATCAAAATCTGACTTGTCTACTCAAACAAATCAATTTAAGCAATAAAAAAATGCATTTTATTACACAGCTTTCAAGAGAACCATGATACGATTGTCTGAGGCAAAAATCCGAGAGGAAAAAATAAGGAACTGTCTCGGAAGATGATAAACTTTGAAGTGTCCCAGTTAAAGCCCAGACCGCAATTTGACCAACCTGGAGCAATTTTAAAAAGAAAAGTGGAATGTAATTCCCTGATCAGTATGTGCCCAGTTGTTAAACCTTTACTCAATAAGACAAGCCACAGGTAAAAACAAAATACAATAGCCAAGGTATTACATAAGAGGTGTGAACAGTTTCTCACTTTGTTTTTCTTTCTTCCTGAAGTGTTTCTATTTGTTTCACACTTGAATCGTGATGGTTGCAGATCACATTGTTGTTACTGTTTTGGCTACTATATTAGTGGGAATTCGTGCCAATTTAGTCTGTAGAGTTTTTTTTTTTATTTTTTTTGAGGTCAGACACTGATGTTGGACGAGAAGGCCTGGCTCGCAAGCTCCGTTATAGTATAGTGTCCCATGGGTGCTTGATAGGATCAGGGTTCTATGTGCGGGCCAGTCAAGTTCTTGAAGGTATCCATTGCAGTATACAAGGGACATTTTTTATTTTCATATATTGGCACAGGTCTCACACCAGGTAAGAAGGTATAGGAACCATATAGTCCAGTGGTTCCTGTACCATGGTCATTTTGTACCATTCGGTACCAACGTGCTACATACAGTACTTTTGTATAGCGGTACATATATTTTAGTATTGTACATGGTTCCACCATGCACCGTTGTATGGTACTCCTGAACATGTTACCAGGAAACTGTAAAAAATTTTCTACATATTTATGTTGTAGTGGTAATAATTATATTTTATGAGACAATTGTATATATGGAAACTCTTAATACTACTGTACATAAAATAATATGCTATTGCGTGTACATATTACATACCTGTAGTATGTAACAACATAACATATTAAATACCTGCAGAACTTTGGTATCCATTGTGGCACCCGGAAAGTAACCAACGTATGGTGGTACTTGTTGGGTACAACAGTAGCTACCGAATTTCCAAAATGACTTATAAGCAATGAGCTTTAACAATATTTTCCATTCAGATGGTCCTAAGGTCCTATGTTGCCTACCACAGTAAAGTCGGAAAAACCATGGTATATTTACGGTACAGTATATACAATAGTTTAGCAAAGTAAAAGTACTTATGGGACCCCAATTTATCTGGCCTTGTGGAACCACCAACAGTTGCGGTTAGTTCCCTGACCAGGAACCGCATGCTAGCCACTTGTCCAGCCGGAAATGGTTGTTTAATCACGTTTAATATGGGAAAGGTCTTTCCATAATCACAAAAATATATGATATTTAACAGGGGTTTGTAGCCTTTTCTCAAGCCACTTCCCTGTACCTCCCATATTTTCTTGTTATGCTGTTAGAATAGAGTCTGCTAATTCTGTATAAAATGTGTATTTCAATTACGCATGAATAAGAAAAAAGGGCAATTCATTCATTTTAACACTTTAGTTCATTCTCTCACATGTCTAATAAATGGTGTTGCCTTTTGAAAGAAGTTTGTCGGCATACCCGTCTGCATCTTCCTCCTGAAGAGCCGTGGCTTTATTTCAACATTATGCTGAACGCTACGCTACTCCACTGCCATGACGAGACAATGGCTGAGAAGAGAAAAACAATTTTGGTCACATTCTCCTGAACTTCCTTTCTGAAGTATGCTTCATAGCTATTACAAGTGAAGAGGAGTGGTACAAAGCTCTTTCATAGCCGCTCGTCAAACCCCACTCCAGCGTTCATATACAGTACTGTATTAGCATACAACGATTTCCTGGCAGTGAAACTGATAGAGCAAATCAAGGAAACGATGTTAGAAATATCTTTCCAGTGGTGGGCAAGTCACAGGTTTATCAGCTAGTGCAAGCTACGATGCAAATAACCAGGAAATGACAAGTGTCTATAAAAAGCAGACGCTAGGCTGTTTTTGAATAAAGTGGATTAGCGAGCAATGCTTGTTACCTTACATCAATTTGGGGTTTAATCAAGAACGGATTTAGTTTTAAGTCAGAAATATGTTTCTGTATAACTTATTGGCAAAATATATTTCTGGTTTCCAATATGTCAATGACGACAGCGGCTCATCGTCGAGAAGAACATGCTACGTAAAAGTTCCACTCGTCTAGCGCTGCCTAAATCAGGTTACTGATGTCAGTATGTAGTTCCACATCTTGATATTTTTGCCCATTACAGAATACAGTCTGTGTTGCATTAACTGCAGCCATTGATCATGAAATACATCCGTATCATCTGTCCATTGGCGTAACAGCAGGTCATTATGAAACCGCAGATGGGTTGGGGCACCGAATTGATTGATGGTTACCTGGACAACTGATCCCACCTACTTGGTCTCTGGGCTACGGGTTCTTCTGGCTCCTTTTAAAGCATTTCAAATGGGCACACTTGTCACTTTGAGATTAGACGTGATCTAGCTAGCTAGCTAGCGTACTGAGCTCTTATGTGTTTGCTTCTGTTTCATGCCAATAACACAGTCTTTTTTATTTTTTTTTTTATAAAAAACCTGTAAGTCTAATGTCTTGGCATGTTCTTTAACCCTATTGCTTTCTGTATGCTCATGTTTGATTGTGTAGACGAATTGCATTATACAGGGTAGCTACAGGTTAGCTAAGTTGCCGAAATAACAGACGCCCACATCTTGTCGCTGTTAATCTCTACTAGACTTGCACATTTATGTTATCAATATCATCAACCTTAATTTATTTATTTATTTATTTATTTTTTTTTTTTTATGTAGGTGTTACTTCGATTTGTAGAGAAATATTACAAACTGTTAAAAATATCCGTCTTTTGTGCTATACCCCAGTCCAGTAAGGGGCAGTGTTACGCCAATGTCAAGCCAAATTACACCACTGTTACCACATCCATAAACTTCCATCCCTAAACTCCAGAAGAGGAACGAGCGATACTCTTGCAAAATGAGAGTTTCATACAGGTTATATTTTCTGTAAAACGTGTATATATTTTTTTTTATATATTAAAAAAAAAGAGCCTGTTAATTTGTTACTGTAAATCAAATCAACGAACGAAAAAACATTTTAACGATTATTTATTTTATTTAATTTTATTTTATTATTATTATTATTATTATTATTATTTATATTTAATAGAGTCTGGTGCTTCATTGTTTTTTTGTTTTTTTCTTGTCAGACTTATCGTATATTAAAGTATAAGTAGAAGCATTTCATAAGTGTTAATGGCTTTTATTGACATTTACATTAAGTTTTCGTTTGTCCACCCAGCTCTTGAGGATTGACCACAAGTTCCCAACGGGATTAAGGTCTGGGGTGTTTCCTGGCCACGGACCTAAAAGTTTGATGTTTTATTTCCTGAGCCGCTCAGTTTTTTTTTTTTTTTTAACTTTTGCCCAATGGGAAGGTGCTCCATTATGTTGGACAAGGCATTATTCGTCCCCAAACTGTTCTTGGATGGTTGTGAGAAGTTGCTCTCGGAGGATGCAACCGCACACATGATTGGTTTCAGGATGCTTTACTGTTGGCATGACAAGTACTGTATGAAAATCGACAGTATTTGTGTCATTCTCCAACCTTTTGGCCATGGCTGGATTTAAACCAGTTTACGACTAACAAATGAAAAAAATAAAGGCACTTCAGCAAGTTTTAGTCTCGCTCAGTTTTTGTGCAATTTTGCTTCGAAATCAAAATGAATATTCATAAGAGTTATAAGTACGCCGTGTGCGTGGTGCTTAAACCGCTTTCCTTGTACAATGTGACACTTTCGCATATTTCTCTCTATACCTATTTCTGCTTTATTGCTCCCTCAACGTATTCTATTGATTTCCTTGTGTGCCCTGTGTTTTGTGGGGCTGCTGTAACAAAGCAATTTCCCCTGAGGGATCAATAAAGTGCCTGTCTGTCGGTCAGTCTGTCTGTCTGCCGGTCTGTCACCTGAAAAAAAGAAAAGGAAGAAAAGGCATTCGTTTTCCGCGGCTGCATTTTGCTCATCATACAGTCAGACAAACATTCGCGTCGTAACATCAGTTTTAATTCCACCGCAGCCGAATTATTCCTGTTAGCCTCTTTGAGGCGCAGGCCTCCGTGCCCTGACGTGAAAAGGTCACGCTGCTGTGTGTAACTCCTGACACACCCGGGCGGAGGAAGGCTGATTTTTACCGGATGGCAATAGACACATTAATCAACACAAACGCAGCGACTGTCAAACATGGTTTGGCTTGTTCGCATGATGAAGGACTGACAAGAGCTAAAATGAGTTTTCTTTTTCCCCCCCTCCTGTGCATGGCCTGCCTGCTTCACCTTCTCCATCCTTCTCGCTCTCGCACACATACTGTAATACACCGCAAAGACACACTCACAGAGACTCGGGGCAGCGTGATGGAACACCGAGAAAATCCTGACCAAGCCTCTGCGTTTCGGATTATGTTTAAAAAAAAAAAAAGTTCCGGGCATCGCTCGGAATCAACAAAAAACATCAGAATGCAAACGGATGAGACGAAAAGTGCTACGGAGGTGGTGCTGAATTAATCGAGTCGAAGACGTCGGCTCATTAAAACGCGCTTTTTCGCCCGGATTCAAAGAGCCTGAAAGATACGCTTTTAAGGTATTCCAGAAACGGGGCTTTTTCATCATATTTCGAAGACCAATGGCAAAGAATGCAGTTCGATCACACCTGTCATTGCACCTGGCGCCTTTTTACGACACCCTCTCCAAATCAGGCGCTAATAGATCCACTTAATGGGGACGCTCCTTCATTTGGCGTCCTGATCTGCGGCAGTGATGGATAACGCGACGCTGACATCCGGTGTCCTCCGGTGAATAATAACCTGCGGGATTAATATTCCAAAGCCTATAAAATTCCAAAGCACATTAAGCTAGAAAAGTGTGAGGCGAGGGGATGGGTGCGACTGAATTATTCAGCGTGTAAATGATGGAGCAGATGGGGGAGGCGTCCTGCGGACGGGTCAGGAGGGTAGCAGGTGGTAAAAGTGAGAGAATGTGTGTGTGTGTGTTTGTGTGAGCGAGAGAGAGAGAGAGAGAGAGAGAGAGATATTTGGGATGCAGTAAGGGTTCTCCTCTCATGCATAAGCCCCTGCAGACATGACCAATCATACTCCTCATCTTTGCCAAACTCTCTCACAGAGAAATATCCATTACGCTTCACTTTAAGTGAGAAAACATTGTTCTGTGAGGGGTTTTAGAAACCCACTGGGCTGACACAAGGAAAAGGTGAATCATTTGTGGTGCTTTTTTTTTTTTTTTTTCATTTTCAAACAGCATTTGCAGTGAGCTTTCTGGGGTTTTTACGACTATAAGAAACTCTTTCTGAAAGCTTTACGTAGTGGGTTTCTCGGGTCAGTGAATTTAAAACTTTATGTTTTTAATATTTATGTACATCATATAAGAGATTTACTTGAAAGTCCCCACTAGGATCCATGGCAGTCAATCAACACACAGCACATCCAATACATACACATGCTCAGAAATAATGATGCCAGATTTTTCCTGCTGCTGGGGTCGGACCGTCAATGTTACATGTTTGACCTGAAAAGATGCAAGTGGTATAACTTTACCTAGCTTTTAGAATAAAGCTGTCTCAGAACAGCAACAGTTCTTTCATTATTTTTAACAGTTTAATAACCTTTCTAAGCAAAAATCATTGGGGAAAAAAAAGCCATTTTTACACTTTTCAATTCTTATTCCCTTGAGGACAATGTTTATATTTTAATAAATAGGCCTCTTCCAACCGGTTGAGAAGTCATTTCATGGCAAAAGTGTCAGTAGAGTCATTGTTGTTTCAGCTGCCACATCAAACACCTGTTCTGCAAAGGACTTTCTGATGCAACGCCCCCCCCCCCCCATTTAATCCAGACATACAGTAGGACTGGCACTGCACCCAGTGGTTGGAATCAAAACTGGGCCTGGGACATGGCAGGCAAGAAATACCAGACGTACCAGTGAGCCAATATAATTAGATAACGATATATATATAACTATTAGTCTTGTGGTGCAAAAACATGTACTGTATTGATGGTCCACTTTATTTCTTGTGGAATGGTATGAAGCAATTAAAAAGAAATGCATTTTAAAGATGAAAATACAGCATACGGTATCTCAACCGATTGGTAGAGATAGCTCAATCAGGTCAAGTAAAAAAAAATGAAGCAATTAAAAATAAATGCATTTTAAAGATGAAAATACAGCATACGGTATCTCAACCGATTGGTAGAGGTCAAGTAAAAAAATCAGGTCAAGTAAAAGGCTCAATCAGGTCAAGTAAAAAAAAAAAAAAAAACTTTTTTTTTTTTTTTCTAATCTGAAATAATGAGTCAAAATGTACTCTACAGTATGAGAAAGGGGCCATGTTGCTCAGTGGTTAAGGCATTGGACTATTGATCGGTTTAAACCAGCAACCAATCCAAGTTGTCACAGTTGGACCTTTGAGCAAGGCTCTTAACTGTGAACTAATAATAAGGCTGTTTTCTATAAAAGTTACTTTTTGTCAAACTTTGAACAAGTACCATATTATTTATAGTCTCTAACGCACTAAGCAATACCAATGCCCAGAAACAACATAAGTTCAAATCAATACAGAAAGTGCCTCAAAACCAGATTTACAGGTGAAACTCGAAAAATTTGAAATATCGTGCAAAGGTTCATTTATTTCAGTAATGCAACTTAAAAGGTGAATCTTATATATGAGATAGACTCATTACATGCAAAGCAAGATCAGCCTGTGAAACTGCTGAGGTGTTATGGAAGACCAGGATGCTTCAATAGTGGCCTTCAGCTGTTCTGCATTGTTCAGTCTCATGTCTCTTATCTTTCTCTTGGCAATGCCAAATAGATTCTCTATGGGGTTCAGGTCAGGCGAGTTTGCTGGCCAATCAAGCGCAGTAATCCCACAGTCATTGAACCAGGTTGACCCTGCACTTAGTGAAGCACAGTTGAGTAACACCAGATGACATGAGTCCGCAAATCAACACAGACTGTGGTAACTTCACACTGGACTTCAAGCATCTTGCAGTGTGCCTCTCCATTCTTCCTCCAGACTCTGGGTCCTTGGTTTCCAAATGAGATGCAAAAGTTGCTCTCATCAGAAAAGAGGACTTTGGACCACTGACCAATTACAGACCAGTTCTTTTTTTCTTTGGCCCAGGTAAGACGCTCCTGACGACTGTGTGTGGTGGCTCTTGATGCACTGACTCCAGCCTCAGTCCACTCCTTGTGAAAGTCCCCAACACTTTTGAATGGCCTTTTCCTGACAATCCTCTCCAGGCTGCGGTCATCCCTGCCGCTTGTGCACCTTTTTCTTCCACACTTTTCCCTTCCACATAACTTTCTATTAATGTGCTTTGATATAGCACTATGGGAACAACCAACGTCTTTTGCAATTACCTTTTGAGGCTTTCCCTACTTATGGAGGATGTCAATGGTGGTCAAGTCAGCAGTCTTTCCCATGATTGTGCTTCCTATTGGAACCAAACTGAGAGACCATTTAAAGGCTCAGGAACCCTTTGCAGGTGTTATGGCTTAATTCGCTGATTAGAGTGGGACACTTTGAGCCTAGAATATTGAACCTTTCTACAATATTCTAATTTTCTGAGATCGTGGATTTGGGGTTTTCATGAGCTGTAAGCCATAATTACGGCTTGAACTATCCTGCTTTGCATGTAATGAGTCTATCACATATATTAGTTTCACCTTTTAAGTTGCGTTACTGAAATAACTGAATTTCTGCGCGATATTCTAATTTGGCGAGTTTCACCTGTAGACCCTACAGCCCTTTTTCAGTTCCTTCAATTCTCAGAGTGAAAACTGCATCCGAAACCACATACACCATTAGACATATCGTTCTATGTAGAACCTTATCCAACGTAAACAGCTACACCAGGATACTGTACTGATTTACAATCCCGTTAGCAGGTTTAACCCAGAAGAGGACAGGTTTCTTTGCCTCAGGGAGTTTTCCTTTGGCTTGTGCATTAGGGATCTAATTATAAATCAACATCCAGTCAAGATGCATAGATCACCCATGTCCTTAAGGATCTCCACTGCTTACTGTTCACAGCTGAAGTGAAAACTAGTTTCCAATTCTTGAAATATAAACAGCATGTAAAGAGTCATAGGAATTACTCCTAAATTGGGCAAAAATTTAAACGAATGAATGAATACATTTTTCTGTTGACCTTGAAAATTTCACTTATAACCATAGTTTGAATAATTTTGAAAAATTTTTTTTTTTCTGGCCAACCTCCCACTTCCACTCCCACAACTCCCCATGTTCAGCTTTCAGAACCACATTAGAATCACACACACACACACACACACACACACACACACACACACACACACACACACACACAGGTCAGTTAAACTGACTTATCATGAACGTTCATGACATTACTTAATGTCATAATCAGCATATTTTTAAATGCTTTTAAATAAAACGTCTGCGTCCTTCGAAAAACTGCATTTCATTTTCTGTTTATTTGGCACTTGTGAATATTAACGAGGAGTGGGTGGTGTTGAGTCGGAAGCAAGAGATTAAAGTAAAAGAATAGAATACAAAGATTAGGAATTCCTTTTTAGGGCAGAAAGCACTTCAGATGTACTTCACACGCTACATCAGGTGAAGATTTCCGGTTTCTGAAGGTTCTGAGATCATCACCAAGGCAAATCGGGAAACGACATGTTTTAATCAGAATTATATATATATATATATATATTTTTTTTTTTTTTTTTTTTTTAAGTGCTTCATTCAGATCCATAGAAGACGTCTAGTTCCAATCACATAGTTGGCTCTTTATGACTTCGTGTCATTTATTCCCTTTCAAATAAGTGTACATGTCTTGACCAGAGAATATTACTGTATCATACATTCTCTGCTATATTCCGCAGTATTTACATCTACATCTAGGCATTTGGCAGACGCCCTTATCCAGAGCGACTTACATTTTTTTTCTCATTACATCTGCTCAAGGGCCCAACAGTGGCAACTTGGTGATTGTGAGGTTTGAACCTGGGATCTTCTGAACCGTAGTAATGCCTTAACCACTGAGCTACCCCTGCCCAGTTTAATTACTGTAGCAACCCAAGAAATCAGAAGCTGAGAGAGAGAGAGAGAGAGAGAGAGAGAGAGAGAGAGAGAAAACGAGAGAGGGAGGAGAAAAATGAAGTCGCCTCACCCTCATAATAGATTTTAAAGCCGTGGGCGCTGACAGCGAAGTCGCTGGTGAGACGCAGGGAGAAAACAGAGCCTGTGCTTGTGACTGGAGCGGGCACCTGGAATCCTGTTAACCTGAGGAAATGAAAACAGAGAGAGAGAGAGAGAGAGAGAAAGGGAGAGATTAGACATTCAAAAAAAAAAAAAAAACCCTTGGCTTCATGTTTCCTTGTTTATTCCTCAGCTGCAGTTTACACATCACCACGCACCAAATGCAAAGAATCAATTTTCAGCCTCAAATGCTGACTCGCTCTTGCACCTCATCTCTGAATGTTTGATTTCAGCTCAAAACGAAGGCGAAGACGAAGAAGAAGAAGAAGAAAAAAAATCAAACATCTTGTGTAATGTGCGATAATCCGTGACTTTATCGAATTTCAGACAAGGACGCTTCCAGCTAAATATCAATGTGCATAAATTCACGCTCCGCAACACGGACGCCCGTCTGTACTGAAACACCAAAAAACAAGTAGAATAATAAACAATTTATCTTTCATCTTTCATCAGAGCATGTTTAAAGGACGATTCCATGATTTTGTTTCACGTGTGTCTTCACGTTTAATAGTGAATGTGATCGATTTGCAGTGTTGCCAAAGGTTTCATGATTATATAATACATAATACATAATTCATAATAGGGAATATGCATAAATGATTTGGGGGTGTGCTGTTATGGGAAAATAATTACCAGGACGATGGATAGCTGCAAAGATGGGTGGCTGGGGTTAGTCTTACCACCATGGAGTGGATTCTCCTGAAACAGGCTCTCTTTCTTTTAAAGTTAAGCCCATTTATAGTTAAGCAGGCCAAGAGGCGAGGGCCACGGGCCCAACATCCAAACTCTCCAGATCCCAATCAAATCGAGCACCCAGGGGATGCGACGGACAAAAGGTCTGATCCACAGAGGATTCACCCCATAACCTACAGCACCCAAAGGTTCTAATGCCAACGTCCTTGTGCCAGGCAACAAAAAACACTCCAAGAGGTGTTGTGGAGTCACGCTTCGAGCGGCCAGAACCACCGGGAAGCTACACAATACCGGCCGTAATGCTTTGCGTTGTAATGTTATTCCTGACAGTACTGTATGTTACAGCACGCTACTTCAAATCCTCGGACCTTTTTAAGATCTTTTAGGGTACTCGCATATGGTACTGATTTGAACGCAGTTATTGTTTGGATAATATTGCACATGTAGCAGATATACAGGGTTATAAAAGCCGTAAAAAATTTTTTTTTTTTTTTACTTGTCCGAAAACTGTATAGGCCATGCAAGCGATGCCAAAACACCATGCTAAGCCCTATGACGAATAGTGACTTCGTAGCAATCCTTAGCTAAAAAGGGTAAAAAAAAACTGGAAAAAAACCCTTCTATAAATGTTACATTAATATCTCCTTAGAGATTTTACCGTCAAGTAATTCCTATTGTTCTATATGAAAATCAACGCGTCTAGACGAGCGCATTACAGTAATACAGGATAACACACACCCGCACCAGGGAGCCGAACTACCGCCCGAGCTGCTGTTATACCGCGGAATATTGATCGACAACTTTTGTCTTCAAAACTGCCCCATGTAAAAGATCTGCATTCCTAAGACTGTTTGTATAAAGGTATTGGATTTTCACACAATATGATCCCGGCTCGATCCGTCTGACCGCATCCTGGCATTTTAATGGAGTAAAAATAAATAAATAAATAAATAAATAATGGTTTCCTCCATTCAGATGCAAAACGAGATTAAACGTTATTAACTAAATGGTGATGTAAGTAGGGAAATAAACTATTAAGACGTGAGAAGATGCGCTGTGGGATTCGTTAGCAACACCGAGTGAGGACACGGCGAGGGAACGGAGTCCACAAGGGAACGGGGCGGAAACGCTGAACACAGACTGATACACACATTAACACCAAAAAACACCAATTACAGGTGAAGTTAAAAGTTAAAAGACAAATGGCATTATGGATTGAAATGTGTGTTCGGCTTCACTATGAGGCTTCCGTCAGGCATTTGCTAGAAACTGCATCATTCACGGGTGGAAATTTGCATGAGGAAAAAAAAAAAAGTTCATATTTTAGTACTTCAAGGTTTCTACTGTAAGTGCACGTTAAACTGATGTTATGACCCTGCTTGCTAATGCTAACACCAGTTAACATGCAAACTCTTACTTGGCCTGACTAAGCTTATCGCACTGGGGGTTGATCAGCGCCACCACTGGCTAATGCTGGTAAAGACACAGCTTAGTTGTAAGGATTTAAAACAAAAGGATTGCAGTACAGGTTATCAGCTGCTAGCATTATAACAACAGGTACCGCTGTAAGAATCGCATTCTGTTTCACAACATTAATGAAAAGGACACCAGGAGATGGTTATTATTAGTTAGTTGATCTTATGCATTTTTTTTTTTTTTTTTTTTTTTTTTGCACCTGTAAGAATTCCCGGCAAGAAACACACAAAACATGCAGACGCCATATTAAGCACGATACGCACATGATGAGTTAAGTCCCACCTTCCTGTTCACCTATTGACTTGCCTGTGAGGATCTAACCAATTATAGATGAGACCATCTTCAGTCCCGTCCGGTCAAATGTACGTTCATACTTGTAAAGTTTGGCGAGATTGAAATTGGCCAAAACATGGTATCTGTGCTAAAAAGTGTCTCACCTACAGCAGGTGAAAAAGTGAATTGAATCATTTAGCACCATCTTTCATACTACTTCATATTTCTTATCTCCTGATCCATGCTTCGTTTTTTGTAAACATGCATAGACGTTTACAACAGTCTTTTGTTATCAGATAAAAAAGAAACACACTTGCTTACTACAATGTCATGCTCTTTCATGTGTGCAGTGTCCGGAACTTTTTTGAATTCAAATCTTTTAACGATCTTAACTGTCGTCCAGATGAAACTTGGCTGATTTGCTGTAGGTTTCACCTGAAAAAAAGGGTATTATTCAAAAATGCAAAACTGTTAAGATATTGCAACATTAATTTGACATGGTTACGGACACTACAGAATTTTTTCTTTTTCTTTTTTCTTTTTAAAGCTTTCACTAAAATCCGGAACGCTTTAATTTTCACAGGTCATACTGTATGCTTCTAGAATGTTACACCAATGTAAGTATCAACACTCATTAAAAAAATAGGAATGAATTATATTGAAATTATTATAGTTTGAAGCGAGACAGTATAACACTGAAAAATGTGCATTTTTGGGGGCACAAATGAAATCATCTCTCCGAAACAGCTAAAGTTAGCAACTTGAAATTTTTTTGGGAAGCGACATCAGTCACGGCCGTGTTCTATAAACTTTAGAACTAGCTTCTTTTGGCACACACATTTTCTGTATTATATGTATAACATATTTTTAAAAAATCAGCTCCGAGTACACTGTATATCAAAAGACTGATTAGTCTCAATCTCAGCTGATCCTTCAGATCATTGTTAGCAATATTCAATATAGCGGCTTCATTTTAGGTGTGGCGGGTTCGATTTATTATTACATTAGAGAACTAAACCTGGCAAATCGGACACGTTTTGCTTCATGCACCTTTCAACTATCGTGCATGGCTTCCAAACACTCACAATGTTTTAACAATTCCAAAAGTTCTTACTAAAAAAGTAAATCAGTATGTTGTCGGTTGTTTTGACTCCCACTAGCCGCAGCCCACATCATCGTTTCCAACGATTACGTTTATTCACATATTTAAAATGATATGTCATAGTTCTCTTTTTAATCCAGGTAGCGTTACACTTAATGTCAAGGAACATCACGTCCCGTCCTCACACACAGACTCGGTATGACTCGGAGAGGTACAGCACGTAAATGAGGCCGAGCCGCTGACGCCGCTGTGTATTCCTGAGGTCTGCGCACTTAATGACTTCCTGTTCAATACAAGTGGAACATAAAATATCCTCAGGATCTCAGGGGGAGAAAAATGGTGCCGATGCTCTCATGGCCATTTCTTCCATTTTATTACATTCGTTGCAAGAAATCGGCTGCTGCTCAGGGTCACGCTGAAGGTCACATCAATCAACAACGGAGCTCACCGGAGTCCCATGTGTGCAGGGTTCCAAAATAAAATGAAAATAAATAAATAAATAAATAATAATAAAAAAATTAATAATAATAATAAAATAAATAAAATAAAAAATAAATAAATGAAAATAAATAAATAAAATAATAATAATAATAAAATAATAATAATAATAATAATAATAATAATAATAATAATAATAAATAACATAGCATATATTATTATATTTATAAAATTAAGTATTATTGTGTGTGTATTATTTTATTATTATTGTGTCTGCAACTAAAGAATTTAATGACAACAACAAAAATCTTTGTGGTGTGTGTGTGTGTGTGTGTGTGTGTGTGTGTGTGTGTGTGTGATGTAGTATAGTACAATTAAATCCCATTTTATAGCAATTGTTCATCAGTTATCAATTTCACATGAAAGCATTTTCTTCCTTTCATCTTTTATTATGTTTACTCATACAGAATTTTATATTTCTTGCTTCATTAGTTTAATTGATTCATGCATTTGTTTGTTTGTATGATACAATTATTACTATAGTAATTCCATGATTATTTTATAATTATTTACTTGGAAAATGTGCCTTTAAAGCATTACCAAAAATAAATAAATAAGATAAAATCAAATAAAATCACACACACACACACACACACACACACACACACACACACACACACACACACACAAGCATGCATAATGCAATGTACTTCTGGGTTTTTTGTTGTTGTTGTTGTTGTTTTTGTTTGTTTACTTTATTTAGGATGCAGGAATACCACAGTCCCTAAAGCCTCATTTGCTTGTTTATATTTATAGGACATTTTATATTTCTATTAAAATGTAATTCATATTAATTAATTTTTAATGGGTATTTATATTATTTATTTTTGAGACTAACACACTACAGTCAGAAAAAAAAAATAATAAATAAAATAATAATCTGCATGTGGGAGGAAACCGGAGAACCCCGATGAAACCCAACAAGCATGCATGCGCGCACACAGACCCCGAGGTGGGAATCGAACCTGGAGTCCGCAGGCCACAGTGCTAACCAGTACGCCTATATTATGACACTCTCCTGCCTTACTGAAATGTATTATCATACGTTTCATATTAATTATTCATTTTTTATTGTTGTCCTTATACTTATTTCTTCTTATGACTATTCAAATTTTTTTTTTTTTACTCTATGACAATGTTTGTTCTCTATTTTCTGCATCTATTAAACGTTTTATTTTTTATACACCCACTCCTTTTTAAAATAAACACCAGCATTCAGCATGACGACTGGATGTCACTTTATTATTTCCTTCTCTAAAAGGCAAAACAAGGACTTTTTTCTTTCCTTTGTAGAATAAACACAGCGTTTATTCTGAGAGCTCCCGTTCATCTTCGAACGACAAGTCATCTCGACTCAGAGTCGAAACTCTGATTCCTCGGTCAGAATCCTTGCAGTTGGAGCTTCCCAGGCTGACATGATGAACCTGAGCCAATTAATGAGACACGCCTGCAGAGCTTCGACCCAGATTCGTCCTGTAATTAGCGTGTTATTGTCCTGACAAGGTTTGAGAGTAAGAGTCTCTCTGACACAAAACACAGACGAGACGAGCTCCGTTCTAAATCATCGACGACTCGATCCAATTGTCGTTTTTCCTTCGGCTCCTATTAGAGCGCCGCTTCAGCTTCGGCGGTATGAAGCTGTCAGAACTTTCCAATTAGGTTACAAGTCTTTACCCAAAGTCATTCCGCAGACGGCTAATCCGTTTCGCGCTCGGCGTTATTAAAGGAGGTGCGGCGGGGAGTATTGAAATTGCTGGACATCATTATCATTGCTGGCAGGGACATGGAGACAAAATGAGATTTCTGGCATCTTCCCGACGCCGCGTTCCTGCTCCGGAAGTTTTTTCCAGCGAGACGGAATTAGGGTTATATACACCGATGTTTCGGGAGGTTCAGAGGAAGCTTCTGGATCGGCTTTCGGTCAAAGTTAATATGATGCCCCGATCGGTGAAGTGTGAAAGTACTGTGTCTCTTCCTCAACAAACGGCTAAGACACTCTAAGCCTGGATTCGCTCAGAAAGTGAGCTGTTGAAATCTTTTTACTCACATGACACAGTTCATGCAGTGCGAGAACCAAGAATCAAACCGCAACTGACTGCAAGATTTGCCTGATCGAGATTATTCATCTGTTATCTACAGTATACCACTTAACCTGTGTAGAGGTGCAGGGTGAGGGGTGACCGGACACTATCCCAGGGTACGCAGGGTGATGCCAACCCAACACCAGGCATACTCACACACTCGATCACTTCAGTCAACCTACATCGTCGTACCTGCAGCACGGGGAGAACAGGCACTCTCAGGCACACGCACAAACTGGAGGCAAGACCCGAACCTGCAACTCTGGATGTGCGAAATGGCAGAGCTACCCGCGAAGCTCTGTTATTTCTCCATATGTCCTCCCTAAGATACTTAAAACCAGGGCAGTAGACTACGCTACTGATGGTGTAGCCCCTGGGGGCGAATTCTCGATGCACAATTCCGCAAATATCAAAAAAGATGACGAGCATGTCCTCGGTCGAGCTGCAGACCTGCCTCGCTTGGAGATGATGGGCTCTTCAACTGTGAAAAGGCCGCACCCGTACACCCAAGTTTCATCACCGGTAATGATCCTCGACATGAAGGACAGTCATCCATGGCACGCTGACTTTGGTAGACTTCAATGCGATGTTCCTTCTGCTCCTGGGTCAGCAGCCTGGGGACGAACTTGGCAGCGACACGACACATGGTGACAATCTCATGTAAGGATTGTCACACCAGCAATCGCGCAATCCATGTTGTGGATTGTTCTCCGATGATCGTGATGTACAAGTTGCCGAATGGTTTTTGGGGGGGGGAGTTGAGCATGTCGAAGGT
Source organism: Clarias magur (assembly GCA_013621035.1). Taxonomy (NCBI): domain Eukaryota; kingdom Metazoa; phylum Chordata; class Actinopteri; order Siluriformes; family Clariidae; genus Clarias; species Clarias magur. Next base: position 1,147,380 of record QNUK01000178.1, read on the forward strand.
CTTCCCGGTCTCTCGTCGTCGTCTTCAACTTGGGTATGCTGAAGAGTATCTCTAAACACACGACACTTCGAGCCTTGAAGCAGATGTTCTACAGCGGCAGAGGACCACACCGGGTGCTGCTCCTGTCAGCTAAGAACAGGAAACTGAGGCTACAATTCCCAGGCTCTCACCAAAAGTGGACAATGGGAAAATGTTGCCCTGTCCGATGAGTCTCAAAATTTGGTGCAGACAATTCATGAAATCATAGATCCATCCTGCCTACATCACAGTAGACTCCGGCCAAGTGTGCGCAACTTCCAAGTAAAATCAAAAAGTCCATACTATGCTTGATGTCTGATTTCTGTACGAAATCCTCATGTAACTCAACTCTCAGTGCACTCTAGTAATCTTGGCTTCGGAAAAAAAAAAAAAAAAAAAGTATTAAGACATGGTGTTCCAGCATTCAGAGACATTTCTGGGACACGCCGTAGAGTAAGTTTCTTGCCAGACGGTAATGCAATATATTCTTACCATGTCTCATTCTTAACTGCTTTCTGAAGCCGAATTCCAGATGCAGTGCACATCTGGAGCGATAGACTACATCGGCGAGAAAAAAAAAAATTTAATAAATACAAATGAAAACTGTTATATAGTGAATGATTTGGGGCTTAGCTACGAAAGCATCATGAATATCCACAGAACATGCGCTCAGACACTCGTACACACGCTCCTTTCACTGGGCCTAATCTCGCAGCTGCACATTTCCTCCATCCATGATAAGACGCTTCATCTGCTCGCGCCTTCGAGCCGCCATGAGCTACCTCAGCACTCTAGCACACGACGGGGCTGGAATTATGGACAAGGATTTGCGGGTTTATGAGAGACGTAAATGCTTCTTTTGTCACAAACTTATGGGTCATTCAACAATTGTGACGCTTTTTTTAAATTATTTGCAATGCGATTTTCTTTTTAAATTGGTTGCCAGATAAGGACTTGATTGATTGTTTTTGTTGTTGTTGTTGTTGTTGTTGTTGTTGTTGTTTTTTCAGCAAATTATTAGCAATTGCGCAAAATGTGGTATACTAGCGTTCTTGTTAATGTCATTCTGACTTCATGGATTCGGTAATAATTTTGTAATATATGTTCAAAATTAGCTCGTCATTCCGTATTATTATAAATAATGATAAAAAAAAAAATTAAAAATCTTGAATTCATGAATTGTGATGAGTCACGGCTGGGTCATATAGCTAAATTGTGCTATGGTGTGACTTCCTGTTCATCCCTAGCTACCCCAACTGTTTCTGTAGACATATTCATGGTCATCCATGGCTTTCCGTAAGTAAAGAGCTACAGCGTTATCAATACCAATGAAGTACCAATACCAATCAATACCAATGCCAACAAAGGAGGCCTTAGACTTCAAACTGTTTAAGGAAGTGTAGGAATGATGTCACAAAAATTTAGAACTTTCTAAATATTATTATTATTATTATTATTATTATTATTATTATTTAAAGCATCCATGTGTATTTGTACTATTTCTTTGCGCATTTCTTTTCAAATTTTTTGCTTAGTCATGATCGTATAGTCGGTGAAAATGAACAGCTAATGAACTAGCTGAAAATACAAATATGTCACTCTATACTGTATAATCCTGAGCCCTATATATGTTTATTAAAAAAACAACAAACAAACAACAACAAAAAAAAAACAGCAGAACAAAAAAATGTCTAAAATGCTCTGAGCTTTAATGGCTACAGTAGCACCTACAGCTGGCTATAAGAGCTGCTTAGCTTAGACAGCAGCTTAGCTAAGACAAGCTACAGCAGTGTGCCATGAATCGCTCCCGTAACCACTGTAGTGACACTGTGTTACCTGATGGCAAAGCCCCAGGACGGGAAGTCAGTCAGTAATCGTGGATCTCTTCATGGAAATCTCTAGACCTTCATAGAGCGTCTGGGAGATATTCATAAGTACTGTATTCGTCGTTAGCCGTCTGCCTTCATGTAGCGCTGCTGTGTTCCGCCTTAGAGGTTGAGAGCTACGCCTTAGCTAATGATGTCAGAGCGTTCCAGAGCCAAGGCAATTTAAAATATTAATAAAAAAATAAAAAAAAAAACAAGAACTGGGAAATAAGGTTTTCCAGGGAAATGATTTTATTAAATCTAAATCAATATCACAATCAATCCATGGCAGTTCGTCAAGGATATTCATTCATTTATTTATTGTGACTGAAGGAGTTTCGATTATATTCGTATAATTCAGCTATTTGTTCAAACCACAAATCAAGCCCTTTGACGTTATATTCCTTCACATATTTATTTGATTGCAAAGAAGCTTTTCAGATTTGTACACATTTGTACAGTACAGTAGCAGTCAAAGCTTCAGACATCCAAGAACAAAACTCTGAAAGAACACATCAACAACGGTCGGCTGTTCCTTTAAGACTTGAAGTTCAGCTGTTCTGGAAAACAACTTGTCCTGTTTTGCACGAACAGTATTGTGTCGAGTGCATTCGCAAAAAACCCATCAAGCTCCATGATGAAACCGTTTTCCCAGGAAAACAAGACCAAAACTTACTGTAGCTCTGCTGCAGAGGAGAAGTTCGTTTAGAGTCACCAGCCTCAGAAATCACCGATTAACAAACCTCAGATTAGAGCCGTTATGAAGCTTTTCAGAGCAGAAGTAGCAGATATACATCTCAATATCAACTCACTCACTCACTCATCTTCTATACCGCTTAATCCTGTATTCAGGGTCACGGGGGGCCTGGAGCCTATCCCAGGAGACTTAGGGCACATGGCAGGGTACATCCTGGACAGGGTGCCAATCCATCGCAGGGCACAGACACACACACACACACACACACTCACTCATTCACACACTACGTGCAATTTGGGAATGCTAATTAGTCTTTGGACATGCTACATGTCTTTGGACTGTGGGAGGAAACCGGAGTACCCGGAGGAAACCCACCAAGCACGGGGAGAACATGCAAACTCCATGCATACAGAGACGGGGATCGAACCCGGACCCTGGCGGTGCAAGGCGACAGTGCTAACAGTGCTTAATAATTTTCTTCATCGTTTAAATGAGAGACAATTCCACAGTATATAATATGCCCCTGTAAGTATAGTATAGAATTGAACATAAATGCACCATTTACGTCAATTTTGTTCAAACATTCGTTTGAAACTTTAGAATTGGAATGAATATTTTTACACAATATCTACAACCAATGATTTTTTTCTTTTTATATGATACATATAGGATATACTGTATATACACGTGGAGACCAAAAGTATTGAGACAACATGAAATTCACTGTTTTAACATAGACATATTGTCACTCACTCACATATCATCTATACTACACCGCTTTATGCAGTATACATGGTCATGGGGGGCCTGGAGTCTATCCCAGGAGACTTGGGGGACGGTAGGGTACACCCTGGACGGGTGGATCGCAGAATACACACACACACACACACACACACACACACACACACACTCATTTGCTCATTCACACACTATGGCCAATTTTTGGGATTAGACTAATCTGCAGGTCTTTGGACTGTGGAGGAAACCTATGAAGCACAAGGAGAAGATGCACACAGACCCGAGGGGGGAATCGAACCCGGAACCTGGTGGTAACATTGTCAATTAAAAAAAAACAAAACAAAACAAAAATGATAATCACGATAATAAGAATCGTTTGTTATCTTATGCGACGGAATTGCTTTACAGCAATCGATATTTTTTATAGTGTCCTTTATTCTTCCAAACCTGCTGGATCCGGCTGGGCATTGAGTGAAAAAGACGCCTGCAGTGCTCTGATGTCACTCACTCATTCCGGGTTTGTCTTTAGATCCGTAGATGACCCAGGCTATGGCTGCAGAAACTGAACACCACTGTCACATAGACAGTGACCATTATTTCAGTTAATTAGGACAACTCTTCAGTCGAACTAATTAATGACATCGTCTGTTTCGTGAACTAAAATACGTGTTGTTTTAAATACCTTTGGCCACCACAAACGCGAGTTTGAGGACAACGTTTTAGCTGATTTAGCTAAGGAATGAAGAAGCTATAGATTTATGTTTCCTTGCCATAAAAATGACATAAACGCATAAATTCCACAGGTAACTGTTAAAGCTGGCACCACATAAAGAGCTTTAAAATAATTGAATGATAATCTAACATGGTGCCAGCCACGTCCTGGCGCCGGGCTGCTCTCCCCACGTAGATATTTATGGCCGTCGGGTCTGCGCGGTATCGTTAAGGCAGAAAGTCTTACATTGTGATGTTTGCACACCGGAGGAACTCGCGATTAAAAATGACGCCGCGAGAGTAATGCGCCTGAACGTCTGAACTATTGCAGCGACTAACGTGTACAGTGTATGTGTGTACAGTATACAAATTGCCTTATTCCATTTCTGGCCCATTGTCAAACCTTTCGGCGTTTCGCAAATAATAGAGATTCATTCCGTGTGAAACAGAACAGCGTGGCTGCATCACGAGTGGCACTGGACCATATAATTAGCTCGCACCAGTCTGAAAGGCGCCCTTTCGCCCACCAAAACAACAGGACGTGATTAATTCGCTTGATTCGCTTTGACATATTGTGAGATACTGTTTTTGCCCGGAGTATGACATTTAAGTTTAATAAGTACTGTGGGTCAACAGGGACCGTCAGTTAATCAAATCTTTACATCCTCCATGCAGTGAGCGTGCAAGAAAAAAAAAATAAAAATAAAATAAAGCACAATTAACGATGTGACACTTTATTAGAAGCAGGAGCGACTTTGGATACGCACGGGCGTCCGACCGAACCGAGCGTCCGGTTTATAGCAAAAAGCTTAGTGGAAAAAACAAAAACAAAAACCCCCTTGACTGCAGATCGGGCTCGATCGGCTCTGTGTGATGTCGATGGGACGCTATTTTGGGTTGGAAGAAAGCAAAGCATGACAAATTGCGATGTCAGAGCGTTATTGGATAAGCAATGTGTCAGGAGCATCTGACTGAATTTCTTTGATGGATTGATTTCTCCGCAAGAAAGTCTAAAAATCCCGGGTCACAAAATTGGAGAATATCTATAATTTATTTTCGGATCCTTCTAAGATTTCGAGCTAATGTGATTTCCAAGAGAGTGGAGCTCAGGGCGTCATCAGCGCAACATCCTGTTGTTGATTATTTTCCCATGACGGTGTTGTATGTCTTATTTTCTTACTCACACTAAGGGTTTGACTTTAATGCTCGTTTAGTTCTAATCGCCGCACCATCCAGCTGCTCACGAGAACGTCTTAATGAAGCGGTTTGAACTTCCTCGAACTTTTGAACCCAACTGTAAACACAGTATGCGCTTTAAAGATGTGACTAATGATTATGTGCATGCATTACAAGATCATAAGAAATCCATTAACATTAGCTAATGAGACCGAGTCATTCTACTAAAACTTTTGTGGGGGGGGTGTGTCTTTTGAGTCTCACCATTTCTTTATTCTTATTAAGACTGCGGTCAGAACAAAGTAGGAAACCAGCGGCACATATGAAGGTCAAAGTGAAGACACTTTTTTTTTTTTTATAACCACTTCGTGATTCTACCCCCCCACGTCAGTAGACAATCACCATTAGTCATTAGAGTAAATCAGTTCGGCACTAGAAATCAGACCCACCTTCCCTTCTGCATTGCAATTCTTTTCCCCCTGAAGAGGACTAATTAAGGAAAGCGGTGATCCACAATCTTTAAAGGACCGAGTCTCTTTTCTCAGGAGGGAAAACTTCAAGACGAGTCGCCTTCAAGAAAGTGCCACTTGGCTTTGATTTCTCAGAATAAGAACTTTTAACAAAAAAAAAAAAACGCAGGACATTCTGAGGATGGTGGTGCTCTATAACAGGACACTGATAACACTTTCTACGTAATTATAATAAGAATTATTCATTATAACTGCTTAGAATTCTTAACACAGTGTTATTAACGCTCTATAAGCACTTTAACAATGTATTTAATCATAAAAAAAATAAAGCATAATAGAAATTGCCAGTGAAACATCATTTCTCATTAGGTAACTCGTTCTACAAAGGACTGTACTGTATGTATAACCTATAACTCAAATACATCCAATAACATATTCATTTGGCATAAGTCATATTGCATATACAGTGGAACCTCGGATTGCGAGTAACTCGGTTTACGAGTGTTCCACAAGACAAGCCTGGTTTACGAGTGTTTTGGAATACGAGCCCGGTTCCTGAGCGAATTATGCTCGTAATCCAAGGTTCCGCTGTACTCATATTTGCAGTATAGTGTACTTTTGCACTTAAAATGACTGATGTAAATAAAGTGTCCTACTTTTCTAAACATGCTGTGTGTTTATTTACTTATTATGGTGCTTTGGGAGCAAAGCATCACTTGTATTACCTTGCATGATTATTTATCTTTTTTAATTTTTTTTTATTATTGTACAAACTTTGGCACGTAGCTAGTCCCGTAGTGTTTGACGTAGACCCATGACGGAGGGGTCAAATCGTGTGACCTATTTGGGAATTGGGTGCTATGACTTTTCTAAGGGATGGGGGGGGGGGATAAATTATGCAGAGGGCAATTTATTTTAGCGGTTAGGATTCTAGTGCAGAGCAAGAACTTTGTAGAAATATAAAGTTCACTGCATTTGAAGAGGCTTGTAAGCTGTGTCAGAAAATAAGAAGGGTGCCGTAAGCACAAGAGGTGCCCAAATTTGCTCCATTGACACAGGTATAATGATGGAGGTACTCCCCATTGAAACAGGAAGTGCACACAGGTAACTTCCAGGAGAACTTTGCAACTAAACTTAACTGTGGAGCCCGTCGTCATAGAGGCACGAGGGGTGGGATTATTTTACTCAGGCAACCAATCAGTCTCTCAGGACCATTGTGAAGCTGTCGAGCCACGCCCTAGCAATCACTTTATATGCTTGTGTACACTTTCTGTCTAACATGTTGAATGCCAATAAAGCTAACCTAAACTTAAACCTTATATCAAGTCATAATACATGCACAAACTGCTCTATATAGTTGCAGATATGATATATAAATGTCATGCGCACTCCTAACACGACCGGCACTAGGACCTGGAAGTAGTAAGGTCGTTATTCAGGAAGCATAAAAGGAGACAAGATGGCTCCACACATTGCTCAGTCATTGAGTTTGCCCATGCTATCGCCGACGCCCTGTCCGTCTAATCGTGAGTACTCACTTTCTTGGGTTTCGCTTTCGATTGAGTGTGTGTTATTAGAACGCGGGTTTATTTGTGTAGACTCTTGCTCTCGCGCCGAGAGAGTTCTAAAAATAAACAGCGTGGTCATCCTGCCTGTTCGCGCTACTTCCGCGTTTGGGTTTACCATCCACGCTACAGGGCTAACTGCTAGTCTTCTGGTCCGACTCCATGCATTACATGTTAGAGTTATCTTTATTACGAATTAGCATACACTAATCAGCCATAACATTAATAATTAATACAATTTTAAATATCAACTTACTATTGTTAAAGTTAAGTTAAGACAAGAACTCTACAGTTAAAGATAATAAACTGAATGTATTTGCTAATATTGGTGGTATAATGTATTATATACTGTACGACAGTTAATTTCAACCAAGTCATTTGATCTCTAACCCCAGATCCAGGGCCGACTTTAGGTGTAATGCTATTTGGGATTCAACCCCAAACCCAGGAAGTTAACAGAGATGATATTCTAAAGTGGAATACGTAGAAATCTAACGTAAATCTTGTACGTTGCTCAGGACTGTCCACCACCTCCATGGTTTATTCTCATTTATATGGCGAATATGTCACATAGTACGGGAGGAATTTAAAACTACTTTCACCGCTGTTATTACGCTAACTTTCAGTCGACGGCTCCACCAGTCACGTTAGTTAGCTCCTTCAGTAACGTAAGTGTATGTGTTGCGTACGTGAGCAAATACATCGCAAATAAACATTTCTACATCTGTTGATGATAAATGGTGTTTGTGGAGCTGTTATATAAAAGCAACGTCGCACTCTGTGTAGTACTGTTGTACTGAATATCAGCACGACTGTAATATCTTGATATCTTCAGTATTCTTGCATCATGAGAGGTTATGGAATAATAAAAACGCAATAGCTTGATTTTTAAAACGTGTTACCATTTAAGGTCCAAAAAAATTCTTCTTCGTGGAATATTTAATAAATTATTATTAAAACAGGTTATTATAAAGTAGCGTGTTAATATCGAGCTGCAGCTCGAACTAACGTCAGAGTTAATGATGCTATAAATTCTAACCAATCAGAATGGAGATTTAATCACTGCTGGGGTAAAAATATATATTACTGATGAAATGAATATGACAAAGTATGATGAGTGACAACTTCATCAGCCATTAAGAAATAAAAGACGTGTCTGCATTGCACATCGATGAGCTCCCGGCATTCTCGCCTCCATGTTACAGAGAGACAAATAGCCTAATACAATATTTAATAATAAACTGCACACTTACTATACAGTAACCTACATTACATATGGGGAAAATATCCATTTATGCGAATCCATGAGAAACATTAGGGGGGGAAAAAAATGTTCTGTGAAGTTCTCTGCAGTTTCATCATCAGCGAACTGGTCAAGGTCGATCGCATTACTACATTCATCTAAGGACCGAGGAAAGCGCTTTTTCTTTTTTTAGCGTCCTGTAGTTCTATTTTTTTCCCATTAATATCTGGCATGTTGTGATGAATAGTGAGTCCAACCAAGAGCTGGGATTTTAAGTAACAGATTAGCCAGCCTTGGTTTTTTCGTTTTTTTAAAGTTATGTGGCTCTCAGACGCGAAAAAAAAAAAAAAAAAAAAAGGAGCTCTGGTTCTATTTGCGTCTCCATTAGACGAGGCAGGAAGCAACGCGCAAGTTCGCGTCATCTGTAAAAGACAGTCTGCTTTTCTAACACGCACCTCCAGTTTCTAAGACAGCAGTGACGTAGGAAGAGCAAAATACAGCTATTTATGAGGAATTTCTATTTAATAAAAGTATTATTCACCTCCTGAATTAAGTGATTCTGATTTCGTTTGATATTTAAAGCTGTAGATTAGGAGTTAGGGGCACAAAGATTTCACAAACAAGTTGACGTAAGCCCTGAGTCGAGTGATATAAGACTGTTATGAGCTGCTTGAGGCATGTGTGAGCTGTCATATGTACACAGGATACATATTGTCCATGTTTAATTTCAAGTTAATGTAAAGTCTGATTCAAATCTGATTGATTCGAAGGTTGTGATCACACTTTCTGCGATGGTCAGAGGTCACATCGTGGCAATTCTTGAGCTGACCTCCACAAATAACATACATTTATAAATCCGTTTTATAACCCTTTGACGTTCTGCACAACTTTTTGTCATTATATAATATTGGAAAATGTATTAACCCTAACCTGATTGAGCCATCTCTACCACTCGGTTGACGTACTGTACGCTCTACTAAAGTACGTTGCAATATGCTGAGAAATGCTCTTGATGATGTCAATTTTCTTCCTAATTTAGCCAAGTCCTATTCATGTGTTAGGCCACTCCCAGGGATGTGAAGCTGCTGACTGCATCTTTTCAAACTGTCGCTCACACTCTCCTCCACCTACAAGAGCTCGCAGACACCCACGATCAGCCAGTGTCACCATGATCGATGTGAGAGTGTGGGCACGCTATCTCTTTAGCAACACCCTGGAACCAAACTCGTAATCTCCAGTTGATAGTGGCAAACACTTTCCTGCCGTGCCACTCTAGAGCCCCCAAGAGTATGCATTTTTAATTGCTTTGTAGCATACTAGCGGAAAGAAAGTGAATCTAATGCCCCCCCAAAAAAACCTTTGGGCTGCGCATCACCACACAAAAATCTCATTTTACATATACAGTAAATATATTGATACTTTTACCGTTAATTTGCAGCTCAACCGTTTGGAAGAAGCCTATCCTAGGGTCTTTTTAAAAAAATCATTATTATTATTATTATTATTATTATTGTTGTTGCCCCATATAAATAAATAAATTTAAAAAACGCAAAGGAACAACCTTTCCATTGTTTTATTTTCTTATCAAGCATGTTAGAGGGTTATGGTTGCATTATGACATTTTCTGACTTTACATAGGGTTGCATTATAATACTTTGTGAAATGACTTGGGGTCGTGTCATGACACTTTCTGAGCTGATTTAATGTTGTGTTATGACGCATTCTGAGCCGACTTTGTTGCATTATAGCACTTTCTAGGTTGACTTAGGGTTGAGTTATTACACTTTCTGCACAGACTTGAGGTTGCATTACTGCATGATACTTTTTGATCTGACTGGCTGGAGGGTTGCGTTATTACACTTCCTGAGTTGGCTTATGGTTGCATTATGACACTTTCAGAGCTGACGTAGGGTTGTGTTATTACACTTCCTGTATTGGTTTCAAGTCGCATTACGACGCCTTCTGAGTAAACGTACGTCTGCGTCTTGCCGGCTTTCAGGGCTGACTCGAGGCTGCATTACGGTTCAAACTAACAAAGTCCGCTTTATTTGCCAAGGCCGACGTCCAGTCGATAAAAACAATTGAGTCACTTGACATAAGGTTGGTATGACACTTCCCGCGCTGACTTACTTATGTACATAGCGTGCAGTCACGCCTACGTATAAAGGTTTCAGGTGTCAGCTATCATAAAGTCTGCTTCTTTGTCAAAGGCTTATTTCTTCAGGTGTCAACTGTCAGCATCCCTCACCAGCTCTGATGTCGCGCTGATGCAACACCCAATTCCAGTGACGTAAGTTCGCCGTGACACTTTCCGAGCTGACTTGAATACAAAGAGGGTTCTGCCTCTATCTCGATAAAAGAAAAGGAAAACAAGCAGGCCCGTTCTGGACGAACAAATTCGTAGAAATTGATGCAATTACTATTCATTTCCCGACCGCAATGGTGTCTTCCTTGAAATGCACCACTATGGATTCGGGGCTGGCGAACAAACATTCACACAAAGGCAACTCAATTACCTTCCAACAGCACCAGCGTGTGGACAGAGTGATCGGATCAGGCTGATTTACTGCCAGGACCTTCTTTCACTTCGGCACTTCCTTCCTCATTAGCGGCCTGTTAATGCGCGTGTTAATGCGTGATACAGGACATGCAGGGCCTCTTTCAGCTCATTGCTGGTGTAAAGTCATGTTGCCGTAAAAAGGCTTAACCGTAATTACACTGGTTCCCGATTAGGAGGGAATTCGCTGCCGCGGCAACGCCGCTGTTTTCAAGAGCAGGGTTTTCTTCTAAGCTTTCAAAGGATTTCATTCTAGAAGAAGCGGCTTACTTGGTGCATTTTTTTTTTTTTTTTGTGTGTGTGTGTGTTTTGTGCTGGAGGGCTGTTGAAACATATTGTTAAAATTTATTAGCAAAACAACTAGCATCAATCTTTTATTAGACCCTGCGCAGTTGGATTATGCAGGTTAGATTGCAGAGTTTACATCTCAATAAACCCCACCTGCAGAGGTCCGACTCGCAATTAGCGCTCGCAGAAGTTAAACATAGTCGGGAACTCTCGACATTTGAATGATGGTTCAAAGCGGGAAGGGTTTTATTAGCGTGCTTAGTGATCATGGGTGAGGATCGGAACGTTGGCAGCACTTCCTGCTCCTGCTTCACAGCGTCTGAAACCAGCATCGTTCCAACGCAGTAATCAACTCAGCATGAGACCAGTTAGTGTGCAGGGATGGTTTATCGCCCACGTTAGTGTGGGTTCACCTGGTGACCTTTTCTTGCACTGGGTGGTGGTGGTGGTGGTGGGGGGTGGCGGGGGGGGAGGGGGGGGTGGATGTGGGAACTTTCCAAATTGGAAGTTAGATCTGGCAGGCTGGATGACATTGTTGCAGTAAATACGCAGCAGAAAAAAAAATCGGCTTGGGGAAGAACTCGCAGTAATAAGGCCATCGGTGTAACACGGAGCGCCCGTGACTCATATTCAGGCCCGTGTTAATGCGTGTTATAATACTGCAGAACACTGAGAAACAGAGGTGTAGGAGTATAGTACTGGTAGAGAATTGCAGTTCTTGTTATTCATAAGGAGTCATAACACGCACGTGACACCTTCGTAAAAAAAAATTCATGAGCCTGCATAAAGGTCTATCCAGGCTTATTCCTTTCAGTACCAAATTTTACAAAAAGTTCGTTTCACTGCCAAACTACTGCAGATGCGCCCACAGTTTTGTTCGCATGGAATCTATTAAAAAAAATTTTTTTTTAAAGTACAGCGCCATCTGTTGACTTTTGAAATGAACTAAACTTTTTACGTGTTACTGTTAAGTGCGCAGAATGAAGGTGCGAGATCATGTCTATCATGTAGATTTCAACCTTTCAAAAAAAAAGTACAGCGCCATCTGGTGGATTTTAAGATGAACTAATGATTTTTCCAATGGTTTTTTTTTTTTTTTTTTCCTGATATAAGGGCGTTTTCCTTTTAATTTTCAAAGTAGCATAACTTCTCTTCCTGTCGGTCGATTACGATGGAACCAAGCCGATATGTTAGCTCAGGCTCAGCCAAATACACCTGTGAGAACCTCATTAAAGTTCCTTCAGTAGTTTTGACGTGATGCGTGCACAAACAAACAGACGGACAAACATTCCAAATAATCGTCTTGATTTGTTCTGTTACTCATCGTACATCCGCCTCATTATTGTTTCGCAAATAACGTCACATGTACAGACACGCCAACTTTGCAGTGCTATTTTAATGTGTAGATGTAGCGAGCCGTCATAAAGTGTATATGCAGCGTTATGGCCATTAAGTACGTTATCATAGTGTAATATCCCTGTTACACATCATTAATATCATGTAATAATGCATACTGTACATACGGCAGAACACACAGTGTTATGATTTTCATGGAAATGCACTGCACTTCATTAGGTACTAGGGTGTTCAAGTCAAGCCGGGACTTTTTCTTGTCCAGAATATAATCCCCTGCTACACTAATGCACGTATCTCAGTGTTTCACTAGTGCTTGGAAAGTTTTCCCTGAGCCATGATCGGTCTGCCTGCTTTACATCTGAAACCCTGGCCTCCCAGGAACTCCTTTAATGGCCCAAACATGTGGGAATGCCTTGGGAGTGATTGTGTGTACAGTTCCAACAGACAGATGCAGCTCTTTCGCAAACTGGCGACGAGTTATCCTTTGATTGTCAAGGATCGGATGTTTTACTCGATGAATGTTTATGGGAACGGCTGCAGGCTGGTTCCAAGCCACCTTGGTCAGGATGGCTTCATTCACCAGAAATTTCATCACGAGTCCCGGTTTGACTTGAACGGCCCCCGTATTGTGAATCAATAACATGAACAGGTGTTGATCATGATAATGTGTTATAAGCACTACACTACTTTACAGCATAAATCGTGTCATTCTTTTAACCATTTATACAGTGAATGAATTGTGAACTGTGATACCTTCTCATCAATTATTCTTAATAATCCTATGAATGCATTATAACAGATGCGAAGTCATTACACTGTACATACAGATCACTTTTATAGGAAATGTATTATAGGAGAGATACGTTCAAACCGTATCACTTGTCCTGTTGCTGTATATACTGTATATCTGTACACATATCATCTTTTATGTAATGTGTGTAAGTGTTATAAGCTGTAATAAAGGGTTATAGAGTGTTTATACCAATTTGACCACCTGCATGAGATATAATAGGATAAAAATCGTGTACCTGGTTCTAAAGTTGGCGGGATGCGGATGCCCGTCGTATAAAGATAAAAAGTCGTATTCCTCCTCCACGGCGAAAGACTGAAAAACGATGTGAATTCTATTCCTTTCCTCCGCTACTATAACCCACGTGCAGTTGGCTCCGTTCGGGTATCCGTGCGGATATCCGGGGCTTTCTATGGTCCCGTTTTTTCCTTTTAACGTCCCACCGCATGTGTAAATGAAACCTGGAACACAGAGACAAAAGAGAGAGAGAGAGAGAGAGAGAGAGAGAGAGAGAGAGTGAGAAGAGCACGGGATCATTACGAGGCGTTTGATTGGCTTCCTGTCTTCTAGCCCGCGTGCCGCGGTGAGGACGGACCCGCGCGACTCCCGGTGATACCGAAGGCTTCATTTCATGGTTTGTGATTTGAATGGAAATGAAAACTTTTCTTCTCCTTCACAGTTCAGCGAACGGACAAAGGAGGAGCGGGAGAAGCCGCTCGCGGCCCGGGAGAGGTGAAGGAGAGGCTTTTATCTGTGACAGTAAAGTAAATCGCCCAGCAACAGCATGCAGCATCAATCCTGCTCCTCTGTTTATCCTTCAGCACTTCCCTTAAGAAGTAATTAGTGTTTACTGCAGGAAGACAAAAGAGTCCTCGTCCTCTCGCTCTCTCTGTCTCCTTCTCTCCTACTGTACCTGTCCGTTTGTCTGTCTGTTTCTCTATTCCCCTCCTTCTTTCAGATGGATCAGTCTGTCTCTCTGTTTGTCTTATTCTCTGTCTGTCTGTCTGTCTCACTTTCTCTCCTAACCGTCTGTCTCTGTCTGTCTGTTAGTTTCTCTGTTTGTCTGTCTGTCTCTTTTTCATTCCTGCTCATCTGTCTCTGTCTGTCTGTCTTTTTCTTTGCCTGTCTTTCTCTCTTTCTATCTGTCTCCCGGTCTATCTGCTTCGTCGCTCTCTCTCTCTCTCTCTCTCTGTCTCATGGTCACTGTCTGATTCACTGACTGTCTCACTTTATCTCCTACCTAGCTACCTGTCTGTCTGTCTGTCTGTCTGTCTGTCTGTCCTTTTCCTTGTCTGTCTGTTTGTGTGCCTGTCTCTCTGGCTGTCCATTTCTCTCTTTGTCTGCCTGCATCTGTCTTATTGTCTGTCATTCTGTCTGCCCACCTGTCTGATTCTCTGTCTGTCTCACGTTCCCTCTTACCTGTCCGTCTGTCCGTCCGTCTGTTTTTCTGTTGTTTCTGTCCGTCCGTCTCATTGGGTGTCACTCTGTCTGTCTCTCTGTTTAACTTCTCTGTCTGTCTGTCTTTATGTGTTTTTTGTCCTACTCATATCATCCATGTCTGTCACTTCTCCTCTCTGTATCAATCTATTTCTCATCGTCTTTCTCACTCTCTCTCACACTCTTACTCTCTTTCTTTTTCATTCCTGAATTTTTCTTTTTCCCTTTCTCTTGTTCTCTCTCTCTCTCTCTCTCTCTCTCTCTCTCTCTCTCTCTCCTTCACCTTCTCATTCTTTTCAAATTTCACTCACTGCCTCTCCTCCCTCTCTCTCTCTTTCTCTTTGTTTCTCTCCCTGAGAGTAAAGACAGGATCATTTCAGGGAAAGGTTCATGCTGACTCACAGCCACCCACAGTGAGCTCTCTCTCTGTCTCTCTCTCTCTCACACACACACACACACACATAGCCACTGTTCTGCAATGTCTGTATGTCTACAAAGCTTAACACTCAATAAGGCAACAAAAAAAAGTGCATTTAAACAATTCAATGCTCGGCCCGACATGGACGCTAGCAAAACCTCCACCGCTTTCATCACTCCAAAACAGTTTAAAAGCTTTGCACTGGGATTTTTCCGCTGCCGATGCTTCACAAAAGGGGTCGACCTCTCTGACTGTCCAAAATAACACGCTGCACTCATAAAGCAATCAGTCTCCCAGTGTGTAATCTGATTAAAGCTTCACACTCAAATCTAAAAGGATGAAAATCCAATAGTGTTTATGTCCGAGTCGTTACAGCGCCGGTCAATGAGATTTCTACTTAACCTTGATTAATAGTCTTGGACATCAGTTTGGAGGACGGGAGACAGAAACGATTAGCGGCACGCAAATCCTGCGCTGGCGGGAAAAATAGCGGAAATATTACAGAAGTAAATGTACAAGTCCTGAATATACAGTACGCGTGTACTCGAGTTAAAGTACAGAAAGACAAACATCGATCGATTATGGTTTGAAGACATTTCCGCTTCAAACCAGAAGACAGGAAGCAGAGCCGGAGGTGGCGGAGCTCCAGAGGCTGCCGTTTACTCTGAGAGAGACAAGATCGGGCAGGATTAGGAATGAGTATATTAAAGGGACAGCGCAGGTAGGACGGTTTGGGGACAAAGTCAGAGAGGCCGGATTGAGAAGGTTTGGACATGTGCAGAGGAGGGATGAAGGGTAAATCAGGAGGACGATATGAGAGACGGAGCTGCCAGGCAGGAGGAGGAGAAGAGGAAGGTCCGAGAGGAGGTTTATGGACGTGGTGAGGGAGGACATGCAGGAAGTTGGAGTGACAAGGGAAGATGTGCTAATCAGAGGTAGATGGAGACAAATGGTCCGCTGTGGCAGGAAGAAGAAAGAAGAAGAAGAAAAAGATACGAGCTTATCAACTGACTAGACGACTAGACGCGTATGTTCATTTTTTCACTCCTGCTACATATTTATATGCCGTAACAGGGGCAAAAGCAGGTGCGGACACTTTTATAGTTAAACCGCCCAAACATGACTCAGGACGACTCTAACCTGAACCATTCATTAACCACTTCTTCTTCTTCTCTATTGCATGTGGACTACCAATGTTATGTAATTTACACCGCCACCTACAGTATCGGAGTGTAACGTCATGCCATTAAGAATTACCGCACATTTCACCGTTAGATAAAGCTGTAACTGATGGCCGCGCGTCTACAGTAAGCAGCGGTGCTGAGATTAAATGTAGGGTTGCTCGAGGAAGGGTCTAAAATCATCATACACAAGATCGTGTTCAAGTTCAAAACTGTGATCCGGATATGTGTTTCTCTATGAAACATATCCTGGACCTAACATCACACCTTGCTGATTTAACCAAGGAACAAATCACACGTATTAATACGCTCATTCAAATACCTGAGAAAGACATCTCCTGTCTCGAGACGTTTTCTGTATTGACTTGTCCTGATCTTAGTCACAGCTTCTCGCTAACTTGGTGTTCTCATCCTGGGGTGATTTGTCTAATTTTTCGCGCAGCTCGCCGACTTCAGATCGCAGTTTTTTTTCCAGAAAACTAATCGCAGCATGTCTCTTCATGCAACAGTTTAGAAACCTTTTAATGTCAATCTACAAGACAGACATTAATGAATGTTTCCTCCAGTCTGACTGTAACATTAGCGGTTATGATACAAGCATTCAGCTGTTATATAAAAGCATTGTCACTGGTTTTCTTAATCATCCATCCATCCATCCATCCATCAATCCATAAATCCATTCACAAATCCATCTATAAATCCATCCATCTATCTACCAGTCTATCCATCCATAAATCCATATGTTCATCCATTCATCCACCCACCAGTCCACTCTTCCACCCAGCAGTCCATCCATTCATCCAACCATCCATTAATAAATCCATCCATCTAACAAACATAAATAAAACCAACCATCCAACCACCAGTCCATCCATCCAACCACCAGTCAATCCATCCAACCACCAGTCCATCCATCCATCCATCCATCCATCCATCCATCCATCCATCCATCCAATGAACAAATCACAAGTATTAATACGCTCATTCAAATACCTGAGTAAGACGTCTCCTGTCTCGAGACGTTTTCTGTATTGACTTGTCTTTGATCTTAGTCACTGCCTCTCGCTAACTTGGTGTTGATAAAAAACAACTTGGAGTTTCTAAAAAAAATGTGTTTGTGTTGTCCTAATAGTGGTGCCGGATTATCTGTAATTCTCATGACAATTTCAGAAATTCGGACTTGCCCCGATGAAACTGTAATAAAGTCTTGGCCTGAAAAGGATTGAGTGGTTCTCAGACTTGATCCTGACTCAGTCTTGTTATCTCTGCATTCCTCTCACTCGACTCTATTCCTGAGTAAATCTCGGTCAATCTTGGTCTTGGACTTGACATTTGCAGTCTTGCCTACAATGTTACTATAGTAACAACTTACACAGGGTCTTGTATGATAGATGCTTCATATTGTTGGATGTCATAGATATACAGTAGTGACAGTTTCTGTACAGATATGTTTACTGAGCATTTTTCATAAGGAGGCTCTTTGCTTTGTACTGTAGCAGTCAGATGTCAGATGGTTTTAGGATGGAGGAATTTATGCATTTACATTTACAGTTATGACACCTTATCCGGGGTAAGGGTATTTATCTCATTAGATATTATACGCACATCTGAGAGGTTGTTGGGTTGAGGGCCTTGCTCAAGGGCCCAACAGTGACAGCTTGGTGCTGGGGTTTGAACCTAGGACCTTCTCATCAGTAGTGCAATGTGTTAACCACTTCGGCTTTAACAAGCAACGTTTTCTAGTAAAGAAAGAGACGCTGGTGCGAGAGCTACCCTTTATTTGAGTTGTAACCAGAGTGATAACCTGGTCCACGACATCAAAAGCAATTACGCAAGCATAAAACTTTAAAGAATAAAAATGTAACAGTAATACTAAGTCATTGAGTAACTCTGGTTCATCACACCACCCCACTGCTGATTATTTTCCTTCCAGCCACCAGAACAGCTTGAACCAACATCCACTCGACACCATCACCACCGCTTCCTTCTCTCTCTAGCACTCTGAGGTGGTGAAAATAAATGTCCCCTGGCTGTCTTGAAACCAAAACTCAAGACCGCCTCTTCACCAAGCACATTAACGAGCAGTAAACCTGCGCATCTTGATTTGCATTCACCCCCCCCCCCCCCCGTTACAGGGCTTTATCTTTATAGAATCCTTAACCCTCAATCTGTTTGCACTAGCGTGAGAATGTGTTTGATTCTTTCTCTGTTAACAGAAAACACAAAAGCACTTCTATAACTCGCTTTGGATAGGGGCATCTGCTGTAAATGTAAATCTAATCTGCAGGAAAATGTCGTAAAAATGAACGATACGCTGTTAGTTCCTCCAAGGCAATTGGAAACTGGAAGGACATTAAATCACGGTGGAGCCGTGGAAGTTGTTAAATATTACAAATACCTGGACATAATCTTAGGCAATAAACTCACATTTGATGATACAGAAATGATGACAGCACCAATATTTCTTCAAGGACATCTTTAATATGTTCTATATATCTAATAAACTTACTTGTCAGACTATGAAATTTATTGAGATGTATGGAGTTCTGCTGAGGTTTCGCATCCTGGGGTGATTTGTCTAATTTTTCTCTTCAGATCGCAGTGATTTTTCCAGAAAACTAATCGCAGCATGTCTCTTCATGTAACAGTTTAGAAACCTTTTAATGTCAATCTCCAAGACAGACATTAATGAATGTTTCCTCCAGTCTGACTGTAACATTAGCGGTTATGATACGAGCATTCAGCTGTTATATAAAAGCATTGTCACTGGTTTTCTTAATCATCCATCCATCCATCAATCCATTCACAAATCCATCTATAAATCCATCTATCTATCTACCAGTCTATCTATCCATAAATCCATATGTTCATCCATTCATCCACCCACCAGTCCACTCTTCCACCCAGCAGTCCATCCTTTCATCTAACCATCCATTAATAAATCCATCCATCTTACAAACATAAATAAAACCAACCATCCAACCACCAGTCCATCCATCCAACCACCAGTCAATCCATCCAACCACCAGTAAATCCATCCATCCATCCATCCATCCATCCAACCACCAGTCCATCCATCCATCCAACCACCAGTCAATCCATCCATCCATCCAACCACCAGTCAATCCATCCATCCATCCATCCATCCATCCAACCACCAGTTCATCCATCCATCCATTCATCCATCCAAAAATCCATCCACCAATCTAACCACCCATCTAACCATCCATTCACTGACCCATCCAACTAATAACCAGTGCATCCATTCAACCAGTCCATCCATCATTAATTCAACATTAGCCAACTGAGGACATCTGTCTCTTCATGTACACAATCTCACAGTCAGTGCTCTCCTCATTCATCTACAGTATATATTCATCTATACAATAAATTTACCCATCCATGTATCCATTTATTCGTCCGGTCATCCATTTGTTAAGACATTTGTTGCAGGCATTTCTTAAGACATTTCAAAACATTTAACACAACACGCAATAACACATTCGGTGCTCTCCTCATAAATTCAACCAAACATTCTCACAAGTATCCATCCATCCATCCATCCATCCATCCATCCATCCATCCATCCATCCATCCATCCATCCATCCATCCAGTTAATGTAATGCGAGTAATCTGTGGATCCAAGTCTTTGTGTACCTATAATCACAGGTGTGTGATAAATCCATTCATTCATCCATCTTTCCAGCCATCTGTCAGCTAATGAAACATCAGGGAATTGCAGTGTCTCTCTTTTCATGGACACATAAACACAAAGTGTGAACATTTGCTTATTCATCTGTGTATCTAACCATGAATCCAGTGAGGCTGTCCATGAAGGTATCTATTGATTGATCTACAGGAGCCCACTCTCAGACTCACCACAGCGGATCGGGCCTTTGCACATGTTTTTACAACGGATGCCCCCGCCGCCGCAACCCACCCGGGCTCAAGGGCCTTCCCCAAGAAAAACCTTACACCTGTCGCTATACGTCACAAAAGTGAGGTTTTAATCATAATTTTTCTTTTTTTTTTAACATGTAATATTTCCACAGAGGAAATCATATATAAATGCAATTTTAAAAAGTAATGGTGGTACAACAGCGGGATCGATGCTGTAATGATGAAAAACTTTTACCTGTTAAGACTTTTACTGAGTTTTCATTGATGTTTTTAACTGAGTGCTTGGTATATTTTAGACAACTTTGGTGTTCATTCACTTGTTATTGAACATGAACATTTTGGTAAAGTGTGTGTGTGTGTGTGTGTGTGTGTGTGTGTATGTGTGTGTGTGTGTGTGTGTGTGTGTGTGTGTGTGTGTGTGTATGTTTTCATCCGACACTCTTGTTGCTCCTCTTCAGAATATTTAACACTCCCTTAATTTATAACGTCACTTACAAACAGTTTGGAAAATCTGCTCGACACACGCACAACGACGGCTAAATTCGCAGCACTGACAGTGACACTGACAGCGACAGCGGTAGCGACGGTGTGTTTTATAAAGTGGTTTGGCCCGAGAGCCCTGTAGCAATTTTACAACTACATAAAGCCCTGTGACAGTGACTCTGAGGTGCAGAAACGAAGACGTTGATAAAAGTCTCAACAACATCAAATGACAGTGTACAGGCCAACAAAATCGAGTGTGATGATGTGTGCGTGTGTGTGTGTGTGTGTGTGTGTGTGTGTGTGTGTGTACATGTGCTTGTTCCTCTGCAATCAGCACCCAGTCAGGATAGTGAATTTTGGCTCTTTCCTCCTTATTGATTTTTTCCCCCTATTTTCTTTACCACTGTCCATTTCGGTTTAATCCATCCTAAGATCTGATCTTTTCAAACATTTATAATCATCTGAGTGTTGCAGAAACGTGTCTAGAATGCATCCTGACTGATAAACTGAACTGATCTGAGGCCAATTTTGGATTGTTCTTCAATCTGGATCATCTAGTTTCTTATTGTATGGTATAAAAAATGACAATCAATACAGTATATACAGTACAGTATATAATTGATATTTATATTTTTAATATTCAATTTGTCATTTTAATAAAACACGTCACCATGTTTATAGCAGAATAATTTTTTTTTTATGTGCAGGGATCACGAAGGCTTGGTGCCTATGCCAGGAGATTTAGGGCACAAGGCAGGGTACACCCTGGACAGGGTGCCAATCCGCACACTACGGGTAGTTTGGAAATCAAGCTGGATGTCCTTGGACTATGGGAGAAATCCCACCAAGTAAGGGAGAATGTGCAAACTCCACGCACACAGGCCCGAGGCGGAAATCAAACCCTCGGCCGTGGGGGTATGAGGTCACGGTGCTAACCACTAAGCCAGCGTGCCATCCAATAGCAGCATTCACATACTGTCATATATTATGCAGCTAAGGTAGACTACCAATTAGACGTTTGGACACACCTTCTAATCCCATGGTCTTTCCTGATTATTTCTTTATACTTTATAAAACAATGCTGAAGGCATCCAAAATATGCAATAATCTCATTTGAACAGCTGCTATTGAGATGTGTCTGCTATTTATGCTTTGTAAAGCATAAATAACGGCTCTAATCTGAGATGATGTTTATTAAGTGGTTTGGTGATTTGTTTCGGGGGGGATTTTTCCACGATTTTCTCCATAATTTAGTCGTGTCCAATTCCTCCCCGTCACTAGGGGGCGCTCCCACATTAAGGCTACTACTACCACTCAGCCGGGATGGCCGAAGACGATCATGTGTTTCCTCCAAACCACGTGACGCCAGCCGACCAAATCTTTTCAAACTGCTCGCTCGCGCACCGTTGGGGGCGGCGTATCACACACTCGGAGGACAGCGCTATCCGCTCCTTCCACTTGCGTGAACTCATAGACGCCCCTGATTGGCTGTCGAGCCGTGATTAATGTGGAAGCACTAAGTACCTCTCATCCCCCCACCCCTCTGAGAGAGCTCAGCCAATCAGCTCTCTCTAGACCTCCGGCTCCGAGAGGTTACACCATCGGGAATCAAACTAGCGATCTCCAGATGATAGGGCGAGCACTTTACCACCGCGCCACTCGGAGGCGGTTTGGTGGTTTCTGATGCTGGTAACTCTAAATGAACTTCTCCTATGCAAAGGAGACTATTGTTGTTGTTATGTAATTACCTAATGAAATAAGTGATATTTCATAGTCTTGAAAAAGAAAATCCAGTATTTTCCTATGATGTAGAAAATGAATCCAAACTTGTCTAAACATTTTGATTGGTACTGTTCACTCGCCCACTATACTCTAACAAACATGTTGCCCTTCTGTTGAGCTTTTTCTCAATAGTTTAATATAATTCTTGTTAATCACCTTCACTCATTTTTATCAAAGAGAAATACACCGGCAGGTGAATTGAATAACATTGATTATCAATTATATACCAGCAAACTGGTGACAAGATAATGGGCACCCAAGGCTCATCTATTCCTGTGGAGATTAAAGGTCAGCCTGTCTGGTCCGATCCCACAGAAAAGCCAAAGCAGCACAAATTGCAGAAAAATGGTAATGTTGGATATAGCAGAAAGGTATCAGAACACGCCTAGGAGACTGGGGAACCACAACTTGACAATCCTGCATGTCATGAGCTTCTGCATACTCTTCAGCAGCAGGCAGCACAAATTGTACTCTAACTGAAAGTTTGCTGAGCCCTACTCCTTGTACAGTGCATGCAGGAGGACAAACGAGCTTCAAATCAGCAGTTGCAGGACTTGCAGCAGCAAGGGTGCTGTGTTGCCATCCATCTGGTCTAGTACCATGCTGAGTATGACAAGGATACGGATGTCCAAAAGACCCTGCTGTTGGATGCAGGGCATCAGTAGTGCTGGTCTCCATGCCCGATAAAAAAATGGGAGGGTAAAATCAGGAAGGGCATTATATCAAATAAAAATGTCTAGTTCAGATGGTCAGCTGTGGCAACCCCATAATGGGAGCAGCTAAAAAAAAAAAAAAAAAAACTATACCATGTTATGTCCTGTTTGTTTCCTGTTGCCCCAGAATAAAGTCAATTTGATCCGGAGACATGCCATGCTGACTAAGAATTATGCTGTACTGAACCAGAGATTTGGCCTGTTGACCCAGAATCATGCCATGCTGTGTCCAAATCACATACCTTCTCAGCTATTATGCCCACCAGCTGGCTTTAAGAACATCCTGCAGAACACCCTACTGTAGCATGACTGAAGCTTTGCATGTGTTGCTCTGTAGTTCTGCCTCCAGTTTTCCCCAATTTCCCTGATTTACTCATTGCTCTACACCCTGGTTTTGAGAGCTTTATGCTTGCTCCACACCTTAGACCGGAGAATGTCATGCCAGCTCTGCACTCTAATGTACAGAATCTTTCATGCTTTCTAAACCCCATCCTGGCCCTCCCAC
Organism: Clarias magur; assembly: GCA_013621035.1. Lineage (NCBI taxonomy): Eukaryota > Metazoa > Chordata > Actinopteri > Siluriformes > Clariidae > Clarias > Clarias magur. Next base: position 1,171,274 of record QNUK01000178.1, read on the forward strand.
CATGTTTTCAGGACAGCCCAGCTTTGAACATTATGCTGGAGCCACCTCTGGGCTTTAAGGATCTTTTTATGACTGTTTAGCTCTTGCCTTTAACAAGAGCTAAACAGTCAGGAAAAGGTCCTTAAAGCCCAGCCCCAAGACCTAGTTCAGTTCCCACAGTTGCCTTCCTGCCCCATCCTGAAGGAAAGCTTAGGTTCCTGTTTCAAGCCCAAGTCCAGCCACTGCGCTCATGCTAGAGTAAGTCCTAGTATCCTCACCAGTTATGGCTTTACACCAGTCACGGGCCCCAGTTCAAGCTAGGTCACAGCCACCACAACAAGCCCCCTATCAAACTCGTTGCCCCATATCCCAGCCCGAGTCGGTAGAACTGACCATGTGTGTTGGAGAGGTTGCCCTGGTCCACATGTGAGCACATCAGGAGCTATGCTTTAAGAAAGGCCTTCTGTCAGGCGTTCCCACTAGAGGATGGGGACGATGGTGTGTCAAATGGTTCAGGGTCTGTGTTACTGTTCAGAATGTCAGGGGGTCAAATACCAGCACTGCCAAGGACCGTCGCAACCTTATGCACTCCAGGGGCACTGTATCCTGACCGACCCTGTGCTCTGACTCCTGTTTCCTAACCGGCATATGTGAAAAAAAAACATTCCACTGTGCTGTAAAACGCACACATGACCACACCGTGGCATAGTGGTCAGCACTGTCACCTTGTACCTCCAGGGTCCTGGTATGATTTGGGGCTGTGTGCATGGAGTTTTCATGTTCTCCCTGCTTGGTGCGTTTCCTCTATGTACTCTGGTTTTGTCTCACAGTCCAAAGACATGCAGATTAGGCTTTTCTGTATGAGTGTGCATGTGAGTGTGTGTATGTGTAATGGATTGGCATCCTGTCCAGGCAGTACCTTGCCTCATGCCCTGAGTCTCCTGGTATATGCTTCAGCCCCCAGACCTTGTACACAGGATAAAGCGGTGTAGACAATGAGAATTAGGTTTTCAGTTGAATTTTGGACTTTTTTTTTTTTTTTTTTTAGCGACTTTTATTTGGACAGCGTTTTCTAATTCACATCATCGTTTCCGTTTCACAGGTGTTTTTGGTTGATTGGTCTCATTATGTATGCTCTTACTTTCCAGTTTGGATGTCTTGTTTCAAGTGTTTGTTTGTTTACTGTTTCAATTTGCTGTCAATTTCAGAGCTCCCAGTGGCCACAGCTGCTTGTTTTACCATTTTTTTTTCACGCTTATCTTTAATAAAGATGTGTCTGCGCATACATCCTGCCTCTCTCTTAATTCATGACAGCACATATACTGTATAAACAGATGCTCCCTCACCAGCCTTACTTTTTTGTCCCTCTCTCTTAAAATGAACGCCAACCAATAAGAAAAAAAAGGTAAAAGAAAATTACTTGCAGACTGCGAACATATTAGGCAAAATATTGCTTATCACAAAGGTTTCGTCTGTTCTATATTAGCCATTTTTGTTTTTTTTCACCTTTGTGTTTCCTATCCATGCTGTTGCACAAGAGCTCCTGTCTATGCACTTTTCTGCAGCTGAACATGTAAAGGCGTTCTTTTTAATCCACCACTAAGTAAAGATGGTGTAGAAATGAAAATGAAAAAAAAAAAAAAAAGCTCTGCATGTGCAACATAATGGAACGGTTCAGAATTCCAAGACCTTCTTTAACACGAGGAACTGAAAGCCCGAACATGTCTTATTTTTATTTATTTATTTCTTTTTTATCTGCGGCACCCATTTCTATTTCTCTTTCATGATGCACCACATCGTCTTATCCACCCATCACCATGATTACACGCCGCTATTCCCTGGGCTGACAACACGATGGCTGGTACGGGGCCGCCATAAATCGTGAAGAGAAACAGTATTAAGTGCACCGTGGGCAGGGTGGACGGGAGAACGCAGGTCGGCCATATGAATCAGTGTCTAAACACATCCCTCTCATTCAGGGATGATAGAACGCGAGCTAGAGACCGAGCCCAGCTGCTGCATTTGTTTATACAGATACACTCCATTCTGCAAGCCTGGTGCTCATAGTACCTGGTGTACGGAGAGCCATCAAGACTGATTTGTTTGTAGTGTGAGCGCAGCAGGGGCAAAGACGGCAGCAGAACGTCATTTTATTACACCACACACACACACGCAGCTGACAAATTCCACACGCTTGGGGAATCAGACGTCTAAGAGGGGTTGTCGTGAGAGTCGGAGGAATGACATCGCGTGAATTTCAAGGGAATAACTGGAACACTATGTGAGGAGGAACGCTCGAGATGCCACGTGGACACTTTGTCTTTGCCAATATCAGTACTTAAACTTTAAGCAACAGGTGATAGCAATTTCCATCAGATGACTTAATTATTTAAAATCTAATAAAAACCTACTTTTTAACCTTTTACACAGAAAATATAAATTACAGCAAGCTTTTTGCACAAAAAATATGAATATTATCATATACACACGTGGACAAAATTGTTGGTACCCTTCGGTCAATGAAAGAAAAACTCACAATGGTCACAGAAATAACTTTAATCTGACAAAAGTAATAATAAATAAGAATTCTATGAATGTTAACCAATGAAAGTCAGACATTGCTTTTCAACCATGCTTCAACAGAATTATAAAAAATAATGAACTCATGGAACAGGCCTGGACAAAAATGATGGTACCCCTAACTTAATAGTTTGTTGCACAACATTTTGAGGCAATCACTGCAATCAAACGATTCCTGTAACTGTCAATGAGACTTCTGCACCTCTCTGCAGGTATTTTGGCCCACTCCTCATGAGCAAGCTGCTCCAGTTGTTTCCGGTTTGAAGGGTGCCTTTTCCAGACAGCATGTTTCAGCTCCTTCCAAAGATGCTCAATAGGATTGAGGTCAGGGCTCATAGAAGGCCACTTTAGAATAGTCCAATGTTTTCCTCTTAGCCATTCTTGGGTGTTTTTAGCTGTGTGTTTTGGGTCATTGTCCTGTTGCAAGACCCATGACCTGCGACTGAGACCCAGCTTTCTGACACTGGCCAGCACATTTCTCTCTAGAATCCCTTGATAGTCTTGAGATTTCATTGTACCCTGCACAGATTCAAGACACCCTGTGCCAGATGCAGCAAAGCAGCCCCAGAACATAACAGAGCCTCCTCCATGTTTCACAGTAGGGACAGTGTTCTTTTCTTCATATGCTTCATTTTTCCGTCTGTGAACATAGAGCTGATGTGCCTTGGCAAAAAGTTCCATTTTTGTCTCATCTGTCCATAGGACATTCTCCCAGAAGCTTTGTGGCTTGTCAACATGTAGTTTGGCATATTCCAGTCTGGCTTTTTTATGATTTGTTTTCAACAATGGTGTCCTCCTTGGTCGTCTCCCATGTAGTCCACTTTGGCTCAAACAACGACGGATGGTGCGATCTGACACTGATGTTCCTTGAGCATGAAGTTCACCTTGGATCTCTTTAGAAGTCTTTCTGGGCTCTTTTGTTACCATTGGGATTATCCGTCTCTTTGATTTGTCATGAATTTTCCTCGTGCGGCCACGTCCAGGGAGGTTGGCTACAGTCCCATGGATCTTAAATTTCTGAATAATATGTACAACTGTAGTCACAGGAACATCTAGCTGCTTGGAAATGGTCTTATAGCCTTTACCTTTAACATGCTTGTCTATAATTTTCTTTCGAATCTCCTGAGACAACTCTTTCCTTCGCTTCCTCTGGTCCATGTTGAGTGTGGTACACACCATGTCACCAAACAACACAGTGACTACCTGGAGCCCTATATATAGGCCCACTGACTGATTACAAGATTGTAGACACCTGTGATGCTAATTAGTGGACACACCTTGAATTAACATGTCCCTTTGGTCACATTATTTTCAGTATTTTCTAGGGGTACCATCATTTTTGTCCAGGCCTGTTCCATGAGTTTATGTTTTTAAGTAATTCTGTTGAAGCATGGTTGAAAAGCAATGTCTCACTTTCATTGGTTAACATTCATAGATTTTTTTTTTTACATTACCAACTTTGAGATCAGAATTATTGACTTTAGTCTCAGAATTCTTTTTTTTCCCAGAATTCTACTTTCTTTGAATTCTGACTTTGATCTCAAAATTCTGATGTTTTTACAGAAATCCAACTTTGATCTCAGAATTTTGACTTTAGTCTCAGAATTCTTATTTTTCCCAGAATTCTACTTTCTTTGAATTCTGACTTTGATCTCAAAATTCTGATGTTTTTACAGAAATCCAACTTTGATCTCAGAATTTTGACTTTAGTCTCAGAATTCTTATTTTCCCCAGAATTCTACTTTCTTTGAATTCTGACTTTGATCTCAAAATTCTGATGTTTTTACAGAAATCCAACTTTGATCTCAGAATTCTTTTTTCCCCCCAGAATTCTGACTTTAATCTCAAATCTTTTTCTTTCACAGAATTCCCACCTTAATCTCAGAACTATTTGAACCATTTTCTCACTTATCAAAGTAAGATCAGAAGCAATCTACAGTAGCTAACTAGCTAACATACTGAGTAACTCTTACGTATTTGATTTATGTTTCACGCAAATTACATCGCCTATAAGTAAAAAGTTTTGCCATGTCCTTTAACCTTATTGTATTCTGTATGATTGGATTATTCCCATGTTTAATTCTGTAGACTACTTGCATTATACGGCGTAAAAAAAATAAAAAAAAAATGCAGATGCTGGCTAGCTCAGCTAACAAAGTAATGAAAGAGGCTAACCCTGCTACCTGCCATTCACATAATTAATGTCAAATCATGTTGCTATCAAGCTTTACTAGACGTGTACATTCATTCATTGTACAGATCAACAGCATCCACTTTTAGCAGTCAACTGATTGTGTTTAAAATAACACAGTTAGGGCTGTAGCTATCGAATATTTTAGCAATCGAGTATTCTACCAAAAATGTTGTTGATTAATCGAGTAATCGGATAAAATGTACTTTTGCTTAATTAAACAGCAATGTAAACTATATAAGAGAAACAAAGATTTTTTTTCTTTTTAGAAAAATCTACTTTTATTGTTTTAAATGCACAAAGCATTTTATCAAACATAAACATAATCATTATTCACAATACAAGGACGAGCTTAAAGTTGACTGAGACGAATTAAGTGCATTACAGTGCCATATATTCTTACTTTAAAGCCTTTTCTCAGATGTAGAAACAAACAAACAAACAAAAAAAGGATTTCAAATGACTTATAGTATAAAAAATACATAAAGGCAGGCTTTAAAATAAATTTCAATATAATTTGATATTGGGAAAATGTCCATTTTGCAGCCTGCAACAGAACGCTGCCTCAAATCAATACACGGCTAACTGTTTGCGTCTCCTTCCGCTTCGTGCGTGGCGTAACCGCTGCGTCTTCGTCGGTGTTTACTGGCGGCTTGCATCCGGATGCGCGCTGTGTCACGCCAAACAAATAATTGCGCAAAAACATAACGCAAGCTTTTAAAATGAATTAAAAGAAGCTTCGAGGCAGAAGATTTTGCCTCGATCGAATTACTCGAGGAATCGTTTCAGCCCTAAACACAGTAACTAAATATCCAGAAAAAATCAGTTTCTTTGTGGAGTACTTGTACTTTTTTTTTTTTGTTGTTTGTTTTTACCTAAAGTACATTTTAGGTTATGTACTCGGTGCTTCAACTTAAGTCAAACATTTCAAGTGGTCCTTCTTCTTGTAGTCGAACGTCTACATTTTTAGCCAAGTACGTGTAATTTAACTTGAGTGTTGAGTTCCTGTAGTTTTGCCACCTTAGACAGTTTTACTTTGGAATATTACAAAGTGTTAAAACTAGAGACATGCAAAAACTGAAAATGCACACTTTCTCAGGGAAAACATGCCACATACTGTACGAGTCTCTGTGCAAGGTACTGATTTAGAAGCTGTAATATGTTTGCAAAGAAACCTTCGATTTCCGTTATAGAACATGAACTGTATGAATCTTCTGACCAAGCCTATTCGACGGTGTTGTATTGTACTGGCTCAATGCAAGTTGTGAAGAAGAGAAATCATTTTAAACTGCATGCAATAACTGCTAAATGCAGGCCGAATCGCCAGATTCAAGTGTCATATGTCATTCCTCATGGATATCCCTAGGGAGATTCAGTACTGTGGAATCTTGAAAATGTAACCTCCAAAAATGTTAAGTAAATGATTTAATGCAAAGCAAGACTATTAAGACCTATCAATACCCCCTCCCTAATGCATGACATGTCATCATATTCAGCTAAAAAACATTCTGCGACTGTTTCAATTTAAAGTTCGCTGTCAATCGTCACCGATTGTACCGCGGGAGTCGACCAGCAGGTGCTTCCCTACGTGAAACGGCATCAATCAAAGCGTAAACGCGAGCCTTTTGAAGCCATTCAAGCGGAGCGAAAAAAGGTCAAGCCACGATCTTATCACGTCCATAGAGTGGCCGATCAACAGTCCTCATAACCCTTTTCATTTTACTTGGTTTTACCTCGTTCTGCACCAAACTGTTTCATCGGGATGCTTGTCACTCTCTTTTAGGCTCTGCTACAAGGACGAGGCTTGTTGAAGGAAGTCTAAAGAAAAGGCTGTCGTGTCAAATATGTTAAAGACAACTGAAGTACAAGGTGCTTGTGGTCTAGTGGGACAGATCATGTGACAGGTTATGGATATGATGCCAGACAATAACAGGAGATGAAATGTGGTGTCTTATGCTATATCACTGAAGACAGTAGTTTTAGCTTGTTTTGGTTTATTCTGGATTTATTTGCAGCACCTGTCTGATCTGATCTGATCTGATCTGATCTGATCGTATTACCGATATATGTATAAAAAATATAATCTGAATCAATGGCGCGCTATATACAGTAGAGTATTCCTGTGTATACAATACGAATGGCAAAGGTTTCTCATTTGTTTCTCTTTGATGACTGAAGTAAATTGACTTCAAAGTCTTAAAGTTGCTCTCATTTCTATGGATGGATTCAGATATACTTTTCCATTTCCATATTTGGTCGAATTTTGCAAATTCCGGACATTGAAGTTCAAGGCCAAATGAAGACTGAAGGAAAGAAATGGTAATAATTGCTCTCTCTCTCTCTCTCTCTCTCTCTCTCGAACCACTAATCGAAGCCACCTAAATTCCTAAATCCTTCCTCCTTCAAGCCATGACCTGGAAATTAATTGAAGTCTGCCATCTTTGATGAAGTAGCAATGACAGATCAAAGAAAGCCTCTGGATCAAGGATAAGTGCAAACAGACAAGTAATCAGTACAAATAGTGTCATTAGCAGAGGGAGCGCTTTGCTCTGACTGAGCAGTCAACTGCCCGGCAAAGCTGACAAAAAAAACAAACAAACGATGCTACGGCTAGCTTCATTCTTCTTGGCTAGGTTAACGTTCTCCAATTGGTCGCCGTCATGTGATGGTAGGGAGCTAGCTTAAAGTTTTTAGCAAAAAAAAAAAAAAAAAAAATTAGGATGAAATTTTAATTCATTTTAAATACAGGCTATTGCTATGTGACAAACGCCATTAACTCACATTAACTCGTTATTTCTTTTTGATTCACAGCTGCAATGCACAAACCACTAGCTGTCTTCATCACTTTAGCTAAGCAGCTAACTGGAACCATCGTAGCCTAGCTTAACACACGGGTAGGTTAAATTCAATTCAATTTTATTTCTATAGCGCTTTTAACAGGGGTCTTTGTCTCAAAGCAGCTTCACAAAATGAAAAAAAAAAAATTTCATGGAAGTGTCTATGAGGGCGAAAATGTGGTTAGATAATGATATTGTCCCTGATGAGCAAGCCAAGGGTGACGGCGACAGTGGCAAGGAAAAACTCCCTGAGACATGGCAGAAATAATGGATGCACGATGGAGTTTAATCAATTACAACGTAACGTTGGCCTATAAATTAACGCCAGCCACATTAGCAAGTCTAAAGCAAAGCTAGCTTGTGGTAACAGAGGAAAGTAGACGCGTTCTAAGCAACAAGCCAGGCTCCGTTTGTTTCACACATTTGTATTACATATATTAATTAAATATTAACTTGGTTTTCGTCTGAGTAAAAAAAGGGAAGAGATACACCAGTCACCATTAGCCTCCAAGGTCCCTGGTTGGACTACAGACGTTGATTCTACTTTATTTTGTAGCTATTATACATTTGCTAATTTGTATACATTAGCAAATATATTTCTTTTGTTTGATTTGAATTTAATCATATTCTTTTGTACCTTTTTTTTTTTTTTTTTCATCGTAGTGAAATCTTTTTCTTGCTGCACAGGTATAAGCATTTCACTGCGTCTGGTACGTGCCAAAATAAAATTAGCGTTGGATCTGCGAAGTAAAGTCGTTCCGTTCAACCGGCAAATCTTAAAAAGCATAAAAGTCAATGATGGTGACATTGGGAGGGGAAAAAAAAGTGAAAGGAAAGCACATTAGTCTGAGTAAAAGATAAGCGAGGGCACTTGAATCATTAGAGAATCTCTCAGTCCATCTTCAGGAACATTAAATCAGACGCCGTTACCGGACTGATAATGCACAATCACAGCCAATTAAGAAGGAGATTTCCTGGCTCGTACAGATATGCTGCGGTTTTACTGTCAGAAATAAACCTTCTGCTGGACTGATAAACGACGACGACGGTCATAGGAGGAAATTTGGCCGGTTCACAGATGAGCTCAGATCTCAGGTACACGCCACGTTAACCAAACAGGCGAGCGAAGCGCTTTAGATCGCGATCCGAAACGCTGCAAAAATGCTCCAGAAAGAAAAAAAACATAAACATGATGAACTGGAAGAAAACGCTGCAGTACGTAGACATCGCGACTCGTTAAAACCGCACACACACTCTCCCAGTGCATTTATCTTCTTTGCAGGGCTCATGCGGGAATGCGGCGCTTCAGGCTCTAGCGCGGTCTGTTATTTACTTGAGCCATCTTTCATTTTTCACTTACATACAGTACGTGGTTTTTTTTAATTAATTTATTTTTTTTTATCCCACATTCAATGTGTTTACTTAATATTCAAATTGTAAATATTTGCAACAACTCAATTACGCATGAATAATTAAACAGGTCGGAGATGCAGGCTTATCCAGGGCCCAGCACTTTCAATTAATTCTACCCTGCGAAAGCTAATTAGGGGGTTTGTATTCAGAACGGTGCAATTATTCTTCAATAATGGAAGATGAATGGAACTAGTAATTGTCACGTCCACCCTCTTTTTGACCCCTATGCCTTTCCACACAGTGCGAACTTATTTCTCACACCAAACGCCCCCGCCCCCCCCCCTTTTCCCCGCCCAGATTTAATTACATAGTTGCACAATGACACTGTTTTTATTCATATCAAATGAACTTTTATTTAGAGATGAATTTTATTTTAAAAGTAGAGTTACAGTTCTCACACCTCTAAAATCATGGGGGGTGTAAAGTTTTGCACTCAGTTTCGCTTTTGCACTATTTCTAAGAAAAATATGTAATTAATCCCCTTACTTTTTTAAGGGTTAGGGTTAGGGTTAGGGTTAGGGTTAGATGGTAGGGTTAGGGTTAGATGGTAGGGTTAGGGTTAGGGTTAGATGGTAGGGTTAGGGTTAAATGGTAGGATTAGATGGTAGGGTTAGGGTTAGGGTTAGGGTTAAATGGTAGGGTTAGGGTTAGGGGTTAGGGTTAGATGGTAGGGTTAGGGTTAGATGGTAGGGTTAGGGTTAGGGTTAGGGTTAAATGGTAGGGTTAGATGGTAGGGTTAGGGTTAGATGGTAGGGTTAGGGTTAGGGTCAAATGGTAGGGTTAGATGGTAGGGTTAGGGTTATGGTAGGGTTAGGGTTAGGGGTCAGTATTGGAATCTTAAGGGTCTGAAAAAACGGCGTCCGCTTCAACACGCTATGCTTTTATTGATGATTAGTCTATAACATCACAACACACTGTATGGCCAAAATATTAATCACCAATATGATTTGAATGAGTAATTATTTAACAGATTCTGACATTCGTTGGATCCTTCTAAAAGTTGGAAGATGTTACTGTGCTTCAGAAGCATCGAGTTATTGGCCTCCACCAAGCAAAGACAACAACTAAGGAGACTAAGGAGGAGAAATTCTGTTAAGAGCTATCCAAAGCATCATTAAAACCTGGAACGGCAGTTCAGAAAAATGGCTTGAGCTGGCTAGGGAGCATAAAGACTGGACTTTGGAGCAATGGAAAAAGGTCATGTGGTTTGAGGAGTGATGGACGCACAAGAATAAGAAGAGAAGCACATGAAGCGATGCACCCATGTGGGCAGCGTACAAGCCTCTGGAGGAGCTGTTATGACCCGGGATCCATTACGTAACACTAGAATGAAGTCAGCTGATGACCTGAACGACCAGGTTATCACATCCCCAGTATGGAGTCTTTCTTCCCTGATGGCACCACGGCCGTGATCCAGGACTAAAACTCGGATTGTGAGAAAGTGTTTCTGGGAGCGCGAGGAATCATTTTCACATCAGTCATTTTGTTCTGATTGCGACCTCGCTGAAAGTCTTCACGACCCGCTGGCGAATAGTTTACTGTAGATCGGCGCGGAGCGGGTTTGACTCTCCCACCATCAATGATCAACAACAATCAAAGCTGGCACTGGCTTCATCAGCCGCGTTCATTTCCTTAAAGCCGAGACTCGGTCGTGAGACTTTTTCACTACCGGACAATGAAAAGTTCACGCTGTGAAAATTCCATCTGCAATTACCTTAACCAGTAAAGTGATAATCACCGCCGTGGCGTTATGGCTGTAATAATCTCACCATCGCACTCGTTCTCTCTCAATAACCTGTGTTTACTCTGAAAGGTCAAGCGCCCCATTGTGTGCGTTCGCTTTTTTTTTTACATTTATTTATTTATTTATTTATTTATTTATTTATTTATTTATTTATTTTACGGATGAATGGAGCTCAGCGCAGCGCCGTCACCTCGTGCTTGTTGGATTCATAATCAAGAGCCAGAGGAGCACATAATCAACTCTTGTAAACCATTAGTCTCGGGGAAGAGAGCGCTGTTTATGGGCAGGTTGACAATCCAGGACCGGATTCAAACAGGTCACAATAACATTACAGATGTTCACTGTGTGTACGGTTATTATGTTTCAGTTGCTTGGATTGTTGAATCAGGATAAAATTCAACAACAACAACAACATAATAATAATAATAATAATAATAATAATAATAATAATAATAAACATTTTAGTAAAAAAAAAAATGAAAAAAAATGGGGATGCAGGTCCTGGGGCAGTGCCCAGCTGGCATGCGGGTACACGGCGGGTAAGAGGGAGCAGCAGGGCATGCGGAGGAAGCCCGGAATCCATTAACATTAATTATCATCAACCAGCCCGATCTGGCCGCCCCGCCCCTTCGCACACCTGCCTACGTACTGTAGGGAGCCTACGAAGTGAGCAAGGAGCGAGAACAGAGACGCAGATTTCATCCCGTACTGACTGAGTTGTCATTCTTCGCAACTTGCACGACACAGCGGGAACGTCAAGGTCTTCATTTAATCATTAATGCACTCTATTTCTTCTATATCAACTAATATGAATGAACTCAACACACAGGGAATCGGACGCTGTAGATGTACGAGGTCTTAGAGAAATAAAACACTGTCAGTGGAAAAGAACCAACGTGGGGTGGTAACGGCTCGTCCTCTTCACCGTCACGATTACGTCCCTATAACAGCATACGCACTCGACACGTCGCTAGTGTGAAATGTACAATTAGAATTGATTTTGTTCCCCCCCACCAAAAAAAAAACAGCACTGAGAACTAGGAAATGAGCGAGCATTTCACATACTTTCATTTATGCTCGATGATTCTGCAGCAGCATGCTGGCATCTGGGCTAAAGAAAGTGCCAAAGACAAAAATAAAGACGGCACGGCTACTCAGGAACGTCTGGGACACCGCTCATTTAACTCAATTAGCGCAAATCTGAACAAACAACAGCAAAAAATAAATAAATCAGGAGAATGACGTGCGTTAGTGCGAATTGGGAAATAAGTGCGTCCTCACGGAGTAGAGACGTTTTGAATGAGGAAAAAATGTGAGCAATCTAAGCTACGGTGGAAAATAAAAACCAAGGCAAGAGGGTTGCAATCATTAGACGGAGCCAGGAGCAAAGGCAACAAAGCAGCTGCCAATCAATAAAATCAAATCTCATGAAAAGTTATTTTTTTTGGCTTCGCTCCAGTTACTCACTGCCCAAATTTCTAAGCGAGAGCGCGGCTTATTAAAAATGCATCAGCGGGGGATATACTTCCAGCGCTGTTTGTTTGGACAAGGATGAGCCTTCGATATTGGAAATTATTTCAAAGTCATAACTGCTTAGCGCTCGAACCCACGTCCGGACATCATGGTGCATTTTAAAGAAGGAAATCGCAAACGATGTTAAAATCAGAAAGGAGACCTGCACGGATCGGGAAGGCGGGTTATTCAAATGTGTTGAGTTTTTCGTCCATTTACAAACTCAAACACGACGCCGGCTCCGTGAAGACGTGGTGTGTGTTATTCGCGTGTTCACAAAGCTTCTTAAGCCTGAAAATTGCTCCTACTCCTAAATTCTAGGAAAATTCTTAGAATTATGACATTTTCCTAGAACGTCCTCTTAAATTTAGGACTAAATCTTAGTAGAGATGAAAATAACTCAATAGACATTGTATCCCTAAAAACAGCTCCTGAGGTTAAAATGAATTGTTAAGAGTAGAGACGAGGACTTTTAAGAGTCTTAAGAGTTTCTATAGCAGAGGACAAAATGGCGGAAAGAAGAAATATCCTATTCAATACAACACTGAGCGTAAATCTAAAAGTCAACACCGCTCTTCTGTCCGATTTGGTTTTGCAGTTGTTGCAAAAGATGACAGATTTTCAACATTTGGCTGTTTTTATTAACTTCAATAACTTCACTGTCTATTCTATATATTATCATCTATCCAATTTTCACAAAGAACTCATTTTAAGACCTTTACAGATTTTTTTTTTTTTATCAACCAATCACAGTCCTTGATTTGCGTACAGTACCATCGGGGTAAACCACACCTCATCACTAAGTTTTTCTATTTCCCTTACTCAGACGTTTTCTAAATCACTTTTAGTCTAGGACTCCCAGCTAGGACTTTTTAAGCTGAGATAGGAGCTCTCTGAGAGAATGCTAAAGAAGCTTTGAGAATACGATTTTTGACATCCTCACATCGGTGCCTGAGCTCTCTAATGCTCTAGTAGCTAAAAAATCTAGTGGGAAGCCTTCCCAGAAGAGTGGAGGGCATTAAAGAGGAAACGGAATGTAATGTTCAACAAACACCAATGAGTGTGATACTCAAATACACAAACTTTTAGCAGAATAGTGTATCATGTATTCAGCTAAGTCAATCGCAACAGAACTAACTGACTATTCAGAATGAAAGGCACGCGTGTGTGTGTGTGTGTGTGTGTTATCTATTATCTATTGTATGTAATATTATTATCTCATAAATGTCATTAAATGTTTTATAAAATGTTTCTTTCTTTTCTTCTTTGCCAAGTGCATTATGTAAGAGAAATAAGGTTTAAGGACAGGTACAGAGAAGACAGACGAAAAGAAAATGCCTATTTTGTAAAGTTGCTTTAATGACTTCATTTACCAGAAATCCCCGGTTTCACTTGAACGTCCCTCGAATATTAAAGCACTGGTGATAGTAACTATGGTATCCTGATATGATTATACAGGATTATACACCAGCACA
>QNUK01000178.1:1187504-1320004 GCA_013621035.1 Clarias magur
ACAGTTTCTTTTACTGATTTACTAACATCCCAGACGGGGAGCAGTAACTCACATGGAAACATAATACAGTACACATGTGAAATGTACAGTACACTGAGAAAAAAAAAAAATTTCAACATGGAACATATTGCTGCTCATGAGTGTGCCGAGTTCAAATAGAGGTGATATACAGAGATCGCGATACGTGATGTTGATCATGGTGTACTTATGTGAATTTTTACAGATTACTATCGATTGCCTCGGTCACTTTAAATGCACAGGATATCAATTGTATATCGACTATCATCTTTGATTGCCCAATCAATAAGTACAAATGGCAAATTTGTTAATGGTCGAGAATATTTACTACTGTACAGTATATTACACATGCGAATTACCATGGACCAGCTGATGCAAGACTTCTATTGTGATTTTGTTAGTATCATTATTTTATAAATATTGCAATACTCAGTTTTACATTTTTTTTTATAATTAAAAGCTAAATTAAACTGTTTTTTTTTTTTTTACTTTTTTATGAATTTTATGATTAAAGTAAACATATCTATATTTTTAATTTAAAATTATCATCAGTTTCTCACTCACTCATTATCTATACCGCTTAATCTTATAAACACGGGGGGTCTGGAGCCTATCCCAGGAGCCGTACAGTAGGGCATGAGGCACGATACACCCCCAATCCATCACAGGGCACACACACACACACACACACACACACACACACACACACTTACACACAAAATCACACACTATAAGCAATTTGGGAATGCCAGTGAACCTAATCTGCATGTTTTTGGACTGCTGGAGGAAACCGGAGGAAACCCATCTGGACCCTGGAGGTACAAGGCAACAGTGCTAACCACTTAGCCACCGAGCTACCACAGCTTTCCATAACATTCACTATATTAGGACTATATTAAGATATCATTATATTAGGAATGAAAATCACCAGTAACCAGTAATATATATATATATATATATATATATATATATATATATATATATATATATATATAAAAATATTGTTTACAGAAAAAAAACTGAAAAAAAAAATTATATATATATATATATATATATATATATATATATATATATATATATATATATATATATAAACCAATAACTTGTATATATTATAATTACAAGTTTTTTTTTTTATACAAGGAATTTTATTATTTCAATTTGATTTCATACAAATCTATCATCAGGCTTCAGTTTTTTTTTTTTTTTTTTTGTAAACAATTTGTTTCCTTATTTATTTTATTCATTTATTTAAATGTAGCACTTTTTTTGCCAGGAGTTTGTTAAACTACATATACCATGACCATGTTTCCCCATATGAACAAAGAAGTGTGTTCTAATTTCCCAGTTCACATTGTTTTTTCAGCAAAGTAAAAAGTAAATAAAAAAAACATGATTGTTTATCAAAGATCAACACAGTTATCACTAAATCCACCTACGCTTGTTTGTCTTGAATCAGACTGAATCATGTCCAAGCTGAACTCGGTAGTAACCCTCAGTAAACAACCTGAGTAAACAGAGTCGTAGTTTTAAAACAAACTCATCAAGCTCAAGGAAATGTGTGTGTGTGTGTGTGTGTGTGTGTGTGTGTGTGTGTCTGTGTGTGTGTGTCTATTAAGCGGAGAGGCGACTGAAGGTGAAGCGATAATTATATGAAACTGTGGACATTTGTGTACAAGGATCAACAACGTTAACGTGATATTCCAATTAGTGATGGGAGTCAGTAACCTTTCCGTAATCGATCACCAGTTTGAGGAAACCAATCAGTGATTGATTACTAATCGGTGTAACTACACAGTACAATGTTTCTTGCACTTGTTGCGTTTCCTGAAAATCAATTCCAACACCATTCACAATTACTCCACACAGAGTACATTTACACACAGGAACATCAACTGGAATTACTCATATAAGCATCTACATCTACGCATAAAATGGCAGATTTTGCATTTCACGCTCTTCATGATATGATTTACTGAAGAGGTGGTTTACTTTATATAATATATATAAATAAATATATATTATAATACATAGTATAATATAAGAAAGAAGTTTTTTTTTTTTTTTTTTTGTTACCTAAACACAGCGCAGTGAACAATCATTAGGCGCCATAACGTTTTTTTTTTTTTTTTAGGATTTTTTTAACAATTAAATTTTATCTGCATTTTTTTCATTAATGCACAGGAAAACACCTGATCGTCTATAACTGATGATCGCCCAATCAATAATTACAACTTATTCAAGTTTTGCATGTTGCCATAACGTTTTTTTTTTTTTTTTAGGATTTTTTTAACAATTAAATTTTATCTGCATTTTTTTCATTAATGCACAGGAAAACACCTGATCGTCTATAACTGATGATCACCCAATCAATAATTACAACTTATTCAAGTTTTGCATGTTTAATAACATTTCCTACAGTATATTATATTTCGAGAGTAGTTTTGTAGCACGCCAACAGGTGGCAGCACAAGGCTGCACGCACAGTCACAGGGAGCACTGATTTTCATAAGTCAGTGTGCCAAAAATACACAGCTGTGAGCTGTGCAACTGGTGCTATTCCGACATTACCACGGCTGTTATTTCATCATGGACAGCAAGTTAAAACAATGAGCGAACGTGAAACCCTGCAAATCTGAAATAGAGACGTTTGACATGATTCTGAAAGTTTACAGCGATGCTGCATCTTCAAGAGCGGAAGAACATCACTGACCGACCAAGTGCATGCTTATATAAGTAAATATTAACTAAACATAAATTTCTTAATATGTCTTTGTCACGGCGTGCGCCTGTGATGGGCGTGCGCCCAAATCTATTATCGCCCCCTCGCTCACTTCGTAGGCTCCCTAAGTAGGCGGCACCCCTTCTGCAGGTGTGCGAAGGGACGGCTGGCAGTGATTAACGTTAATAGGATCTCGGGCTTGCTCCGCATTATAAAAGAAAGACACAGACTTTAGTCTGGGGTCCGAGAAGAGCGTAACGCGGTGGTTTGAGAGTGGCATGTGAGTGAGAAAAATAGAACGTGCCCCAGAGACTTCAAAAAAGGACATTGGATTTCCGCCCTTTGATCTCCGCGCTGAGGACAGAGCGGGAAAGAGCTGCACGAGCTCCCACAGCATCCTTCGTTCCCGCGTCGAGCCCGCCTTCGCGTCCTCGCCGCCAAAGAGGAAAAGGTCACGAGGAGGACAGCGTTAAGGCCACCGATCCCAGCCGCCCAGCCGACGGACGTCCGAGCGAGACTCCAGCCTGAGGCCGCGCCCACAGAGAGCTGGGAGGGGCCAGGCCGGCCATCGACAGCGGGGAGGAACCGTCCAGGGAGCGTGCAGGAGCGCTGCCTCGCGTGCTCCGTTCTGTCACTCCGCCCACCGCCGCCAGCCGCGTGCCCGCATGCCAGCTGGGCACTGCCTCGGACCATGCACGTGCACACTTCATTCCTTCCCTTTCTCCCCGTCCTCCCTCCTTTTTCCCTTTCCTTCCCCTATTTATTCCTAATAAATGACCCTTTTCCTCTAAGATCTCGCCTCGTGTCTGTGTTTCATGGTGCCGCCCGTAAAACTTTGGGTCGAACCCGTTACAGTCTTAATAAATGTCTTTCTTAGTTAACTCAACATATTTTTATGTGTTTTTTTTTTTTCTGTAATCAGTGAGTTGTTGCTATAGAAACTGTATACAATCCGTGATAGAAAATTAATTGACTTAACGAAGCCCTGTTGTGTAAATAGTACACAGTACACAGTACACAGTCAGGTGTTGCGTTTAATTAGTCTAACTTTCAGTCCAACTTGGGTGTATGGAGTATCTTTTGTCTTTATGCTATTTTCAGTCTCTCTCTTCACACTCCAGCGATTTGCTTTTCTCCTCATCAGCATGCCTCATCCATCTGTTTTAACATATTCATATGTTGCATCCAACGTTTTTGGGGTCAGAGAACAGGCGCTTTCAAATTGAAAGTTGGCACGGGGATTGTCCGATTTTGAAAGCCGCTCGACAACGTAACGCGACAGATGTTGTTTAGCTCGGAATTAATATATGGTTTATCGGAACTTTAACAGGATTTCAGTGCGAACGCTAATGAAAGGTGCGAAATCCTACACGCTCCGTGGTTTGCCTTCCGAGTAATTGTGAAATGACGATGATAAAGTGCACCGTACTGGTATGAGCATCAGTTATAATTGAATTTACTTTCGAATTTTACACTTTAAATCATTCCATACAGGCAGCCTTCTCGGACGAGAATATTAATTACGGTTTCCCCACTGTAATTGACACTTGAGATGTATTTCGCGGAGTGTTTACAGTCTTTACCGGGTGTAACTGTTTAACAGCATGAGCGATATCTTCAACAAGACAGGCGGAACTTCAGCATCATAAAATGAAAATTCTCATTTCTGAATGGTCAAAAGTAGGGGGGGGTAATGATAGGGTTATAATTAGATTTGATTAATGATCTGATTCAATTTCATTCTTAGAATATTTCGAATAAAATTTCAATAAATTAAAAAAATGTATGACTAAACAAGAATGAACAAAGTTTTTTTTTTTTTTTTTTTCAAATGCTAAATGGAAACATTTTGTTACAACTCTGCTGCAACAACTCTGGGTTCGTTTGGATCAGAAATAGAGCTCCAAAGTCGGCTACAATGCCTGCTGCCTCCTATTCCTTAGGTACTGTAGACTGCACCAGCATGTCATTCAAAGCTACTTCTTTGATAAACATTATTATACTATTTGTAGTGGTAGTAAGATAGCTTGTATGGAAGATTAATTATAATAATAATAATAATAATAATAATAATAATAATAATAATAATAATCCAGGAGGAAATATATGTCTATTAATATCATATATTATATGATATTAATATTATACATATTATATATGTTATATTATATATAATGTACTGCTTTAATGTACGTGTGAATAGGAGCAAACTTGGCTAGAGCAGTGATTCTCAACGTGGGGTCCAAGCAGCCCCAGGCGTTTATGAAGCATGCACAGGGGGACCAATACTTTTTCTATTTTTATTTTTTATACAATATTGAAAATCTAAATCCACTAGTATATAACGTATACTTATTTTTAGAATTCCGTTTTAAGATGTATTCACGTATTTAACTTCACGTCACTGCAACCTACTCATGATCTCAGCTTGAACCCACTGAGTTCTCCAGAATAAGAAGCTTATACTGTAGCTTGTGATAAAAAGCCCAAAATATTACTGCTTGAATTAGGATTTATTTATTTATTTACTTACATGCATGTGACTAGACTACTGAAGGCACTCTTGGCTTAAACAGTTAAGGATACTGAACAGGAGGTCAAGAGTTCAAGCCCCAGCACCATCAACCTGCCAATTGTTGGGCCCTTTGCGAACGGCCCCTTAAACTATCTGCTCCAGGGGTGCGGTATCACGGCAGACCCTGCGCCCTGACGCCAGCTTCCAACTGGCCAATTTAAAGAACAATTTCGATGTGCTGTAACGATCATGTGATACATACTAGTAAATAATTCATTAAAAAATTAAACTCGAATTTGATTTCGTTGTAAAAGCCATGAAACACTTCAGTTCATGCTTTTATTCCAAAATAATTAATTTATGACTAACTCTGCATCAAGTCACCCTTCATCACGCCTGCCTGTCGCTGATTACTGGTCTATTCATGCAGATCTACTACTTATTCAGCTGTGCCATTTCGTGCTTTATGACGAACAGCAAGGTCACCTCATGTAGAAGTGGTCAAAACACCTCCACCCTGCAAGCAAGAAAGTATGCCATATGGAATTGGTCTCTCATCCTCCATTGAATATAAAATCTACCATGTCATTCAAACGAACACTCACATATGCTGTTTTTTTGCCAAATGTGTTCACATAGAGTACTGAGCAAAACTCTTGACCCCCCCCCCTCCCCCTCCTCCTCTCTTTTCTTTAGATTTTGCTTCCAAAGAGTTAGACTTTCTTGTATTTTTAATGCAGTCTTGGGGAATAGTTCTCCAGGCTTCCTGAAGGACTTTTTTTTGGCTCACATTTTCGGCCGAATCCCTGAACCTGAGCAGTTTAAGAGGAATGTTTTTTTGTTTGTCAAGCCACAAAGTGACCTATGAATCATTCAAGCATTGAAAAATCATCCAACTTAAGGCATGAACCAGTGAGAAACAGGTGCAGACGCTGACAGATGATTTAATGGACATTAAATGCATTAATGCACCTTCAATTGTTAACAGTGTTCAGCAATGCACTTTAAGTGTTAACCTTTTAACCCCTCCCCCTCCTCCCTCATTTGCAATTCTTGCAATTCTTGTCTGCTGTTCACTTGTTGTATATTATGTCAACTGGCTGCTGTAACTATATATACGTACAATTTCCCATCGGGATTAATAAAGAACTCTATCTATCTATCTATCTATCTATCTATCTATCTATCTATCTATCTATCTATCTATCTATCTATCTATCTATGATCAGGCTGGTAATTAGTATACTGGTATTGCTGAATGAGTGGGGACGAGAGGGGAAACAAGGTTGCTGCTGTGGATATTTAAGCACTTTGCAGCCTGTTGCAGTAAAACATGTGCTCCCATTTCTGTTAATTGTATTTATTTTTATGCAGTACGAAGAAATGAGGTTCGGCTCAGGACCTTCGCACAGTACTATATGTTCATGATGACAAGAAATAATGGATTGTCCCTCACTCATTGTCTGCGCCACTTTATTCTGTATACAGGGTTGTGTGGGGCATGGAGTCTGTCCCAGGAGAGGCAGGGTACATCCATAACAGGGTGCCAATCCATCAGGTCACACACATACACACACTCACACACTCATTCATACACGACGGACAATTCGGGAACACTAATTAGGAGGCTAATTTGCATGTGTGTGGACTGTGGGAGGAAACCCACCAAGCACAAAGAGAACCATGCACACAGACCCCCAAAGGGGGAATCAAACCCCGACCCTGGAGGTGCAAAGTGACAGTGCCACTAACCAACATCCAACATGAACTAATGGGTTCTGAACGACTAAAATAATCCAAGAGTACACATTATAGGCTGAATCCGTGACCGTATGTTGAAGCGAACACCACTTGGAGGTCGCAAACATGGCACAGGTTGTGTTTTCCAGCGTGACAGGAAGTAAGCACTTGCAAGGATCATGCATGGATTTATTCCGGTGTGCGTAATTAACCTGTCTGCACAGCTTGCCCCGATCTCACATGGCAGGTCACAGAGATGATGCAGCATGAACAAGGTTAAGGCGAAGACACGCACCATGAATAATCAACACTTTATCCCAACAGACTACAGAGAAGCTGAAAAGCCTGAACGATGTCTGCCAAACATGGTGAGCAAAGCAGAAATTGAGTGCTAAACAGAGTGTTCGAGCTCCTTCTGGACACTGTCGTATTTCAGCTCAGCTTCTGCGCGGACTGCGTTGTCACGCGGACGCGTCTGCGCATGCGCGCGCAACAATTCACTTCCAACAGCTGTGCGCGCTCAAACCCGTGTGCACTCAGCATCATCCATCCATCCACCACTATCAAGCAAAGTGTCTCTTCTCATCCCGGCGCCTTTAAAACTGCACTCCTGGACATACATCTAAGTTTATTTAAATATGTTTAAAAAAAAAAAAAGTCTCGTGTGTGTTTGTGTGTGTGTGTGTGTGTGTGTGTGTGTGTGTGTGTGTGTGTGGTCACGAACTAAAATCTTCCTTTCAGTGCAAAACTTTAGAATCAGATCGATTTAACCGCTGACATGCTGGAGAAAAGCACATCCACATCATCACTATGGTCCTGCTTCTGAATGCAATAAAGCCCTGCTGGGATTCGGATGAAATTGTTTAACACTGCAAAAAAAAAAAAAAAAAAAAAAACCTGCGCATCATCATCATCATCATCATCATCATCACCATCATCATCATCATCATGAACATCATCAGCCTCCAGCAGGTCCAAGAAGGTGTTAATGCGTTACGCAGACATGACTCCACAGATGCACAAGATCACAGAATCTTACAAACAGATAAATGATAATAACAATAAATAAATAAATAAATAAATAAATAACGAAAAAAGGCAAGGCAATGCGTGCATTTCAATGTATTCAATGTATTTGCTTTAATTAACCCAATATGAATGGATTGCGTAATAACGCGAAATAAGAAAATAAATAAATAAATAAATAAATAATAAATAAAATAAATAAATGTGACTGTTAGATCAGCGCCCTGGTTGGTTTTTTTTTTTTTTTTCTTTTCTTTTCTTTTCTTTTCTTGTGGCGCGCTTACCGTGCGCGCGGCTGCACATCAAAGAAAACACGACGCTCCAAACGACAAATCCGCCTTTGATCCTGGCCGCTTTGGCGCGAGAAGAGTCCGCGCGCGGAGAGCACCGGACGCATCCTCCGTCGGAAAGGAGTACAAATCCACCGCGAGCGTCTGTCATGTCGGAGCGTCTTGACTGGGAAAAATATATACACACACTCTCTCTCTCACGCTCACGCGCACACACACACACACACACACACACACACACACACACGGGCTGGTGCTCAGCGATCAGAGAGCGGCGGCGGCGGCGGCGGCGTTGTTACGGCGAGACTCGGTGCGGGAGTCGCGGGCACTGGACGCGACCATCGCGGCCGTCGCGGGAACAGACCTCTCCGGAGCTCCTCGGCACGATCCGGCCACCCGGCAGCATGTGGGTGCTGCTCTTAAAGCAGCGCGCGATACGCACACACACACACACACACACATACACAGGCGCGCGCACACACACACACATACACATACAGTCACCACCCCCCCCCCAGAAAAAAAAAAATATATGTAAATGTATATGCTCCAAAGGTCTGATCGCAGCGCGCAGGATCCCGAGGATGGAGAAAGTGTGTTAAAGCGGAAAGTCGGAGCGGTGCGTGTGATAAGCATGCAACTTTTCCTCTCTTTCCCGAGCTGCGGATTTGTGGAGTCTGCTTAGAATGGAAATCGAGTTCTGATCTGAAAGCGTGCTGTGAAATGTGCGACTTAGGATGGAGTCTTCTGCCATCTATAGGTTATACAAGCAACTCAGACGTCTATCTCTCTCTCTCTCTCTCTCTCTCTCTCTCTCTAAAACACACACTGCTATCTTTAAAAAAAAAACAAAAGGCATTTCAGAGGTTGATTGAGGAGAAGAATAAAGCAAATTGCTGCATCAGTCTTACCTAAACCTAAGAGTTTGGATTGGTGGCTCAATAGCAATGGAATGCCGAAAGCCCGGGTTTAATTCCCACCTAATGCCCGAAACCCAGCGACTGAATGCAGTGCCGGACCCAAGCCCGGATATAATGGGAAGGTTGCGCAATAGTGTCCTGCCATACCGAGTTCCTGGTTCAATGCCCAAACCCCGGCCATTGGAAGCAATGCCGGTCCCAAGCCCGGATAAAATGGCTGGGTTGCATGTTGCTGGCTTAGTTGGTAGGTTTGTCACATGTCATGCTGAAAGCCTGGGTTCAATTCCCTCCCAATGCCCAAGCCCCAGCCATTGGAGGCGTATAAAATGGAAGGGTTGCGTCAGGAAGTTCAGTGTAAAATCAGCACCAAGCTACTGTATGTGGGTCCTCTGTGGCAACTCCTTGACGGGACAAAACACTGCCTCCTAACAGACCGATCATCTTCTACAGAATCCTGCCCGTTTCTGTTTTTTTTTTTGTTTTTTTTTTAAATATAATTTTCAAACAATTACACATTTTGTTGCCTCAAACAAAAATAACACCTTTTTGTCACAAGCTAAGCTCATTGATTTTAGACACATGTTGTGGCAATCAATTTCTACCACTGCGACAAAAGACAGCAGAGTGTCAGAAACATTTTGATTAACGTCTCAGTACGAGCACTACTGTGATGCTCAGCTAAAGCCGCGGATAGGAGGATGACACCAAACTCAGAAATACAGTATACAAAATGGAAGTATACTGATGGAAAAGAAAAAACAAAACAAAAAAAAAAACAGTGCTGCACATGCCCAAGCCTGAATAAAATAGGCAGAGTGGGATCAGTCGCATAGCAAATACACATATTGAATGATCAACGGCGATAAGAAGAAGAACAACCTCGAGCTTTTCGTGAACATACTGTAGTTTCTGCACACTGTGTAATTTAGTTTCAGTGCGGGTATATCATTAGAGGATCTTCAACGTGTGGTCTGACATGTCGAACACGCATTATCACAAGTTGTCTATTATAGAATTTTATAACATTTTAAGACCGCGCACCTGCAGGGTTGAGGGTTTGATTCCTGCCTCAGGTCTATGTGAGGACAGCTTGCATGCTCTCCCAGTGCTTGGTACAGTAGGTTTATTCCAGGTACTCCGGTTTCCTCCCACAGACATGCAGATTAGGATTGTCATTCTTAAATTCCATGTGTGTGCGCCCCCTGGCCAGCTGTGATTGACACCCTGTCCAGAGTGTAACCTGCCCAAAATGGCCAAAGTCTCCTGGGATAGGTTCTGGGCCCCCCGCAGCCATGTACAGCAGCCTTTTATTGTATTTTTGTACAGTGTGACAAATACAATCTTAAATGACACATGAAATTACCTATAATAACAAATAAATTTTGCACCCTACGGAATTCTCCACTTCTGTTTTTTTTGTTGTTGTTGTTGTTTTTTTATTTTTAACCCCTTTTTTCTGTGTAAAACCCTACAACCCTACACGGACCCTATCAAAAATGCATCAGAGTACAACTCCTTTAACTCAAAGCCAGACCTGATAGACATCCAAAGAACATTTGTGAACGTTTGTCTAATCGTTATCCTTCAATCAGACTTTGAAAGTGTGCTTAAATCAACCTCTGTAAAGCATGCATCCAACCAACAGAACCAAGTAACCTGTAAACCTTTGTTTAAATGTTATTTTTATTAAATCACTCTACTGTAAGATTAGAACTCAAAGTCACATGTCCTGTCTCTCTACGAAACTCCTAAAGGTAAAGTTCTTAAAAACATACAGAACCAAATAAACCAACTAGGATTATCAATAATCCTCCGGACGAACTCACGTTGAACTCAAGTGAAGAATATGAGAACACAGTTATGAGAGTAAAAACTAAATTTATTTCTCTATATAATCCCCTGCTACACTAATACACTTATCCCAGAGTTCCACTAGCGCTTAGATATCATCAAGGTAGAAAGTCTTCTCAGTACGCCGAAGTCACGATCGGACTGCTTGCTTCACACCTGAAATGCTGGCCTCCCAGGAACTCCTTTAATGGCCCAAACAAGTGGAATCGCCTTGGACTGAGGTCAGGACTGTACAGTGGAGTTCAGGGGTTCCACTCGTTGAATGTTCATGAGAACGACTGCAGCAGGCTCACAGCCCCCTCACAGCTGTACAAACTTCCTTAAAATGTTTGCACCATTCAAATGTTATACTGCTGCTAAGAGTCTTATTACTGCACTGCGCTTGAAGTCCTCTGTACATGTCAAGTTCTTGGTTTGACTCGAACACCATTCGGCTAATGATTTTTCATTCCAATAAGAAAAAAGTCACAGTTTTTAAGAAGAAAAACTTTTTTAAAAATGATAAAAACCCATTATTCATGCTGCACTATTATACTATTATCCCCCAAAAAGTTTTATGAAATATTTTAAAGAACCACTGAAGTACCCTGTCTCAAACTGCACAATAAGCACTACATATTGGTACATTACAAATGTGCATCTCTTAATGGTTCTTCAGTTCCCTCTGAGAAAACTTTTTTTTTTTTAAAGACTTTATGTTAAACCCTGCAACAGAGAGCTTTCCTAAAAGAAAGTTCTATTTGAGGGCTTAGAACACTGAGCTTTCTGATTCCCACACTAGGTGCTCGAACTGTACCTGCAGTTTTGTAGTGAACAACCAATTTTAAACCCCCCAAAAGTTTGCTGTAAATATTTCTGTAAAGATATTCACTCTTGCTGCATTGGCCATTAGAGCAAAATCTATTATTCATGTCCCTTATGCAGCAGGTAGCACTGCTGCCATACAGGTTCAGGGTCCTAAGCTTCCTCAGGTTACTCTCTGTGTAAAGTTTTTTTTTTTTTTTTTTCATATTAACAATGTCCTTGTGAGTGTCCTCCATGTGCTCCAGTTTGATCCTGTCTCCCAACATCATAATAAAGGTGGGTTGTCTATGCTAAATCACCCCTAGGTGAATGAGTGTGTGAATATGTGTATGTGTGTACCTGATACCTTGCAATAAACTGGCATCTGATGCAATGGGAATTAAAGCCTCACAACCCATGTTCCCAGAGCTGGCTCTGGATATAGTGCAGAATAAGACTCGAACCTGGAGATGAACAAATGAAAATGCGTCACCGTGACACATGGGGTTTAGAGTTTATAAGTGGGTTTGAAGACTGAAGGGCGTTCAAGTCAAGCTGGGACTTGTGATGAAATTCCTGGCAAATGAAGTTGTAAAACTGATTGACAGTTACAGAAGTGCAGTTGTTGTGACCGCACTACATGCTATTTCCAAATGTTTGGCCCATTGAAGGAGTTCCAGGGAGGCCAACGTTTCAGGCGTGGAGCAGGCAGAATCAAATCAATCATGGCTCCGAAAAAAACTTTCTACCTTGATGGTATCTATGCACCAATATAACGCTTAGTATAGCAGGAGATAAAATATAAAGAAATAGAGTTTTTACTCTTGCAACTGTGTTCTGTTATCCGGCACAATCAAAAGTCCTGGTTTGACTTATACACACCTTGTAGTATCTTGAATCTTGAATGTGAACACTCAAACTCACATGCATTAAAAACAATACCAAAAAGTTAGTACAATCCAGAAAGATTAGCATAAACACATTTCGCAAAGACATGTTCCTGGTTAATTGTCCATGGCACATTTGGGAATTCCTGTACACACATTATCATAAAACAAAGATTCCTAAAAGACTAATGGACTACTCGGTATGAGGAAGAGTGCGAGCAGCTTGAGTGCTGTCCGTGGTCCTGAATTAATAGAGCCCGAATGTGTAAGCTACAGTTAAAGCAGTCTTTTTATATACGAACACAAAGGAATAACAGAGCATGGGGGTTAAACTGGAAGTCGATGGAGCATTTAACATCTCCCTCCATAAATTAGGCAAAGGCATAAATTAATGAGTACGACCAGACACGTCCTCGACACATTCGCGCCTTGAGAGCGGTTATAATTTGCTGACATCTGAAAGGTCAGCGTGTTATGAGTTTATCAGAAGATCCAGATTAATTTTTTTTTTTCCAAGCAAGGAACAGCTGTAAAGACTTTTATAGAGCAGATTTACTGCGTGTTCTGACAAAGTTTGTTTTTAGTTTGTTGAGTTTCTGGGTGAAAAAGTGAATGTCATAACTTGTAGTATTTATGAGCCTGAGCGTTAGTTCTATAGCAACTAGCTTCATGGATAATTGGATAAGTAGTGTTTTAGATGAGATGCATAAAGCCGGCAGCAATTATTTGTAGGTGTGCATTTTAATGACTAGTGGCTTAGTTAGGACGCATCGTTAGTGTGACCTCTTTAATGTACCCTGCTGGTTTTAGCTAGTTTTTAATGCTTAAACCATGTTAATTTTAGTTAATACACTCAGTTTTATAGCCACACATGACTAAAATAACCAAATTTATTTTAACAATTCAAATGAAAAAAAAAAAAATTCTTAAATAGCTTTAAGACTAATTAGATACATGATGGATTTGGAGACTTCTAGATGTGAAGCAAAAGAGAACTTCATATACTGTAGCATTGTCCTTGAGGCAGCATGGTGGCTTAGTGGTTAACTCGGTTGCCTCACATGTCCAGGGTTGGGGGTTTGAATCTCATCTGCTGTCTGTATATGTGGAGGTGGCTTTACAATGTGCTTGTTTCTCTTGTTTTCTTTAGCTTGATTGGTGGTACCAAATTGCCCCATTGTATGATCAGAAGTAAGAGTGCTTGTACATTGCATGCGGTCCGCACCTTGTGCCATGATTCCCCCGCGATAGAGTCCAGGCAGGAGTATTATCCCAATTTCGCTAACTTTAAACAAAGTCTGAGATGCCGGTTATTAAATTGGATTTGCTTGGTCCTTACTACGACTACTATTACTTATTACTTACCTATATATATATATATATATATATATATATATATATATATATATATCTTCTGCAGTTCTCATGTGTAATATAGTGACATTTCTAGACATTTCTTGTGCAGACACAGGACTGTGTTTTTGTGGAAGACATCAGACACAACAGAGGACGGCAGAAGCACCATCAACTGACATTAGCAATTGATAGCATCTGTCTGCTGATTATTTTCATACGCAGTACATTGTGGTGGACTTCATAACTCATTAAAAAGAGAAACGATCCCGTGAAAAGGGATGAAGAAGGTAATAAAAGATGTTAATTTGTCGAAGTTTGATTTGTTATTGTAACGTGATTATCTTAGATGATGTACAAATATGTGAATTGGTTTTCTAGTGTCTTATTCGGTGCTTCTGTTGCAAACGAGATGTATGCCATGGAATATGCTGCGCTTTACGCTTCATAGCATTGACGAATACTGACATTTGAAACTTTCTAATTAATAGCTAAATAACTGTTCTGGGGTTGAATCCTATTTGAATAGAGTAAAATGTAAAGCTTGTGTGCAATATAGGGTGTACAATGCCTTGTTCTACACAAAGTATTCCCCTTGATCAGGGGTTAAGGAGGGATTTAGGAGTCAGCCTTGTTTTAGAAGCTGGGTAGCATTGTTGTTTGCATTTTCCCGTGAACAAAAAGCACGGACAGTTCAAAGGCAATTCGGAGCAACTTTAATGCAATTATTAGAGATACAAAATGTTGTTAAGATTCACCTAACGTTGTAACGATCAGATTTTACACTAAATCAGGGTCTTTTGTCTAACTTTCGGTGCGGAACAAGAAAAGACAAACAACAACAACAACAACTTAACCAAAACCTAAACCTTAAAAAAAAAAAATGGTGCACCAAAAGCACAATATATACAAAATATATACAGTACAGACCAAAAGTTTGGACACACCTTCTCATTCAGCGAGTTTTCTTTATCGTGTTCTTTCTTGTGTTCTTCAGCCCAAACGCGTCTCTTCTGCTTGTTGCCTGTCCTTAGCAGTGGTTTCCTAGCAGATCTTCTAGCATGAAGGCCTGATTCACACAGTCTCCTCTTAACAGTTGTTCTAGAGACGTGTCTGCTGCTAGAACTCTGTGTGGCATTGACCTGCTCTCTGATCTGAGCTGCTGTTAACCTGCGATTTCTGAGGTTGGTGACTCGGATGAACTTCTCCTCCGCAGCAGAGGCGACTCTCGGTCTTCCTTTCCTGGGGCGTCCGCATGTCAGCCAGTTTCTTTGTAGCGCTTGATGGTTTTTGTGACTGCACTTGGGGACACTTTCAAAGTTTTCCCAATTTTTTGGACTGACTGACCTTCATTTCTTAAAGTAATGATGGCCGCTCGTTTTTTTCTTCACTTGCTGCTTTTTTCTTGCCGTAATACAAATTCAACCTCTTTGAATGAGAAGGTGCGTCCAAACCTTTGGCCTGTACCGTACGAATACCCCAAAAATAGATGTGTGTGTGTGTGTGTGTGTGTGTGTGTGTGTGTGTGTGTGTGTGTGTGTGTGTGTGTGTGGATGGAGTAAAATGTCCAGAGTCCGGGTTATGTGTTTGTGTACACTGAGTTGTGTATCACACCCGATAAGTCAAAATAAAACTTATCGGGTGTGATAAGACAAAGCAGTTTTTTTTTTTCTTCTTTTTGTTAAACTCCTTACAACCGTCTATGTAAAACCCTTTATGTTGCGGCGCTACAATGTCGTCAAATGTGTTTTCATGCCGAAAGTTCTTTTGTAGAAGAAAAAAAAAAAAGCAAGGTTTTGAATGCGGGTTTTGGCACTGCCATCTGGAAAGTTCAATTCAATTCAATTTTATTCGTATAGCGCTTTTAACAATGGTCATTGTGACAAAGCAGCTTTACAGAATCAGAATATTATAGAAATGTGAATGAAATGTGAGAAAATATGTTTAAATCAAAATGATCAGATCGTCCCTGTGACAAGAAAAAACTCCCAGAGATGGCAATAGGAAGAAGCTCTTAAGAGGAACCAGACTCAGTAGGGACGCCATCCTCATTGGAGTGATAACAGATAGCAAGGATACTGTGTGTTAGGCGTCTGGAAGGTTAATATACAGTAATAGATGATGTGTTTAAGTTAATATGGAGTCCAGTTTTGTTATTGGAGGCTCAGGTACAAAATTGTAGGAAATTCCAGTCCTGGACTATTGAGCAACAGCAGACACAAGTCGTCGGAGAACAGCTGTCTGCATCAGTCTAGTCACATATGCATCCCAAGCAGACCACGCGGTGCCTCCATGTGACAAGATCTCCAACAACAATGAGGCAGTAGGACGAGTCAGACATGTCCGGAAATCTAAGTAAGTAACAAGGTAAGTAACGTCCATTGCGTTGTCCAGAAGTGGTTGGGACCAGTCAGGGGCAAGAAAAGTCTAATCCACTGGTCTCCTTCTTGGAACAGGTGATACAAAAGTCCAAACTGGAGAAAAATATATTGCCTTTGTTTGCATAGCGAAAGTTTTTAAATTCCCAGAAATAGCTCACTAAAAAGAAAAAAAAAAAAGAAAAAGTATATTCCCATGGGTGACAGGTACCAGGAAGCAGGTCAATAGCACAAGTGTTTTCACAATGAGAAGGGAAAATATGTGGCTCAGTCTGGCTGTTATGAAGTAATAACCAGATTAGGAAACCAAATCAGGTCACCAGTATGAAAGCGCTGAAATCAATCCATTAGGGGCATTTCAAAGATCACACAAGAGATAATGAGAAGGGACATTTTTTAGTTTATCTGAGACCAAGATAGAAGATAAAATTACTCGTGTTTATTCAGACATTCAGCATCCTTCCAAAAGGACAAACACAGAAATGGTAGAGAGAGAAAGAAAAAAAAAATGCAATTGCAAATGCAAATAAATAAATAAATAAATAAATAAATAAATAAATAAATAACCGGGTAGAAATGTCCAACCCATGTACCTAGGTAGACTGCTACTGGCGTCATTTGGTTCTGGGCTGTAGTGAGTTCATTAGGCTTTCTGTAAAACTGCTCTGAGAAAATGATATCTGAAAATATAAGGCCACAAATCCGTACAGAGAGGTCCTTATCTTTATCGTTGCTCTTTTGTCAAGGAGCACCCACAGTGCACCAACAATCAACGTATAATTTAGCACAGGATTTTTTATTTTTTTTTTATTTACCCTTTGTGACACAAACCTCCTATCCTACTGTATCTGAGCTTGGGATCGACACTAAGGATGCGTCCAGTGACTGGTGATCAAACGTGGGCCTTCTGCATGGCAAGTGAGACTCTTATCACTGACCCACAAACGCCCCTTAAATAACAACCCAAGAATATTCCGGTCAGAGCGCACCATACCGTATGTGTCTCTTATTTTTCAGTCACAACAAAAGACACAACAAGCCTCTTAAAACTTAGGAACTGCCTTTTCATCTCTGTCTTCAGGTAGTTTTAAGAAAGAAAAAAAAACATAATGGAACCATTTACTTCAACCAATTAATTTCATTCAACCAATTTCGCCAACATTTTGTTATCAACCACAGACAAGACAGCAGTGGAACGGTGACTGGGCTCTGGATCAGTTTGTAAATATTGCCATGCGTCACCAAATGTGAAATCCAAAGGTAACCGAAGAAACCAAACAAACTCCAGTTGTACATTGAGCACAAGTAATGAGTCACAGATGTATGCAATCAGTTTACATCAAGCAAGAAAAATCTCCTTCTGCTGGATTCAAGGAAAGGTAGTGACCGGGATCCTCCCACAAAGTGTTTGTCGTTTATCAGGTTCTGTCTGCCGAATAACAAACCTGCCGTTGGAAATGATCAGAAAATATGGAACAGTTTTTCAGCCAATCTTCCTGTTTACACGACATCAATCTTGTACCTTTTCTTAAACATTGTATATGCGGAAATGCATTCAAATGAGCTAACTAATTTCCCGGATGCCTCGACTCTCAAATAGTAGCCGCGTTTCTTTTTTTAAGACATTGAGAACATTCTCCGTGTGATCCAGGAGACTGTGTGAGCGTACTGTAAGTGCGCAGGTTTTGAACAGCTTTTAAATGTTGCCCAGGCTATATGGGGGCCAAGATTACCCTTCAATATTTGCTGCAGAAATAACCCCGTCCTCATTCTATCCAACAGCTGAATGACTATCATCTATCGCTCTGCACTGATGTCCCCTATTGCTGGACACAGTCTCCACTTATTCCACCATCTGTTTCTTTGCCACTAGCCACTACTATATAAAAAAAGAAAAATTACTTTTATTCAGCAATCTGCCTCGATGCTAACTTTCTGCACCCATCCTCCCCGCTCTCGCCGACTTCCCCGGGAACATCATTACGTTTTCTCTTGCTCCTACTGCCAGCGCCGCTCCGGTTCTGCTATCTGCTGATTCACCAGCAGCCTCGTTTTCGCACTCATTTGGTTGCAGTATGAGACGCAGCTGCTTCCTGCCATCCACTCAGATGACTTATATGTGGAGGGAAGTCTTCGCGTCAGATCCCAGGATCCACCCATCTGCGATGTCTGGTTTATAGAAACATTGCTCTGTATTTGCTCTATACAGCTGGAGGAAGTCGCCTCTCATGCTCATGTGGGCCATCTGGTCTGATTTCTGGTCTTTGGTTTCACCGCTAGAAGCCACTGGTTGCTTGGGAGAGCCTCATCTAAAGAGGCTAAGGCTTGAACTTCAGGGAGTATGACTACCGAGACTGTAGTAGCTGGAAGACTGCAGCTGGAACCCATTCTTGACATCCCAAAGGCTTGTTGGTGGAATGGTGACATCTTGTTTACTTCAGCCTTTAAGACTGTGGTGCCTTTCCACTTTTAATAGAACGTGGAAGTGATCTGAAGCTGCACATTTGACACCAAGATGATTTAGCTCCAAGAGCCATGGCGTTAATCTAGGCATGAATAGTTTAAAACGGCCTTTTTTGGCTGACCCATAGCTTATTACCGAGCTGCCAACTTTGCTGCTGCAGGAGTGCAGGGAGAACCTGTAGCATGACAACGATACCGACACAAGGCAACGCCCAACCATGACCTTCTCAGTTAGAACAACCACTTCAGGTCTCGACTTGTCTCCTGTGGTCAAATTGTTTTTGTTCACATTGAGCACATCACCAAGAAGTAGGTCCTGGTGCGACCAGTTCTATCACCATGTTTGTTTTAACCTCTTACAGCTTGTCCCAAGACCATTTCTGCACCAAGATTTTTGGGGCCACTATTTCACTTTAAAAAAAAATAAAAATGTATGTTGTACAGAATGATAATACAGAAAATGTGTTTGCTTAAGAAGCTACTTCTGAAATTTTTTCAGCATGTAAGTGATCAATCTTGCTTTGCTAAAAGTTTCAATTTGCTAAATAAATTCAGCCGTTTTGGAAAGTGTTTTAAAAAAAACGTGTTTTAAGCGTTATACAACAATGATTCATAGTCGCTTATAGGTATTGATAGATAGATAGATTGGTGTAATCTAGAAGCAAATGGCCTGTAAAAATGGTTATTTAAATTAAAGAACTCCGTGCAAAATTAAGGAACAAAAAAAAAAAAAAAAAGAAAGAAAAGAAAAGAAAAGAAATTGTAGCATCGATAACCATTTCAAATTTATGTTGCAATAATTTAACAATTTTGCATTTTGGAATAATACACTTTTCATGTGAAATCTAAACTGGCCAAGTTTCATCTAAATGCCAGTTTAGGTCATTGAATGATTCAAATTCAAAATAAGAAACAGCCGCACAACATAAAAGGGCAAGATATGCTAAGGCAAAAAAAAAAAAAAAAAAAAACCTTATCATCGTTTCAATATTAATGTATCCGACTGCTTAAATGGTATCATTAATGATTTGTTCCTAACTTTTAGTCCACAATTTGTTTCATTTCATCTTTCTGGGTTTGGTTTGAGATCCAGTAGTTATGCAGCTGGAACCTACAGTCTACTGTAACAGCTGTCCGTCATACAGATACGAAGAATAGAATAGCTCAATAGCTATTAATAGCTCAAGTGGAAAGGTTGGGTATTGTAATGCACCGTTTAAAATTCCATGCACTTGGGCATACCGGTTGATCCAAATCCAAGCCATGATAGTGATCTGTTATCTCATGTGGATGGAGAGAAGAGAGTCTGAACTCCCCCTGAGCTCCCCGATGACACTACAACAACATCACTTAAAAAAAATAATAAATAAATAAATAAATAAATAAATAAATAAATCTTGGCTAGTTTCATGTATCTTGTTTGAAGGACATGATAAATGTTGCCTTGCATTCTAAGAAACTTTTTTTATGACAGCCAAAAAAAAAAAAAAAAAAGACTAGTGGAACTGGAAATGTTTAAATTAGGCCTAAAAATGGTATAAAATCCCACCATAAGCATCATGCATTCCTGCTACAGTTCTTCTAAGGAAGCTTATCCACCAGCTGAGTGCTGAGCCACCAACTGGCCATGTGCTACGCTCCTGCACCAGAACGCACGCAGCACCTCAAGCAGTCACACTGAGTCACCCTGGGAAGATGCATAAAAACCCCCTCTGGGGCTGAGCTGTCTACTGTGGTCAGAGTGTTTTGTATGCATGCTTAGCCCTTGGGCTCTAAACGCATCACACTTTTAGGGGAAAAAAAAAAAAAAAAAAAGCAGGTTCTGGCAGTACACAAATTCTAGAGGTATTTGAGTCTGAAGTGGAAATAAAATGCCCGAATAACAGTCACTGCATGCTAAATGATATAAAGTTACCAAATAATAAAAAAAGGAAACCTACAGTAGGTATGATGCCAAAGCAACACAACCATTTATAATCATAATAAATGATAAGCGACACTCCCTACCCTCTTCATTACAGTAGGTACACCTGTCTAACTGGGGTTTTATGCAAATATCTAATCAGCCAATCAGATGGCAGCAACTCGGTGCTTTTAGGCTTGTAGACAGAGTCGGGATGATCTGCTGAGTTCAAACCAGAATGGCGAAGAAAGTTAATTAACGCGACTTTGAATGTGGCATGGTTGTTGGTGTGGGATTTGCACTCACAGGCCATCTCAAGGGTTTGCAGAAAACATCCAGACAGCATCAGTTCCCCGGGTGAAAAAATGCCTTGTTGGTGCCAGAGGTCAGAGGTGAACGTCCCGACCGATTCGAGCTGATAAAAAAGCAACAGTAACTCAAATAACATCTTGTGACGACTGAGTTGGGCTGAAGAGCAGCTCTGAACACGCAACACATCGAACCTTGTAGCAGATGGACCTCTACAGCAGCAGAAGGCCGCACCCGGTGTCAGCCACTCCTGTCAGCTCCACTCCAAAATTAGACAAGTGAAGATTGGGAAAAAAAAACGTGATGAGTCTCGATTTCTGCCGGTAGGGCCAGAACGTGATTCAACACCATGAAAATCATGGATCCATCCTGCTTGCATCAACAGTTCAGCGTCCTGTTGCTGGTGTAATGGTGTGGGGTAGATTTTCTTGGCACACTTTGGGCCCCTTGGTACCAACTGATCATCATTTAAATGAAACAGCCTACCTGGATATGCTGTACAAAACCTGCTATGTTACTAAGCTAAAATCTTCTCAAACTGGATTTCTGAACATGATGGCGAGGTCAATGTACGCAAACGCCCTGCACAGTCACCAGATCTCAATCCAGTAGAGGTCTGGATTTGGACGACTGGAAGATTTCGCATCATGACAAATCTGCAGCAGATGGTATCACATCAATACGGACCAAAATCTATAAAAAGTAAAAAAAAATAATAAAAAATAATAAAAAAGCTTTCTTGCACCTTTGTATACAGTATATGCCTTCCAGACGTATGGCAGTTTTGAAGGAAACAAAGGTTCTGACCCAATACCATCAAGGTGTTCGTGCAGTAATTTAAGAGGCTACTGAGGCTACAAGCTACAGTATAGTATCATCAGTCCGAGTAGCTCCATAATCAATCTTTCTATATATAAAGTATAGAACAACAAAAACTCTACTACTAGGATCGTTTTATTTAAATGACTCCTACACACATTTTAGTAATGATACAGTCCGCTTTCCGACTTGGTTGATGGCGGAGTAGGATTTCAATGTTTTTCAATGAGGCAGTGATGAAAAGTTTTGCTTCTGTCAGCACTGAAAGCTGCACATTGCAAACGAAGCTTTGTGTCAAAAAAAAAAAAAAAAAAAATCTCGTATTTCCATCAAGCTACAGTACAGTATAGTGGTCAGACAGACTGACAGATACAGTATAGACATCCATATATATATATATATATATATATATATATACATTCTTTTTTTTAAAATCCAGAACATTTAGATGCCTAATTTATTTGCCACCTACAGTACAGTACAGTACAATGCACTTTCCACCACTTTTTATTTCAGAGATGTCAAAAAGTTCGCCCGCACCTTCTTTTTTTTTTCTTCACCTTGCCGTACATTAATGGTTTGTACAATTTTTTTTTTTTATCTTTTAATTACAGTACTGCAAACATCTAATTCTGACTTGATGTTAATGTAATATTACCGCATCAATATTAGGAAGATCAGCTTGTCCATATTGCCATTGCCATACTGCTTGGCACCATGTTATTACCTGTGGCAGACTTTTCAACCCCCGAATCCAACCCTAAGGGTGTGTGGCTGATACACAAGGACGGAATAGAGGAGCTCTGTGTTTTAACTTGGTAATAAATCACCCCAAGCCTGGCTCGGTGAAGAGACACGTTTTGGAAGGGAGAATGAACGTGCACAGGTTTACTACTGTACACTTCTCTTAGACTTTCTAGTTTTATAAGTAATATGAGGGTTCAGCTGAAATGTAATTCAAAAAACGGGCATAACCGACATTATAGAGCAACTCTGTCTCTGTACAAAGCTACTACTCAACATGGTCTCCATGCATTTGTGCCATCGAAGCCCATTGAAAGCCAACTCTCGAATCCGCTTTGTCGCAGTTAATGCTCTCTCCCTGGGTGGTTTGTCTTGAGTGTTGGTTTCTTCATCCATCAGAGCACATTGCCATTGCCCTCGTCGATGATGCTATCTCTATAAACGTTCTGTAGCGCAGTGGGAGACCGCCAACCGCAACAATGGCGATTTTCAAAAGGGGATTTTTTTTTTTTTTTTTTTTTTTGAGAGTTGAGTTTCAACGATGCTGCAGATTCACGGCTTGTTACGGAGACCATGTTGCGTAATACCGTTGCATAGAGGAAGAGTTACTCCATCACTGTCCATCATTGTCGTCAGGCAATAAAAATATTATGGCCAATTTTACATTACTTTCAGTCCAGTAACTGTTAATACTTTAATAAGGTTTCATTTTAACTAATCTATACACTATATAACGATTGCAGAAAATCACCGCTACGTTTTATAGACTTCATAAAAATGATAGATTAATTAAATAATTTTTTAAAAATTTATTCAAAAAAAAATAATTAATTAAAGGGTTTTTTTTACATGTAAACACATTTAATATATTCATTATTATTCAGTTTTATATATATATATATATATATATATATATATATATATATATATATATATATATATAAATATTTTTAATTTTTTTTATTTTATTATTATTATTTTTTTTATAAAATATAAAATAGAAAAGTCACATGCAAATATAAGGAAATACAAGTTTAAACTTGTAGAGAAGTTTCTC
The DNA here is from genome assembly GCA_013621035.1 of Clarias magur. Classification (NCBI taxonomy): domain Eukaryota; kingdom Metazoa; phylum Chordata; class Actinopteri; order Siluriformes; family Clariidae; genus Clarias; species Clarias magur. The sequence goes on from QNUK01000178.1 coordinate 1,211,283, forward strand.
CTCTAGAATAATAGTGTATATTTGAAGCAGCAAGGTGGTGTAGTGGCCCTGCACATCGAGGGTTTGATTCCCACCTTAGGTCTGTGTGTGTGTGTGTGTGTGTGTGTGTGTGTGTGTGTGTGTGTGTGTGCTTGGTCGGTTTCCTCCCACAGTCCATAGACATGCAGATTAGGATAATTGTTGCTCCCAAATTGCCTGTAGTGTGTGTGTGTGTGTGTGTGTGTGTGTGTGTGTGCCATGTGATGGATTGGCACCCTGTCCAGGGTATACAGTACCATATGCTTCGTGCCCAAAGTCTCCTGGATCCTATATATTCATCTATATTTCCACACGTGTCGCTTTTCAGTTTGATGAACTGGATTGCAAAAGTATGAAATTCTACAGCTCAAAAAAAAAAAAATCCAAAATAAAAAAAGTTCAGGTTAAATGCTCAGCTCAAGGACACAGCGTGCATACAGACTTCATGGGCCTTTTCTCAAAATCATAAACATTTTTTTATCTCCCACCAGCAGGCTGCTCTTTCTTTCTCACACTTCTTCTTCCCTGATCGACCCAGCAGTCCATGCTTTCTTTCCTTCTCAATGTGTACCACATGCCAGTCCTGAATGTTATAGCCAACATGAGCTGTAAGAAATACTGAGCTAGATTTAAGAGAAAGGAAGCAGTTGCAATATTCATTTTAGGTACAGATAAAAAAATAATAATAATAATAAAAACTGGCATTAGCCTGAATTGCCTCTGATTGCAAGACGTCTCAGGACGCGTTAATATTGATTGCGAGTCTGATTAAATCCCCCTGTTGGAAATCCAGACGCCCACAACGCGTTGCTCGAACGCTGGTAGGCAGGTGTCTGAATTTTGGGGTTTAATTAACAAATCTGAAACAAAGCCCCGATTTGTATGCAGGCGCCGCAGGTAGTCCTTGGATGATGCAAAGGCAAACATGTCTTGGAGAGCCTTTTGCAAAAAACGACACCAGTCCATAATGAATGTCTTATGAAAAGATAGTATTTCTATCCGCCTCGTGAAAGACGGTCCAACCCTAAAGTGAGTGAGAGAAGATGAACAAGAAAAAAACAGAACAGTCGACCCGATTAAACTCCTTCTTTGGGTTGGGTATCTCTCTGGGTTATGTAGAGTAGTACTGTATACTCACGTGTGGAGACTACTCATGTCCGAAGAAAGGGTTAGGCATTAACTATGATTATTATTCTGGAACAAAATCGTTGTAATGAAAAGGTTCTGCAGGAAACAAGACCCAACACTTTTCAAACAACTTTTCGATCAAATCAACACTTAATCGATCGATTTCTCGCTACTTGCCGCCTGAATCGGTACAAAATCACATTCGGCGCATTGAAACTGAACCGACTGTCGGACCTGGAGTTATAGCGCTTTGAACAATTACACAAAATTCACTGTGCAAAAAGAAGCGATGATTTTGTTGTACCTATGGTAAATAATATAAAATAAAAAGGTTTTGTGGTCACGCGTGTCAAGCTGGCGTAGGCGAGGCATGCTGTAGGCGCAGAGGTCAAGACTTTGTTAGATGTTTTTAATAATAAAGAAATAGAACATAAACAAAACAGACTTAACATGAAAAACAAACCAAACAGGAGTCTGTACAAACTAAACAGAACTAGGAGCTGAAACTAAACCGGCGTGAAACTAAACTAACGGCAAACTAACCAGCATGTCACAAGCTCGATTCCAACAGATGCAAGACACAAAGCAGAACTTACAGTAAACAGGCGAGTCATAATCAAACTAATGAGCCATCTCGGTTCCGGTCAGTGCTCCCATCACCTGACCGAGGTGCATCCTGGGAAATGAAGTTTCACTTAACAAAAACTACAAACAAACAAACAAACAAACAAACAAACAAACAAACAAAAACAACACAAAAGAGTCTGTGGGCGCAAGGCGCCCTCTAGGGGTTAACCCGGACATTTGTCTGCACATTGGTCAGAACGCTCTCTCTTAATGATAGCTTTATGTTTCCAACTGGGGACTGTGGAGGCCAATGATGATCATTGTCTTTAGTCTCATTTTTACAACCGTGGTCAACATTCGCACACTACAGGTAGTTTGTGAACGGCAATTAGTCTAATCCATGTTTTTGAACTGAGGGAGAAAACCAGAGTTCCAGGAGGAAACCCACCAAGCACAGGGAGAACATGCAAACTCCATACGCGCGCAAGAATCGAACCCGGCCCCTGGAGGTACCAGGAGCAGTGACGGCTGGTGCAAAACATTTTGGGAGGGGGGGCGCAAACAAAATTCAACTTTTAATGCTCGTCTGCTGTAAATAGCCATTTATCAGGTGATTAAGCATCACTACTACTGTACTAGCATAAAATAAAGGCAGGACTCACATGACTCACGTCAGCCAGCTCCGCTTGCCATAAGAAGTGCTGGAAAAGACTCGTTGAAAATGGTCCGATCACATGAGCCCAAATATTTAAAAACAACATTGATTCGCTAAGAATAAAAGTGGGAGGGATCAGGGCGCACAGAGCTGCGCCCGAAGGATGATTTGACAAAATCCAATCAGAGCCTCAGCCTCAGGTCACATGCTTTTCAAAAACGTACCTGTCGACATAGACACCCGTTTGTCCGGCGCCCCGCGTACACCAACACGAATGAACGTAATACAGTTTAGATTCTTTTTTAAATTGCAAATAAATTATATCACGAAACAAAGAAATACAGCGGAATAGTGTGACTAAATGACTTTATTTCATTATTAAAATAAATAATTATTATGTTAAATAATTACATGTTAATGGAGCATTCTTCTTCTCTCCCTAACTGTAAGAGGGGTGGGGGGGGGGGGGGGGGTATGGCGGCGCCCCTGCGCCCCGTATTGACCGGCCGCCACTGACCAGGAGATAGTGCCAAGCACTACACACACCGTGAAGCCTATAAGTTTTCTGCATCCATGGGCATTTGTCCTCATCTAAAATATGAGACGGCTTCAAAACAAACAATAAAAGATCGAATAAAACTCAAGACAGGATTCTTCATATGGACAAATCTCTTCTTCGCATGGAGATTTCTGGGCCGTGCTGTAAAGCTCTGCAAAAATCTGCGTGCGTGACAATGTCCATCAATCAAAGCACTACACAAATAATGTTGAATTGAAGTCAGTTGAGTGCCTAATAAAAGTGTATTAAAGTTATGAGACGGTGGACGGAATATTGACCGGGGTCTTCATTCGGTTTGAAAATGAGTGCGGTAAGAACGAGACTTCATATCGCGTGTGGCATTTCGAAGCGTTATGGAAACGAGTGGAAAAACTCCTCGCAGGATTCTCCGTCATGTCCCCGCGCCTCGTTGTTGGGCATGCGATGAACAGCTCTTGCAATTGTATCTGAAAATAAATAAATAAATAAACAAATAAATAAATAAATAGATCGACAACACTTTTTAAAAAAACGCGGTGATTTTAAGTACAGAGGCACGTCTTAGACATATGCGGGCTGATTCTTCTGATTCTTGCCGGAGGTGTGCAGATTGGAAGAAGAAAGATCTAAAGGGATCATGAGTCTTTAATCTTTTACCCCTCGGCATCCTGTAGTTTTTTTTTCCTGAGTAGTTCCTTATTGATAGATTCCAGAATAGTGGCCTATATTTCGGCGGCGCCTGTCCAAAAGACAAAATGTCATATTCTATTTGGGTTTCAAAGAAGGTGATGTTTCTGCCAGGGTGAATAAGCTTCCTGTTTTCACTGAGTCAGATTACGCACGCGCATGTACAGTACAGTACTGTAGCTAGCCAAAGTGCTCTCGTATACATCTCATGGTGACGGTCATTCATTCGGCATTGGCATTTTCGTCTTTGCTGTTTTAGGAAACTCTTTATTTTTTGGTCGTGCGGCTCTATTTAAAGTCTCCGCCCTCATGATATCCGAGCTAAAGGAATCTCACAATAATCTCTATAGGAACAAATGTCTCAGAATTTGTATGATAGGGAAGCTGAAAACAGGTTTAGGCCAGTCAAATACAGTTTGTGTATTCTGTAAGACAATCATATTACTTTAAACGACCTATCTGGGTCTTAAAAAAAAAAAAAAAATGAACAACAACCTGCCAAAAGTGTTTGCCTGATGTTACTTCTAGTCAGTAACCTGGTGAACCAGTGGAAGGATATATGTATTGATGGAGACTTATGTAAGTGGCTCTGGATCAGGGCGCCTGCCAAGTGCTGTAAATTTAAATTTAAATGTAAATGTAAATGCAGTTTCCGTACATAGAGCCTCGATGTTTTTCTGTTTGTATAACAAGGGGCGATGGGGTAAGTCAAGTGGTTTTCTTCCATCTTGGTCATTTGCCAATTCCTGCCCACTTGCTAGCTCTCCTCTGTTACTCAACAGGTGTCCATCGAGGAAGAAAGGAATGGACTCACTGCCGTTCTTGCTGCTTTACAGGGTGATGAAACACTTGTAGGAGAAACATATTCATATCTGCATACGCGGACGACACAATGGACACTCAAAAGGTAATAACCTTGTTACGCTCCCACTCGTTAGGGTCTCAGGTAGTGCAGGAGCAATAGCAATGTCACGATGCCAGGGTGACTGGATGAGCAACTTGTCTCACAACGTGGTCGGTAATGAACAAAAAAGCAAAACAACTAAACCGCACTGTATCCCAATTGGACCAACACTCACTAACTACACTATGCTAAGCTAACCAGCAACATTGTCCAGGGGTTTGGCACCTCGCCCTCTAACCTACACTGTAAACCCTGATGCTCAAAGGAACACATTGAGTACTGTTAACTTAAATAATTGCAATCAGGTCAAATTAATAGACCTTGATGAGTATTCAGAACTTTTTGGTGGTTATGAGGTTGTAGAAATTTGATTGTTCAAGTAATCGTAAGTACTTCCAGTGACCTTAAAGTTCCACCGACTAAACAGCTATAGAGCCCCGGTGGCTCAGTGGTACAGTAGGTGGGCGGCTCGCCTACCATGTGGACGGCCCGGGTTCGATTCCCGGGCTGGATTGTCTGCTGCGGTGACAGCAGCAACAATTTGTTTGATTTGGCAACAAGTTCAACAGACTCAAAAACTGATAGTTCTGTTCACTTCATCACTTAAAGAAATTCGATGTAACTGATTGCCTCAAATATTTTGAGTTTTGCCAACTTAATCGGGTTTTCAGTGCACAGCAGGGTGTTTGAAGAGTCAAAAAGTTTGTGATGGAACATAGTTGCACGCGCAATCTTTCTTGCTCTCAGACCAATGGAGCATGCGAAGAAAGGGAACTCCAAACATACAAACAGGATATACTGTATATGCAAATACGCGAGTACTGTCAATCAACAAACACCTGACTAGAGCTAACAAAAGCTACAAGCTAGCAAACAAACTAACTAACTAAAAGGCTTCATCGCTGCCATCCAGAGATCATGGCCAATGTTGCTTGGCTTGGATTACGGCTGTGCATCAGCAGGATTCCATCTTATGAACTTTTTTTTTTTTTTTTTTCCAATTGGGCCATCAGAAGACCAGACACGCTAGGATCTATCAGAATCTCGAGGTGATTGATGGCTGGTTCTTTTTTTTTTTTTTGGTAGAAATGCATCATCATTGTAAGTATGATGCTGAAGCCTACAGTGGAGGAAATGGAGCTATGGGGTAAGATTAAGCGGAGATTGGAGACCGCCGCATTCTGGCACATTTTCAGGGTTCCAGTGGCGCACAAGTGCTGATCTGCCAGGCGTGACGTACACTAGTCCAATCTGGAGATGACGAGAGACGAGTGGTCACCATGGAGAGCAGCCGATTTGGATTTCTCACCAAAATCGATGATTTCCGAACCACGATTCACGTGAATCCCGCGAGGAGAGTTCCGACAAGAGTGATGACGAGATCTTGAAGCCGAGTGGCCTTAATTTCCCATCCGGTGTGATGAACCTCTGTCATCATGAACATAGTTTAATGCGCTGGTGCCAAAACTGACCTAAACAGACGGCAGATGGGTGCAATCCTTCACTCTCCACTCCAGCACTGATTTCCATCTCATTGTTTGTCTATCTGCCCAAGTGCGAATGGTTCGCGGATTCCGAGCGGTACTACAGTGTATCAAGTGATGAATTGCCGCCGGCAGCGTTTAAATTGTCTCTAGTGTCCACTCTATGGTTAAACCAATCTCAACGGTACACTATTGTATGCTCAGCTATGAATTATTGTGCAGATTTGTAATACTCTTGAGAATAAAACCCTGATTTATAATGTTCTGAAGCTCCGAGCGGCTAGTACATTTTTCAATACCCGATGCGTTCGAGTCAGAATCGAGACTTATCTGGTGCAGATTTACTGAATATTTTAACATAAAGGAACATAAAATGTGGTGTGATTATTTAGTTTCAGCCAAAATACAATTCACCGTCGTCGAGCATTCATCATAGACACTCAACTACTACTGTAGGTTTACGACAGGTTATAATGCAGACAAATTTCAATAAATTCATGTTTATTACATTTTCTGAGATAATTCGTTTGTCTTTTCCTCATATGTTTTATTTAATAGTTTCACAGCATTTTAAATCTTTTTAACACATGTTTTTTTTTTTTCTTCTTTTTCTCTTTTCTCTAATTAAGCCTGGGTAACATTTTCAAGACCATGGCGAGTTTAAATGATTATTTCTGCTGATATGGAGACACAAGTGTTAGGCCACAAGCAGCAAGACGTTCTGTTAAGATTTTGCCAGAAATAACTGTCAGAACAAGCAGCGTGGCTGGAAGCACAGAAATATCTAAAAATCACAAACCTTCAGCAAGGTCAAAATAAAGCGAGTGAGAATAACAAGAGTCAGAGAAATTGTCAAAAAAAGGATATACATGCACATTATAACGGAAGGATGTCTTGGCTGGGGACAGGGCTGGCGTATATAAGTTTCTTAATGTGTAGACAAGAGACAGGTCTATTACAGAGTCGCCTCATGGAGTGTTATGGATGGACGGTGCAGTGTTTTCTTTAGGCGTAGGAGGACACAGAAACTTCAAGGTTGCAATTTGATTAGCTCCGCAAACTTTCACAATTTGGTCACTCACTCACTTTTTTGTCTATATCACTTTATCCTGTATTTAGGGTCACGGGGGGGGGGGGGGTCACAAGGGGTGGAGCCTATCCCAGGAGACTTAGGACACGAGGCAAGGAACACCCTGGTCAGGCTGCCAGTCCAATGCAGGGCACACACACACATACACACACACACACACACACACACATGCACTTATTCACACTCATTCCCACATTTGGGAATGCAAATCAGCCTAATCTGCATGTCTTTGAACTGTGGGAGGAAACCCCTCAAGTACGGGGAGAACATGCAAACACCATGCACACAAACTCGAGATGGGAATCGAACCTGGATGTGTGAGGTGACAGTGCCAACTTCTACGCCACCATGCCACCTACTTTCACCTCTACGCATGTAAATGTGTAGTAATCGTAGTATAACATAATGTCTATGCTATTATTATTATCATTATCATTATTATTATTATTAGTAGTAGTGGTATTAGTAGTATTACTAGTGGTAAGTAGTAGAATTAGTGATGGTATTATCAAAGGTACAAAATATATATTTTAGTAGCAATGTGTATGGGGTTATAATATATACAGTAATTAGCTAATGACGCAGTAGATTAAGATGCCTACTTGTTGCATATCCAGTACAGTGCAGTGAAATTATTATTATTTTTTTGCATGCTTATATTTTATATTTTATTATTTCCTTTGCTTGTTCTGAATTTACTTAGAATGGGATCTCTGGTAAAAAAAAAAATAATAATTTAAAGGAGGCGGGGGGTGGGGGGGGGGCTTGGCACAGTGCCAGCACCAGTGATGGTGAGAGTGGTGTTAGTAGCAGAGGTAATAGTAGCAGAAGTCATACAGTAGTAGGAGTATCAGTGGTGGGGGGGTAAAAGTGGTATAGTGATATTAGCATTAGTGATGGTGGTGGTTGTAATAGTAGTATTACAAGTGGTGGGCGTGGTTTTAATAGAACGTGCTAGTGCTAATGACAGTGTTGCTTTTTTTAAAAAATTTTTTATTATTCTCGTTTTATACATCCCTTCTAATGGTCTAACCGGAAATAACCGGGAAAAAAAAAAAAAAAAAATCACAGTCAGGCCCTGGGAGTGTTCATGCTGCTCAGATACATATTTTTTTCCATTAGACCACAGGTGCAACCCACACTGCATGGTGTGGCATTTTCCTGGCTAACACACCCGCCTGAACCGATACACTATATAATTACTTGGATGGGCTAATGCATGAAAATTGCTACAATGCTCCATCCAAGGGCCTGTTTGACAGAATTTTGGCCCATGGGAGACTAAGACGCCTGGCTCAGGTTCCATCCTTGATTTAAGAACTTACTGTAGAAAATTTCAGCCTGATCCCACAAAAAAAAAAAAAAAAAAAAAAAAAAAAAAGAAAAAGGTGCTTCTGTTTTCCTCTACCGAGTGTCCTGATGGGATAAGGGGACTCAAGATATGCAGTCAAGCCTGTGCTGTAAAGCATTTAGCCTTGTTTGAAGGCTTCACCAACTGAGTGAGTTAAATGGACCAAGTCAAGTGTAATTATACAACAGTTGGCCCATTATCCTATTTGTAGGCTAATCATTGCAGCTCTCTTGCCAGTCACAAGTTAGTAGTCATAAGCATGTCTTTATATTAAGAGGATGTTGTTCGGGGCATTGAACTGACAGCTCTGGCACAAACCATACAGTACTCTGGCAATCGCAGAGATGGATTTGTTAGAGCAATACATGAGGGATTGATAAACATGATGGATTGACATCAACGTACAAATCTTGATCCGTTGACTTTCAAGACGTTGATTAACACGTCGCCTACTGTATGTTCAAAAGGTACTTTCATGTTGTTTCCAAGTGCCGCACTTATGTTATGTAAGATCCACACACACACACACACACACACACACACACAATTTTAACTTGAACAGATGTCATTAAAAATAATGCGAAAACTAAAGCTCCATCAAAGCACTACCAGGAAATAAAGTATGTCTGAAATGCATTACAAGGGCCAGGAAGCGAATAATGTATACATACAAAACAAACAAACAAAAAAGATAATCTCCGATGCATTTGCTGTGTAGGGTAAAATTGGATTCTGCGCTCATTCTCATGCATGGTTGTTCATCGCGTCCATCAAAAAGCCAATGCTGTTCTCAGAGGGGAAACAAGGGGGCGAGAACAACCAGCTCTGAGTGAACACTTGTTTAGCCATAATTAAAGTGGAGAGGTCTAAGTCCTCAGACAAGTGCACAGGCCAGCGGTTCTCTGGTCCAAACACAGTGAGGAGCCAGCAAATACAAAGGGAGCAGCTAATTATGAAACAGAAGCAAAATGTACTTCTTTAGGAAAGCAATATCTGATTATGAGCACTTCCTAGAGATTGTTCTGCCCTGTTGGATAATTCGCTATGGTTCATTGAGCAACTGGTGCGAACAAAATGTCAAAAGGCTGAGTTTTTAAAGTTCCAGAAATGATTTGTCAAGTCTAGAGGGAAAAAAAAAATATTACAAGCAAAACACCATTTCCAGGAAAGGTTATATAGCGGGAAGTGTTCAGATACTGTAGCGTAATCACACCTTGTGTGCATAAGGGCTTCATGACCAATGCACTAACAACCATTGATGATGCAAAGATTACTTTTATAAAAATTAAAGTGAAATCCAATTCAGGTTCAAGTGAACTACAGTAACCTCAACCAAATCAAATTCAAGTGAGAAACACAGGTTTGAGTCACACTGATCATTCAAACTCAGGTTTGGGTGACAGGCTTGAGTCATAATGATCAATCAAACTCAGATTTGATTGATCACACTGATCATTCAAACTCAGGTTTGGGTGACACAGATCAGTCAAACTCATGTTTGAATCACAATGTCCAGTCAAACCCAGGTTTGAGTCACATGGATCAGTCAAACTCAAGTTTGTCATAGAGATCAGTCAACTCAGCAGGTTGATTCACCCGAATCAGTCAATTCAGGTTTGAGTCACATTGATCAGTAAAACTCAGATTTGAGTCACATTGATCAGTCAATCTCAAGTTGGAGTTACATGGATCAGTCAAACTCAGTTTTGAGTCACCCTCATCATTCAAACTTATGTTTGAGTCACAATGACCAGTTAAATTCAGGTTTGAATCACAATGTCCAGTCAAACTCATGTTTGAATCACAATCTCCAGTCAAACCCAGGTTTATGTCACAGTGATCAGTCAAATGGATCAGTCAGACTCAGGTTTGAGTCACCCCAATCAGTCAACTCCAGCTTGACTTACATTGAATAGTCAAATTCAGGCTTGAGTCATAATGATCAATCAAACTCAGATTTGATTGATCACACTGATCAGTCAATCTCAGGTTTGGGTGACACAGATCAGTCAAACCCAGGTTTGAGTCACATGGATCAGTCAAACTCAAGTTTGTCATAGAGATCAGTCAACTCAGCAGGTTGATTCACCCGAATCAGTCAATTCAGGTTTGAGTTACACTGATTAGTAAAATTCAGATTTGAGTCACATTAATCAGTCAATCTCAGGTTTGGATGACACGGATCAGTGAAACCCAGGTTTGTCATACTGATCAGTCAAACTCAAATTGGAGTTACATGGATCAGTCAAACTCAGTTTTGAGTCACAATGTTAAATTCAGGTTTGAGTCACAGTGATCAGTCAAATTGGATCAGTCAAATGGATCAGTCGGACTCTGGCTCAAACTGATTGACTGATCAGTGTGACTCAAACCAATCAGTTTAAGCCAATCCAACCCAGACTAAAGTTAATCACCATCTAATCAGTCAAACTTAATTGATTGAATTTTAAATGTGTCAAACTCAAGTGAATCCAAACCCACCAATCAATCAAATTAGTCAAACTCAAGCAGAAGAAACTGAGAATTCAGTTCAGCACCAGTGGGTTTCTTTTCAGAAATAGGACATGAGACGACACATTATCCTGGACATACGGCGAGTCTGACAACAGACTTCATCAGGCCACAGGCAGCCATCGACTCTTATCATTTCTCAGGCAAGCGATAAGTGCTCCATGTTAGCCCCAGTGGCCTTCAGCTCACAGTAAGACTTATCAATTTAATCCCAGTCAAAACCACCTGGCATTCTTCACACACACAACCAGACAGAAACACATTCTCAAATGAACCGCCGCTGTGGGCCAAAAGGCCAGCACCAGAGCACACCGCGGTCAGCTCGGCTATCATCCGAAATGCATGGTTAAAGCGAGATAATTGAGAAGCGAGCTCTGTGCTTCCCCCGGGCTGTCGGCATTAGCAGCCCATCAACTCCTGCTGCTGTAATTTACCTGCATGCAGCCACCGTGACACAAAAATCCCAGAACGCCGAGGTACCTGGTTCACAAAAACGCTCTGCTACACTCAGCAGCTGCATGCTTTAGCCCTTCTTCCTCATATAGCAGCTCATCAGTCATACACAGGACTGATCCATTAGAGAGACTCAGGGTATGTATGATGGATCTGCAGCGTTGTGTATGCATCGGAGACTCGAACATTTACAGTGCCTTAGATATCCATCAGTTACATAACCAATATAATAAAGGTTTGCTGTGATGAACTGTACACACGTAACTGGAAACGGTCCCCGCCTGAAAATCGTCCTAACATCCTCTGAGGATATGAATAATGACACCATAACGGAGCTTTGGTTACATATTAATGCATCAATCCGAGAGCTGCACTGGCAACTGTTCTGGGTGAAATGAATCACAATCCAGTCCGGCCAGTCTTTAATGGAGGGGCTGTGGGTTTCCCAGCTGACGTCCCATATGGGAGGAGGGAGAGAAAAGAGCTGGGAGCTGGCTAAGGGCCAATCCAATCCTCAAATGGCAGGTGCTGAGCACCTTGGTTTGCCAAAAGGCTGATCCGAAATAGCTGTACTTGTAAGGTGTTTTGTTTCCCAGAAATCATTATAAATAAGAACTTGTAATTGTAAACGTACGGTATGTTATATATTAGCGATACATCATATTCTAGATATATGGTTGACCCTTGGTTGTGAGCCATACAGTATGTGACCCAAAACCTAATATCCCTAAGTGCACAGCCTCTATTCAAATAATACACAAAGTAGAAGTTGAGTGAAGTCCTTTCAGTGGATAGGTGGATAGTAAGAAGATTTTCAGATCCCCACAGCAACCAACGCAAAAACAGTGGAACTTGACGACCATCAAAGATGACTTCCTTTTTTTTCTATTTTCCAGAATACATAAAAGATAGATCATTTTTCAGAGTTGGCTTTAAGCCTTTGAACGTATTGTAAATATGAGATGATCTACAAGCCAATCCAAGTGGGATCAATGGGGGCAAATACAGAGTCAGAAACTTTAGGTGCCAGTCTTCCATTGATATCTAGGTGTGGAAAGTTTCTTCTATATACTGTAGAGTTGAGATACTATGTGTACTATTAAAATCCTATTCACAGCCACATTCCATCCATTTGTGATCAAATAATTTTTCAACGCTGGACACAAACAGCGAAAAAGCCTGATGATTACTATTATTTAAAAAGCCTTAATCGCTTTCATGTGGATGCATGTGACAAGTCATTTTCTTGGAGACTTATCTCACTTAGAAACACTTATCTCTCGTTATTTTAACTTTTTCTTTTAAATGATAAGTGTAGGTTAATTTGTTTTACTTTTACTTTATATTTTGTATTAATTATTTTTTATGTATTTATTGTTTTGGGCCGTAGAATGAATAATTTGAGTTTTCATTATTTCTTATGGGAAAATTCTATTTGGTTTATGAGTGTTTTGGAATACGAGCCCGCTTCCGGAACGAATTATGCTCGTAATCCAAGGTTCCACTGTACTGCAGTCAGAGGTGGGTAGAGTAGCCAGAAAATGTACTCAAGTAAGAGTAGCTGTACTTCAAAATAGTATTACTCAAGTAAAACTACTCATACTCAATTTTTTTTTTTTTTTCAAATGTAACCGAGTAAATGTAACTCGTTACTTCCCACCTCTGATTGCAGTTCAGGAAGTCTTCCTGAAAACATGCTTCATTTAGCTGGGCGTGGCTTTTCCATGAACGCAATAGTTGAGAGAAGCCGAAAAATAGACCCTCGGCAAGCACAGAAACTTAACTTTCCGAAGAGCACCTGGCTTAAGTGCAGTATGGAAATGGAGAACAATAGTCCCTGGACAGAGGATGAAATGAAATGTCTGATAGCACTTTGGGAGGATGAATCAGTACAGGCAAGTCTAGAGGGAATGTAGAGGAACAGGGCGATATATGAGGAAATATCACACTGCGTACGAGCCTCTGGCGTCGTTACCACAGCAACCGTTGCAGAGAGGTTGACACTGTGTCAGACGAGGCCTGCCAGTCTTTAAAAGAACCTTTTAGAGAACCGCGTGGACGCTCAGGCCTAATGATCAGACTCTGTGAAATCAGATTTGCCTGCAGTCTGAACAAGGCATCAGAAAGAAAAAAAAACAGGATTCACATGGAACTGAGTCATGCCTGTGTGAAGCTCATGCAAATCTCTGAATAGTTATGCAATTTTATTCATAGTCTGAACGCAGTCATCAGGTGTTTGTTTTTTTTTGTTTTTTTCCAGTCATCATGCGAAAAAAAAAAAAAAAAAAGTTTTGCATTCCTCTTTCTCCTAATCTGATCTCTTCCACTGGTTCTTTCACCACAAAGCTGATTATCCCCCCCTGTGTGTCTTTCTATCATTGGCCACATCAACTCTGGCATCTCCTGATGCCCATCTGTGATGCCCTCTGCAATTACTGCCAGCTCGGTGTCTGCTACCGACGTGAAGGACAACATGAGCGATGACACGCGGCTCAGCAGGTGTTAAGGGGAAGGAGTGTGTGAGTCACTAAACTGTATGTCCTACAAAAAAGAAAAATTCGACGGAAATTGCAATGGCAATATATTTAACAGTCAGAGTCGGATGATGGTGAACTGAATAGCTCAAAAAGTATTTCATACAGTATATATACTGTATTCTCCGTACTCTGTACTCGCGCTCTCGCTCTCTAACACATGCTCTTATAAGTCTCACTCCACAAGTTCAAATCAATAAGCCATAATTTTTATTGCAAGCGTGCAATTCAGCCTGCAGTAGTAAAGGCAGCTGTAACAAGCACCACAAAGACATACTCGATGTGCCGTTAGCCAGAAATGAATTCCAGCTCTGAATGGACATTACTGCAAAGAAACAGGCAATCTTACAATCAATTTGCGCTAAGGCACCACACACACACACACACGCACACACACACACACACACACGCACGCGCACACACAATGTGACTTCATGCTTTAAACCTGCAAGCAACACTACAGAGACAGACAAAAATGTATATACACTTCAGAAAAAGAAGAGCTTGTATCAGTATTTTAATACAAAATGTATTTCTATACGTGAAATAGATGATAATGTTACATTTAGCATTTCATAATATACTGTACATCATGCTATTTTCCTTTTCCTGAAGGCTGTATATTTTTTTGGCTGACATCATATATCTATCTATCTATCTATCTATCTATCTATCTATCTATCTATCTATCTACAGTCTTATGCAAAAGTTTAGGCACCCCTTGATAAATAACAGATTTTGGTGATTTAAAAAAATATATATATTATTGAAAAGCTGTTAACACAGTCTCTCTTGGAAATGGAAGAAAATGCACATTTTCAGCAAACATTGGTGCATAGTTACTTTTTATGTCATAAATTGAACAAAGATAAAAACAACAACAACAACAACAACAACATTGTGTCACTGTGCAAAAGTTTCGGCACCCTACATAATCAGTACTTAGTAACACCTCCTCTGGCAGATATCACAGCTTTTAGATGCTTTTTATAGCCAGCTAAAAGTCTTTCAATTCTTGTACTTGGGATTTTCTCCCAATTCTTCCTTGCAAAAGGTTTCTAGTTCTGTAATATTCTTTGGTCGTCTTGCATGCGCAGTGCTTTTAAAGATCTACCCACAGATTTCCAATGATGTTTAAATCAGGGGACTGCGATGGCCGTTCCAAAACCTTCATCTCGCGTCTCTTGAGGTTTTCCATAGTGGATTTCTGAGGTTTGTTCAGGATCATTGTCCCGTTGTAGAAGTCGTCCTCTTTTCAGCTTCAGCTTCTTTACAGATGGTGTGATGTTTGCTTCCGGTATTTAGTGGAATCCATTCTTTCCTCCACCCGTGCAATGTTTCCAGTGATTAATCCGCCCCCATGTTTAATAGTTGGCCAGGTGTTCTTTTCATGAATTGCTGCTGCTTATTTTCTCCAAACATGCCTTTGCTGATTGTGGCCAAAGAGTTCAATTTTAACCTCATCAGTCCACAGCACTTGTTTCCAAAACGCGTCAGGCTTCCGTAGATGTTCTGTGGTGTACTTTTTGGATTTTATGATGGGGACACAGATGAGGTTTTCTTCTGCTGACTTTTCCATGAAGGTCTTGTGGAACGATGCTCCTGAGTCCGCTAAATCTTCCAGCAGGTTTTTTTGGTCTTCCGGGTCTCATCTTGACCTCCATAGTTCCCCTGAACTGCCATCTCTTAATTACATTTCTCACTGTGGAAACGCTTTGCTATCTTCTTGTAGACCTTCTCCTGTACTGTGGGCATCAATAAGTTTCATTTTCAGAGTCTTCCACAGCTGCTTAGAGGAACCCATGGTTGTTGAGTGTCCGCAAGTGTGTGCACAAGGTTTGAAGAGTCAAAGTATTTGTAACGCTTTGGCATTTACTAATGACAGCTGTTGCCATGCATCATATCTACAGTAATGAGCTGATGAAGGTCGGAACCCTTGTAAAAAGAATTTGAGACACTGGAACTCTTAGGGTGCACAAACTTTTGCACAGTGCCAT
The DNA here is from genome assembly GCA_013621035.1 of Clarias magur. Classification (NCBI taxonomy): domain Eukaryota; kingdom Metazoa; phylum Chordata; class Actinopteri; order Siluriformes; family Clariidae; genus Clarias; species Clarias magur. The sequence goes on from QNUK01000178.1 coordinate 1,227,200, forward strand.
AATAACGTTTTTATTTAATTTTTTGTTGTTGTTGTTGTTGTTGTTGTTCAGATAATGGCATAGGAAGTAACTATGCATCAATGTTTGCTGAGAATATTGTGCTTTTTTTTTTCATTTCCAAGAGAGACTGTGTTAACATTTTTTCAATTAAAAAATCACCACAGGGGGTGCCTAAACTTTTGCATTAGACTGTGTATATATCCTGTATGTATGTATGTATGTATGTATGTATGTACAGTATGTATGTATGTATGTATGTACAGTATGTATGTATGTACGTATGTATGTATGTATGTATGTATGTACAGTATGTATGTATGTACAGTATGTATGTATGTATGTATGTACAGTATGTATGTATGTATGTATGTATGTATGTATGTATGTATGTACAGTATGTATGTATGTATGTATGTACAGTATGTATGTATGTATGTATGTACAGTATGTATGTATGTATGTATGTATGTATGTGTGTATGTATGTATGTACAGTATGTATGTATGTATGTATGTTACATGTACAGTTGTATGTATGTATGTATGTACAGTATAGTATGTATGTATGTATGTATGTACAGTATGTATGTATGTATGTATGTATGTTGTACAGTATGTATGTATGTATGTACAGTGTATGTATGTACAGTATGTATGTATGTATGTATGTATGTACAGTATGTGTATAGTATGTATGTATGTATGTACAGTATGTATGTATGTATGTATGTATGTATGTATGTACAGTATGTATGTATGTACAGTATGTATGTATGTATGTATGTATGTATGTATGTACAGTATGTATGTATGTACAGTATGTATGTATGTATGTATGTACAGTATGTATGTATGTACAGTATGTATGTATGTATGTATGTATGTACAGTATGTATGTATGTATGTATGTACAGTATGTATGTATGTACAGTATGTATGTATGTATGTATGTACAGTATGTATGCATGTATGTATGTACAGTATGTATGTATGTATGTATGTATGTATGTATGTATGTATGTATGTGTGTGGGGGTGTGTGTGTCAGTCAGTTGTTATTTTAAGACACAAAGATCAGCTGTTCTGGAACAGTTCTTGCAAGAACAGTATTGTGTCAAGTCCATTTTTTCAAAAACCCATCAAGCTCCATGATGAAACTGGCTCTCATGAAGACCTTGTCAGGAAAGCAAGACCAAAACTTACCTCTGCTGCAGAGCAAAGGTTCTTCTAAAGTTAAAGGAAAATCAGAAATCACCAATTAACAGCACATGAAATGTCAGTCATGCATTTGGTTTCTTAAGCTACTTTCAATGTATATATGAAGAGTTTGACAGCAAAATGAGATACTGTATGTCCATTTGGTTCTCCATCTCAATATAGTTTTTTCTACTGATATATATTACAAAAAAAAAAAAAAAGTCTAAAGTGTTTTTGGTTATATAAGTGTGAATTTTGTGTGGTGTTTCAGGACGCTCTCACCCCGCCTCCTACAGCTGTGTCACATTGCATCAATCTGCCTGCAGTTGTGTTTGTGGCAATGCAAACACGCAATTAAGTAGTATTAAAAAAAAGTTGATCAAGTTTTAAGATAAAATGTAGTGAACTCATGCTTGGATTGTGTTCCCGTAGTGAGGCCTGGCAGGAAACAAGTGCTGACTTATAGTGCACACACACACAAAAAAAAAAACTTTTTAATTACAAAGTTTATTTGAAGGTTATAAGAAACATTCGAAACGATGCAAAAACTTCAGTTTACAGCAGCATCAACTCTTCCTCTACTGCATTCAACTTCACTTAGGACACAGTGAGATTAGGTTCAGATTCAGGCATCAACCTTTCACACACAGTACTGTATATACTGTATGTCTGTGGTCCCGAAAGGTTATAACAGTAAGTTCAGAAATCCCGACTGGACAATGAGGGACAGCGGACATAACCAGGCAGAACAAACACACAACACATGAAACTCACAACTCTTGTACACTAAGCCGTCCTGAATGTTATAGCATTATCGCTCTGCTTCATTTTCGTTCACAAATATATCTTTAAGTTGCCTTCCAATTGCTTCTTTAAGAAGAATGTATTGTGATTACACTCGATGCAAAGTGATTAATTTAGGTTCGTGGACAATAATTTGACCCAATGATGACGTTTATCTCGTTTTGCTGTCAAACTGTTGCGAGATTTGCATAAACGATTACGCAACTGTTTGTTCACCCTCGTAAGCAGAAAGAAACAAACTGTATGCTTAGAAAATCTGGACTGAGATGAAAAACTCCAACCTTTAGACCTTCGTTTGTGCATTGTGTATGTTTCTCTGCTGCGGTCAGGGAATCCTGCAACTCTTTTTCTAGTCGCTGCTGTCTTCTCCTTTATACTCGAACACGATTCGTTTTAGTTCTATGTTGGAAGTCCTTGCTGTGGTAATGTGTTTTTGTTCCTAGGGACATTACTGCTAAATACTATGGAATCCCAAAGAACCGTGATGTCATTTATTATGACATCTGGGGCAAATTACCTGAAAAAAAAAAAAAAAAAAAAAGAAAAAAAAGAAGAAGAACTTTCCCAGTGTTTCTGAGTGTTGTTCATATTTATACAGTATATACAGACTCCAAAGGTGATGTAACTATATGAGTATGTATAGATAAATATGAGTGGAAAAATTTATATGTTGGAAGTGCATCAATTATATTAACTAAGTAAAATTGATTTACCCTTTCTGTATTTTCTCTTAAATTCATTTTAAAGTGGTTTTATAATAATAATAATAATAATAATAATAATAATAATAATAATAATAATAATGTGGCTAATAAAGTTAGCTTGGGTGGCACAGTGGTGCATTGATTAGCATGCTGGCCTCGCACCTCCAGGGCTGAGGGTTATATTCCTGCCTCAGGTCTGTGTGCATGGATTTTGCATGTTCTCCCCGTGCTCCAAAGACATGCAGAGTTCAATTCTTCAAGAATTGAAGTTCATCCATCCATCTAGGAACCGTGAAGGCCAATGGTGACCATTGTATTTATTCCCATTTGTAGAAACTGTAGTAGGACCTCCGAACAACATTTACACGCTCATTCACATACTGTGGAGTTCACATAATTTCGGAATGCCAGTTAGCTTAGTCTGCATGTCTTTGGATTGTTGGAGAAAACTGGAGAAACCCAGAAGAAACCCACAATGCACAAGGAGAACATGCAAACTCCATGCACACAGACCCAATGCAGGAACCCAGGACCTGGAGGTGCAAGGCGACAGTGCTAACCACTAAGCCACTGTGCCACCAGCATGCTAATTGCTGTTCCCAAATTTCCCAGTGTGTGTGTGTGTGTGTGTGTGTGTGTGTGTGTCTGTGTGTTTTTGCAGGTGTGCCCTGAAATTGATTGGCACCCTGTCCAGGGTGTAGCCAGCGTTGTGCCCGAGGCTTCCCTCGACCCTGTACAGGATAAGCATGAAATAATGCATGAATGAATGAATGAAAGCCAGTTTGTAGCTTCCATTTTTATATCATAGTTTCTTGTATGCTGAATTTCAGCATCTTATGGAATAAAAAGTGATGTTGATGAGTAAAAACGCCGTCACAGCAGAAACGTGGGCGATTCATTCACTCCTTTATTGGTCCAATATTGCCTTTAAATGACATTCCATAGATGTTTTGTGTGTGTGTGTGTGTGTGTGTGTGTGTGTGTGTGTGTGTGTGTGTGTGTGTGTGTGTGTGTGTGTGTGTGTGTGTTGCACAAAGACATGAATGAAAAATTGTTCTAGCAAGACTTGAATATAGCTCAATATGTACTGAATATACTGTGTATGGCATGCCGTTTAGGAAAATATTCATGAGAGAACTTAATGAAAACTCTGAATATATTGAATGGAACGTGAGAATATTGAATGAATTCTGAATATATTGATTGAAAAATATATATATTGAATGAAAAGTCTGAATATATGGATTGAAAACTGATATATTGAATGAAACATGACGTCATCGAAACACAGCGCCATCTTTAGAAAGGATGAGTGAGTTGGCGAGAAACTTGGTTGCTGCAATTGTGAGAAATGACGAGATGGTGAACACATTGATGAGTGCGTGTCCGGCCCAAAGTGGTGGCACAAGCAGCACTCAGTATCAGACGACGGATGAAGAAATATATTCGCTATTTCACCGCGGAAGACCGGTGTTATGCGCTAAAATGCCCCCCTGCCACAGATTGCACCCCCTATTTAATCTCCGTCGAATATTATATTACAACATAAATTTCTAGGTTTATGATTTAGAAATTACAAATTAGACCAAATGGATTGATTATAAAATAAGCATTATAAAAAAATTACATGTAGTATAGGGAAAAAATATAAATTATTATTTTTTATATACAAGATGTATTTTTGATATTGCTTATTTAATAATAAAAATCATTTCGTTAAATTTTTCATCATAAATATTTATTTAGTGCAAGCATTTTTGTATTACATGACAAATCCCTGTAAAATAAATGTGCCACAAAAGAAACATTATATGAGAATTTGTATTCATGGTCTCGACGCCTGTCACGTGCCAAGGGTTAATTATAATAGTTATATCATATTTGATAACAATAAACCTATGAATTTATGTTGTAATATAATATTTGATAGAGATTATGTAGGGGGTGCAATCTGTGGCAGGGGGGCATTTTAGCGCATAACGCCGGTCTTCCGCGGTGAAATAGCGAATATATTTCTTCATCCCTCGTCTGATACTGAGTGCGGCTTGTGCCACCACTTTGGGCCGGACACGCGCTCATCAATGTGTTCACCATCTCGTCATTTCTCACAATTGCAGCAACCAAGTTTCTCGCCAACTCACTCATCCTTTCTAAAGATGGCGCTGTGTTTCGATGACGTCATGTTTCATTGAATATATTCAGACTTTTCATTCAATATATCAGTTTTCAATCCATATATTCAGAATTCATTCAATATATATATTTTTCAATCAATATATTCGGAATCCATTCAATATTCTCACGTTTCATTCAATATATTCAGAGTTTTCATTAAGTTCTCTCATGAATTTTTTCCTAAACGGCATGCCATAATATATATATATATATATATATATATATATATATATATATATATATATATATATATATATATATACATACAGTACAGACCAAACGTTTGGACACACCTTCTCATTCAAAGAGGTTTAATTTGTATTATGGCAAGAAAAAAGCAGCGAGCGGCCATCATTACTTTAAGAAATGAAGGTCAGTCAGTCGGAAAAATTGGGAAAACTTTGAAAGTGTCCCCAAGTGCAGTCACAAAAACCATCAAGCGCTACAAAGAAACTGGCTGACATGCGGAACCGCCCCAGGAAAGGAAGACCGAGAGTCGCCTCTGCTGCGGAGGAGAAGTTCATCCGAGTCACCAGCCTCAGAAATGGCAGGTTAACAGCAGCTCAGATCAGAGAGCAGGTCAATGGCACACAGAGTTCTAGCAGCAGACACGTCTCTAGAACAACTGTTAAGAGGAGACTGTGTGAATCAGACCTTCATGCTAGAATATCTGCTAGGAAACCACTGCTAAGGACAGGCAACAAGCAGAAGAGACGCGTTTGGGCTGAAGAACACAAGAAAGAACACAAGAAAGAAAACTCGCTGAGTTGGTCTGTGTGTATATATATATATATATATATATATATATATATATATATATATATATAGAGAGAGAGAGAGAGAGAGAGAGAGAGAGAGAGCACAAGAAATATTCACTTACCTGTAACATTAGAACTGTAAATAACTGAAGAAGATGCTGACATGCACAGTTTTCACTTCTAACTCCATTGTAAATTAAACTCAACACCGCAGCCTAAAAAAACATATGTTTTTTTGTTTGTTTGTTTGTTTTCTTTAATCGACCATAAACATACAGTAAGACATACAGACATGGTGCCAAACTTCTCTAAGACTGCTCGTCACTTAAGGACAGAATTGCATGTACTGTTCCTCGTGTGAATATCTTAGTCTCAACTCTTAATACTGATGCATACTATTGGTATTAAATCCTATCCATGATCCATTCCCTTTAATGAACATTGCCCATGGTGTTTACATGCCTTCACCTAATAGAACTCTTTTTATTCGAAGCAGAAGTCAGTTCAGAGTGCTTTCACTTTCATCTCGTTCAACTGAATGGCAGGTAGGTGGATACATTCGACCTAAAGTGTTGCACTAATGCAAATCAATTCATCTGTGCCTCCAGATCTTCACATATGAGCTTTGATTTAGGCTTTTAGCACTGGGATATCTCGTCTTTTTAACCGCAGGAGGAGATGACGGTCCGGTTTCAACACATCATTACTCATCTGAGTTCAAATGACACATGAAAAGACGGAGCGAAGCTAAATAAATCGATAGCGTTTGTCTATTTATAGATCCCCCCCCCCCCCCCCTCCCAAAAAATGGAAATCTGGAGACCTGGGGAGAAACATATACTCACACTCACACACACACACACACACACACACACACACACACACACACACACACACACACACACACACACACACACACACACACACTCACTCACTGATCAGCCAAAGCATTAACACCGCCTGTGTAATATTGTTTTCCCAGGAACTAGGATGTTAGTATTATCTCTGTAAAGTCCCGTCAGTCCAGCTCCTACATTCCCAGTGGAACGAATTTAGCTTCAGCACTAAACCTAATTAGTTTGCCTTTTCAGGAGGTCATGACATCTGGGAAAAAAAAAAAAAAAAACAGTAAACATTTTAGTCAAGCAGGATTTTTAAGAGTACGGCTTGGACTCTTGTTTTTCACTCAGAAACTTTCTCACGGATTCTCAAAGTGACTCGTGAAAAAAAAAAAAAAAAAAAAAAAAAAAAAAAAAAACACCACTAAACAAATCAATCTTCCCAGTGGACACAGCCCATCAATTTGTCAGCGCAATTTGACCTCAAAAATAAACACTCTATGTTCACGTACCGGCTGTGTCAGAAATGTTACGTGTCAAAAATCCCAGTGCTTGTCAACCGGGATGCAGGGGTTTAATTGATGGGTCCAGATGTGGCTTTTATCAGAGTCACTGATGGAGAGAAAAATACGCCGCTGGGAAAAGACGACGGAAATGAGATAAAGCTACAAGATTGTTCTCGTATGCAGAATTGTAGCATATTATGAGAAATAAACGACAACGATTCATACGACATTCTGACATCGTAGGGAGATTGTCCGAGGTTTCGAGAAATTATAGCGTGAAGGTTATTTAAAGGTGAACCCGTGCCTCAGTACTAAAGTGCTCATGATCATCCCTGGAGTCTGGATCCCAGGTGATGCTGTAGCCTCCCGCAGACCGCGTTGGCCTAGATGGAGCTGATCGGCCCGAGTCTTCTTAGAGTGGAGGGATGGAAGGCACGTCGGTCAGTCAGTCAGCCAGTCACAGGTACCTGAGATCTGAAGCAAGCGGAAGGAGTGGATAGACTGTCCTTTGAGTGAGCAAGCAGTTTGAGAAGATGGAAAGATGCCATATGATTGGTGGCATCGAGTGGCTCGGAGGAAGCACATGACGGCCAATTCGTAGATGATGACTGGCTAAGCGGCCAAGAATTGAAATTCAGGAAAATTCAACATTCTCTCATGAAAATCCTACATGCAAAGAACATACAGCGTACGCGTGAAGGAAATACGAACGTATGAAAAAGATGAGATGACTCATAATATTAAACCGCGGTGTTATCTGATTGTTAGTTTTAATTAGATGAAACTGATATGTTGGAATGGATTTTTACAGAAAATACGAAACTCATCACCCCAATTATAAGTCTTGAAAGTGTTTTCTAATTACCTCGACTCGGAGCACTTCGGGTTGCCATGGCGTCAGTGGAGCAGGCCAGACTGAACTGATCTCTTCCAGGTTGTCATGGAATTCGATACAGATGTGGTGTATTCATCGTTCCTGTTTATCTCTCAGCACCGTTTAATCTCCTCGGAATTGAAAGAGAAATAAATCAGGAAACTCTATTATGGCTTCAAGCTGGTCCTGAACACTGTGTTAGAGATCAAGTCAAAGATTATGGTATGGTATCCGGATGTTGGTTAAAGGATTCAATAAGCAAGGAATATATATAAAAAAAAAAAAAAGCATGTGTTGTTAGAGGAAACATTGGGCACTTTTAAAATTTGAACCGCGTGAATTTGTCAGAAGCGAATCCATCAGATCCGCCTTTAAGGACAATCTGCATTGCATTTCCCGGTATAATTATGTACAGTCGTGGCCAAAAGTTTTGAGAACTACATAAATATTAGTTTTCACAAAGTTTGCTGCTAAACTGCTTTTAGATCTTTGTTTCAGAAATATAATTACAAGCACTTCATACGTTTCAAAGGTTTTTATCGACAATCACGTGACATTTATGCAGAGAGTCAGTATTTGCAGTGTTGGCGCTTCTTTTTCAGGACCTCTGCAATTCGACTGGGCTGCTGTCAATCAACTTCAACTTCAATCAAATCCTGACTGATAGCAACCCGTTCTTTCATAATCACTTCTTGGAGTTTGTCAGAATTAGTGGGTTTTTGTTTGTCCACCCGCCTCTTGAGGATTGACCACAAGTTCTCAATGGGATTAAGATCTGGGGAGTTTCCAGGCCATGGACCCAAAATTTCAACGTTTTGGTCCCCGAGCCACTTAGTTCTCACTTTTGCCTTATGGCACGGTGCTCCATCGTGCTGGAAAACGCATTGTTCTTCACCAAACTGTTGTTGGATTGTTGGAAGAAGTTGCTGTTGGAGGGAGTTTTGGTACCGTTCTTTATTAAAAAGCAATACTGAAAAAATGATCTCATTTGATAGATCAGCTGATATTGAGATGTATATCCGCTATTGCTGCTCTGTAAAGCCTTTATAACGGCTCTAATCTGAGGTGCTGGTTGTTAATTGGCGATTTCTGAGGCTGGTGACTCTAAATGAACTTCTCCTCTGCAGCAGAGATAACGTTTTGTTCTTGCTTTCCTGAGAAGGTCTTCATGGTGCTTGATGGGTTTTGCAAATTACTAACAATACTGCTCTTGCAAGAACTTTCCAGAAAAGCAACTTCCTGTCTTTAAATAACAACTGACTGTTGTATGCCATATACTGTACCATAATGCCATATGTTGTGTTATTTTATAGTTGTTTTTTTTATTTTTTTTTTATCTGTACATGATTTGCTGTACATATGTATTTCTCTTAAAAAAGTGTTTACATGAAATAATTTATGTATCAGTGAGCTACTTGTTAATTTATGATTTAACAAGTAGCTAAATTATATAATAAAGTCCTTTAATTGTTTATATGTGTCCATATATTTATTTAATGTAAACTAATTAAAATGTCACTAATAAACCCAAGAAAGTTGGCAAAACCCAAACAATTTGAGGTAGTCAGTTACATGCATTTCCTTAAGTAATGACGTTTCCAATTTTAAGCAAACGGAACTATGAGTTTTTCAGTTCGTTGTACTCATTCATATTAATCGTGATTTACTTGCATTATTGAGTAACCTAACAAACACTATATTTTTTTTAGTTGTTGCAAATTAAATAAATTGCTGTTGGTCTTCCGCCTGCTCCTGGCAAAGAGTCGCCACAGTTTTTACACCAGATGCCGTTCTGAACACAACGCTCTCATTTTTATCCGGGTTTGTGACAGGCACTTCATGCAGTGGCTGGGAATCGAAGCCGCCCCTTTTGCATGGCAGACGACAAACACCAACCACTGAGCCACCAGCGCTCTGGTACTTTAGGGCCCAGATTTGTACAGATTATGTGAAGACAGACCGATCCACCATCTTGATTAAGACAATTCAATGTGGGAAGTTTACATGTGCATTGATGACGTCAGACACAAAATCACTCGGCTGAAAGATTTTAAATCGATGCGACTTTAAGGAGACTTTAAGAGTTACTGTGGCTTAACATATCGAATTTGTTCAGCTGACTTGAAAAGTGTAATTTCTACAAAATCATAAATACCAAGAAGTTCTAAATAGTCATTAAGGTCTATTCATTTCATTCATCAGGGTTTACAGTGTGTGTATATATATATATATATATATATATATACACACTGTATATACTCACACACACTACTATATATATATATATATATATATATATATATATATATATATATATACACACACATTGTATATACACACAACATACTATATATATATATATATATATATATATATATATATATATATATATATATATACACACACACACACTGTATATATACACACACACTATATATATATATATATATATATATATATATATATATATATATATATATATATATATATATATATATATATATATATACACACACACACACACTGTATATACACACACACACACACACACACACTGTATATATACACACACGTGGAAAATTGTTGGTACCCTTCGGTCAATGAAAGAAAAACTCACAATGGTCACAGAAATAACTTTAATCTGACAAAAGTAATAATAAAAAAAAATTCTATGAATGTTAACCAATGAAAGTCAGACATTGCTTTTCAACCATGCTTCAACAGAATTATTTAAAAAATAAACTCATGGAACAGGCCTGGACAAAAATGATGGTACCCCTAGAAAATACTGAAAATAATGTGACCAAAGGGACATGTTAATTCAAGGTGTGTCCACTAATTAGCATCACAGGTGTCTACAATCTTGTAATCAGTCAGTGGGCCTATATATAGGGCTCCAGGTCGTCACTGTGTTGTTTGGTGACATGGTATGTACCACACTCAACATGGACCAGAGGAAGCGAAGGAAAGAGTTGTCTCAGGAGATTCGAAAGAAAATTATAGACAAGCATGTTAAAGGTAAAGGCTATAAGACCATTTCCAAGCAGCTAGATGTTCCTGTGACCGATTGTTACAGTCCTGCGACTTCAGGTAACATCAGGTAACGCAGTGTTACTACGGTGAGCGATTCCTATAGCCCAGAGGCCTGGGTTTTGCCACGTACGGCAAGCACCACACACGTTTTCTTCAGAAAATTTACCTGTCTAGTTATTATAATTGCTATTATTATTTATTATTTTGTTTTTGCAATTTGGTTAACTACTGTACATGTCAAGTAAAGTTTGACTCCGTCTCGGCCCTGAACTACATCTGTACATCCTCCTCGGACACATGTCTTACTCCGTCCCCGTGCCTTCTCATGTGCTCGACTCATGTGCTGCTGCCTTCTGCCTCCATCCCTGTTCGCGTCCAGCTCTTACATCCGATCACTCAGAACTCCCCCGGGTTCCCTCACAGCCCCTACGGAGGATCCTTCCGTCCCCCACCAGCGTTCATGGCAAGTCCTCAGACTCGCACCACTCTTCTGCTCGTTCCCTCACTCTCTTGAACATTCCTGCAGCCTCGTTCTCACTCTTTTATAATAATCATACAACTTGAAAGCTTCCCTGGTGTCCTTGTATTTGGGCGCTTTCTCGTGAATCGTTACATGTTCTATTGCAAAATACAGGAAATTGCCAAGATTAGAAGATGGAAAGGAGGATAATGGGAAAGCGTGATGTTTTTCTTCTTTTCTTCCTCTGATCAGAAATGAAACACAAGAAAAAGTGAATGCGTTTTGAATCCGATTCTTCAAAGGCAGCTGAAATTGACAAAGGTACGTCTGAATCCGCTTCAAAGATTCTGGTAGAGCGTAACGCTGGAGAACTCTAGGTTGATGACTTTCACATGTGACTAATCCTATAAATCGTACCGTAGCTCAATCTATAGAATCATTCGCAAGTGAAAGCCTCTGGACGTCCTATTGTTCCGTTATTATCGGAGCCCTGCTGAGAATTTCTGATTGAAGTCCAGCAACTTCCTACTGCATGCCGAGTTCTGTATATGAACTAAAGACGTGCTCACGTTTCCGTCTCTGGACTTCATTCAGAGCTGCGACGATTATGTCTCCGGTATGAAATCCACAGAAACAGCTCGTCGCTTCGGTATTTGCACCCTATTATTATCCAGTTCGGAGAGCTCGAGGCGGGGACTACATTAAGACACCACTGGAAAATAGGAGGGGAAAAAAAAAAAAAGAAAGAAAGAAAAAAATGAATACAGTGGGGAACCGCTCTCTGTCATGGTCCTGATCTTCTCTATCCACATTTCCAGCAAGGCTCTAATAGCTGGAGCTCCTGCTGTGAGTCGTCACGATCCCTTTACAGCAGTAAAGAATCGGCGGTTTATTCAGAGCTTTACATTCTAAGGGGAAGAAAGGCGAAATAAAGTGAGACGAGAGAATGAAACCGGGAGCAGCCATCACCTGGGGAAATCACCGAGTCTGTTTGTAGTAGACATCGAGTCCTCCTTAGGTAGTGAGAGCCTTTTTATTTATTTTTTTTTTTTAAGTCTGGAAACACATTTAGCATTCATCCTGCATATGAGTCTAAGTAAAGTAAACATAGAGATTTATTAGAATTGAATTAGTTTTTCATTTAACCTGAGCACTTTGATTGGAGACAGGAGGAGTGAAGCTCTGGGACATTCCGTTTGTAGAAGCCAAGCAGGTGCTTTGGATATTTAATGGAATTTAAATTTATTTATGAAATGTGTTTAGGCATTAAAAGACAGAAGAAATGTAATTTTAAAGTGAATCAAATTTGGGGATTTTAAGATAAATCCTCACTTCATGAATCCAAGAGAATTCTTTCCTCTCTCTCTCTCACTCTCTCTCTCCTTTTTTTTAAAGGAAAAAAAAAAAAAAGCATAACCCCAATTAAGACTATTTCACCTTAAAAACCTTAAAAAGTAGTACATATCAAAACATGGCTTAATGCTGAACGTTCTTAGATTTCTTTTTAGGTTATGTATTTAGTAAATAATATTGCAGATATTTACCAACATCTTTTACAGTTCACACCTTTGATGCTTTATTATATTCCTTTCATCTCAGTAACATTGTTTTGTTTTGTTTTTTGCAAGATCAAAGCAAGAGTTACTGTTACTATCCAACGAGTAAGAACAGAAGCTCGTTTATCTCAAATATGTTCAATATAAAATGTAACTACGTTTATAACAGATTTAACAGATGAAAGGGTATTATGGTTTGCTTTAAAAAACAAACAAACAAATATTTAAAAAAACGGCCGCAGTATAAAAAGAATACAATTTCAGGGTGTGTTGTCATAGAATTATATTCCTCTAACAGAAAGACATGGAATGTTATATTCCTTACTAGTGTATTATAAGCTGCCTGGCAAAAAAGAAAAGAAAAGAAAAAAAAAAAAAAAAACTTTTCGAAGGTTCAAATTATTGGCCTGCATCAAGCTCAGAAAACAAGTAAGGATTTAAAATGATTGGCGGTGGGTTAAGAACTATAATGCATTATTAAATCCTGGATGTTTGGTGCTGAACTGACAACTTCACAGAGGAAATGGGGTCGAATAAATGAGAAAAAACAAACAAACTCTTTGTGAAATTGCATCCATTCACCTAAGAACCGCTGTAGTCCAACTAGGGGCCATGGAGGCCAATGACATTGGGTTTATTCCTATTTGTACGACCATGGTAGACCTCCAGTCAACTTTCACAGACTACAAGCAATTTGGGAACACCAGTTAGTCTAACCTGCATGTCTTTGGACTGCGGGAGGAAACCAGAGTACCTGGAGGAAACCCACCATGCACGGGAAGAACATGCAAACTCCATGCACACAGACCGGACGCAGGAATCGAACCCAGGACCTCGTGGTGCAAGGTGACAGTGCTAACCACTAACCATGACGCCTCCATGCTACCACTTTGTTAAGGCACATCATGAAAAAGTGATGGAAGAAACCATAGGTATATCAATATCTACAGTACTGTATGGATCTAAATATAGCATATTGTGTATCAATAGATAAATAGATACATATGACTGGATATCATCATCGTCATTTCTAACATGGCTTTAAGTTCCAAATCATCCAAAGAAGCACCTTAACATTTTAATCTATATTTAATTAGCTCACTGATTCTGGCAGTTCACGGTTTTTAATCATCAACCAATCTGAACAGAGAGCTCTGCCGTGAACTGCGTTACGCTGAATAATCTTCCCCACAATACCCCCCCACACACACACACACACACACACACAAAAGACCGCCTTTCTTATGAGATGATAATTTCATAAAAAGAGATTGGATGATAAAGTGACCTTATTTTCATGATGAAGATAATAGAGTTTGGGAGAAATTTATTCCATCGGCTTTCTGAAATTCTCTCCATTAGTCATGGAGACAGACGCGAACGTGGGACTCTGAGCTCCTGGGTATTTAGGCGTTTAGCTCAGCCTGCGGTTGAGATGAACTCATCCCCTCACTGCACGCTGCTAACTAAAAGGCAGCACAGCTAGTGTGTTAAAACACTCTTTTACAGCTTCCCTGCGTCACATGACTGATTTTCTCACAGTGGAATTAACCTTCGTGAAGCATTTAGCACGTCGGAACAGAAGTGTCAGAACACATCTATGCTCCAAACACGTTTCAACTGACTCGTTCCCAGATATGCTGGAAGAAATCTTCTGAGCACAGCCATATATTAAGGAGCACAATTATTATATGAAATAGATATGTGTTAAATAATTCTGCATTCTTGATTCCTGTATTCTGCATTCGGCCAAACCTGCAATAATGATGTATCCAAATGCATACACTTTAAGATTGTCCCCCTTTTTAGCAGCTAGAACAGCTTCCACTTTTCTTGGAAGGCCGTCCAACAGATTTTGGAGCGTTTCGGTGGGAATCCGTTCCAGTTCATCCCGAAGGTGCTCGATGGTGTTGAGGTCAGGGTTCTGTGTTTGGGCCAGTCGAGTTCTTCCACACAGAAATCAAACCATGTCTTTATAGTCCTTGCTTTGTGCACTGTGGTTATACACAGTCATGTTGGAATAGAAAAGAGACTTCCCCAAACTGTTGGCACAAAGTTGCATTGAAGCATAGCGTTGTCCAAGACGGCTTGGTATGCTGAAGCTTTAAGATTGTCCTTCACTGGGGATAAGGGGCCTGATTGATTGAAACATTCAAATTCACTAATTAACAGGTTTGGCCAAATACTTTTGTCCATATAGTGTATATTATAATGCTTTATAAAATATATGCATAATGATCTATGAATACATTAAATACCTGCTATAATGCATGCATTTGTGATGTAGGGGTCTATTATATATTTATCTCATTATGTCTTTAAGATATCCTGACAGTGGCATCAGTAATTATAAAAACCTTATGAATATAAAACTTCTTGAGATTGAGACCACATTTTATATGAGACGCATCATTAAGAATTGATGATGCAATAAATAACAAACTATCTGATAAGATTGTATTTGTGTGTGTGTGTGTGTGTGTTGGGGGGGGGGGGTGGATTTTACAGTTCTCTAAATTATTCATGAGAAATCAAACTTGAAAATGTTGAGATTAACATTAACAATCAACATCAGGGTATAATGCTCTATGCTGCCACCTAGTGGAGGAACAGAACTCTTATTAGCCCTCTCATTAGTCCCTATATATACAGTACTGTACAAAAGTCTTGAGTCACCCTTCATTAGTGCTGGATGCCGGGTTCTTTTTGAACGAGTCTTTAACGTCTCAGAAAGTGATTTGTTCATTTTCTACTGGGCGGCGCATGCGCAAATCATCGCGAAACCTCTGCATGTTATATACAGGAAACAGGTAGTTACCTCTGAGTCTTTTGGTCCGAGTCATTTGTTCGTTTGTCACGTGACTCCCATAGACGCTATGCAGCGCAATAGATTCCAAAGAACGAACGACTCAGACTAGAAGATATGAGAGGTGAGCTGCTCATTCTGTTTATAATAATATGTCACTTAGCTGCATTGTAATATTTTCATTACTGGAACTATAGCCAAAATGTGTGTGTGTGTGTAGACGTATTGGGGGTCTGTTTATTGAAAATGCAACATTTTATTTCTGATCAAAAGAACGAAATGAACTAAATGACGCAAAAAAAAAAAAAAAAGATTTGTTCATTTTGATGAATGAGATTCAAAGAACCGAGTCACTAAAATGATTCAAACTTCCCATCACTACTGCTCATATGAAATTTAATTAGAAATGGGAGTCGGAGTAAAACCATCGTCTGAAAATGTAAAGATTGGTTGTTTATGTAACAACCTCAGCAGCAACCTCACTTCCCCCTTTCTTCTGTTCCAAGCAGAATATTTCTCAAGATTATATTAAAAATGCGAGAAAGTCGAGCTCTATATCTATATATGTTCGAGCTGTGATTCTATATCTATATTGTATATTATTTGCCAGTTTGACTTGAACCATACATACACATTGATGCGAAGGCAGACCGGGACAAGGGGTTTTCCTTCATCAGCCTTACTATATTGCATTGACAATCCTGCATAGCTTGTGTAAAATTGACCTCAAGAAACTAGCTTGCTATTGCTAAACAGGACCATCAAGTTGTCTGCGACGGACATGTTTAGCTAGCAGGCGTTGTCCATTTTACAAATCAGTTTATGGAATCCAGTTTGTCGCCACACGCTTGTGATCAGAAAACATTATGCCTGCGTGTGTCAAGAGGCTTGTTTCATGTATTTAATTTCTTACTAGCATAAATATTCAGGTATGTGCTTTATGTGCAGTATATCTGGTGTGTTGCAGGCTAGGTGGCTGCCTAGCATCCTGGCCTCTGACCAGGAGGTCCCTCAGTTTGAGCCCTGATACTCCTAGACTGCCACTGTTGGACCCTTGAGCAAGGTCCTTCACCTCCAAGTACGTACTGTAGATACAACCAGTTCAAGCCCTGACGTCGCTGAGCTACCACTGTTGGACCTCTGGGCAAGGACCTTCTTGCTTCAGAAGTGCTCAGATACACCCACGCATCAATCTGGCAACCCGGCACTGTTAGGAACTGCTACAGAAATAACGGATACATGTCCAGGATGGGGTTCATCCATCGATGATGTGATTGATGACCCGTACATGGAATCTTAGCATCATTTAACCATTGACAAGGTACAAGGCTATACAGATCTGCTAAGGTTTTATGATTTGCACGGGTTTGGTTAGCCAAATAGCACTCATGTACTGTACTGTACAGTACATTTAGTGCAAATTCCTACTTAAATCTGGAGATTACAGTAGGTTTATCAGGTCGCTAGGCTAGTCGGGTACCGAGTGGCACTGTCTGTTCCATTATGGTTCATCATGAGTTTAATACAGACTCTAAATTAATTTTGCAGACCAACTCAAAACTTCAACAAGTCAGGCAGGTCTAGTACTGCAAGGCAACTATTCGACAACGCGCTTTAAAGTGAAGATATTACACTCCATGTCATGTTGGATCTGACTCTCTTTAGTGACGTAACACCAGAATATGTCCCCGGAATTTGCTGTAATAAGGCATTATAAATGTTCATGTAAGCAAGGCGTTATTTATGAAGCCATATGACCACTACGCCTCATCCCGCTGCCTGAAATGTTAATCCCAGCGCTGACTGCAGTGTCTCTGCACAGAGAACTGTGCAGCTGTGAAGTCGCTCGGAGTCCTCAAGAGACGTCCAGCCCTATAGGCATTAATATTAACAAAGCCACTGTAATGTGTGCAGGTCATTAAATAATCATAGATATACTGGAGCATCTTCCTCCTGCTCCGGCTGTGCGCTGCTGAGGAGATGCTCCTTTCCTGCCTTATCATTTTTTAAAAATAATAATAACGAATCATTCAAATGCGTGCAAATGTCAGGCGGTAAAACATACCTCACCGTTCGGCTTGTTCCTTCTAATGGGAGGAAATAGCTCAGTGAGTTCTCATTATTATGAGACAAGGAAGTGGAAAGGATATAAAGCACATGTGCTGAAAATTGAGATAAAATGGGAAGAAAAAAAAAATATCCCAATCGATCATTCAAACGCACTTCTTTAGATATTTGTAATGATATATCTCTTACAAATAGTGTGTTATTTCTCATTTCTTTTTCTTTTTTTTTGTGCGATACATTCTCAGGTTCTGTGTTAAGAAGGTCCTCTGTGTCCCTCAATGAAACAGGCTCACCATGGCGACTCTTCGAAAGCAATTTTTCTTTTTTTCCTTTAGAGTAAATTCCATCACTCGAAAGCGAATTGAATGGGCTTTTGTCTATATATATATATATATATATATATATATATATATATATATATATAATTATTTATTTATTTTTTTTAAAAAGGTGCACGAAATCCTTGCAATCATCCATCCTGGATCCATGCAGTAACACTAATCATAGCACTGCGATGGAGCACGTGTCGCTCAGTTCTTTCACGCTCCAGGTGGAAATGACTGTCGCTCATTCCCGACAGATATGCAAGAGATCGCCATGGTGTGTTACAAAGGTTGGATAAAGCATCGAAAGAGCTTGCTCCATCTCATTGCAGTGGAATATGGGGAATACTGAGATGGAGATTATTCTTGGTGTGTGTCATGGCCTTTGAGGGTTACAAGCTCAAACACTGAAATGCCTACTTACACATATATATTACACAAAGATTGTCATATGACTACTGTATGACTCCATGTTGTCGGACTCATCCATCTGTTGAAGTCCAAGTTTAAATCCGAACATGATCCTCCCACCACCGTGCTTCACATTGGTGAAATTTACAGTAGGTTTTTTCAGTATATTCGCATATAATTGTATTATTGTTATATAGCGGCTTGTATAACTATTTACCTCCTTTGGATTTCCAACGATTATGAGTTGTTGTTGGTCTTTTGGCTGCTTCCATTGAGGAGTCACCACCTGATCTACAGACGACTGGGCGCAGGTTATCCATAGGATTCCCTTCCTAATGCAAGCTTCAGGAAGGGGTTTAGGCATTGGGTGGGAACTTTACAAACCTGTTCAAGACCTGTTAAGTTATCTGTGTGTCTCAAAGGAAAAGAGTCATGCAATTATGTAATATAATAGTCAATAGTCGGCAGTTCCCCACTTCAAAAGCTACACGTCACTATGGTTATGTAATGCAACGGCATGCAGAAATAGTAGTAGTTAAGTACGAGCTTTGCTGTACTTATGAATGGAGTAAAAGTAAAAAGTATCATCTAATAAAACTAACCTACTCAAGTAAAGTACAGATGAATAAAATATGTACTTACATACAGTAGTGAATTACATGGTATCATGTAGGGAGTGAGGCAGGATGCAAGATCATGACAAATGCATGTTTATTAAATAAAAGTAAATTAAGATAAACAAGGGAAACAAATCATCAAATGGAAACGAATAGGATTTGAATTGAATAAGGTAGTGCAACGTGTTATGTCAAACTTATAGCAAAAGTGACAGCAGCACAAATGAATTAATACTGTGGGCTATTCATAAATAGATGTGAGAGAACATTACTCTGCAGGATCTACAAATATATATATATATATATAATATATTTATATATATATATATAATATATATATATATATATATATATATATATATATGATATTTGGGAAGTAACCCTGACTGATTCTTTTGCACATCTTTGTCCTGGACATTTTAGAAATATTTTATGCCTCCTTGATTATAGCTGTTTAGATATGTTGTAGTAATGATGTGAAGGTTCAGACCAGAGTTTCACAGTGATGTGGGTGAACGCTTATGTAAGCACAACTTTATATTTTATTTTTATTATTTTTATTATTATTATATATTATTATTATTATTTGTAATCACCAATTATATTAGTTTAATACACACCCCGTGAGAAATATGAGCTATTTCGTTTAAATTCATGACACACAGAGGAATTTAGATAAAGTGAATTTAATTTGAACCATTCTAGGGGGTAAATACTTACGCAAATCACGTGTATGTAACGTACCTGTATGTATGTATTGATTATTATCATTTATTTATATTTAGTCATGGTTGTCTTGGGGTTTCCATGCGGTAAATAAAGTTGTGTGCAAAAAGATAAGACTTGTATTGTCCATATACTCGATGCAATAAAATTGTGCAGTGTGCACCTTTAAGTGATACTTGTAGAGGTTGTTGGACATCGAGGGGTATACCGGAGGCAATGTGTGATTTGTGGTTGCAATAAAATTTGCATGAAAAATGTAATTCAAATAAAAAAAAAAAAATTAAAAAAAAAAAAAAAAAATATATATATAGTATATATTATATAATTAAATGTATATATAAATATATATTATATATATAATATATATTATATATATATATATATATTATATTGACTTTTCTTTTTAAAAGAAAGTGCTGTCCCCATCCTTGGCGGTATTAGAATTCCACCCCCAACCACCCTCACCCAACCTCCTCCTTCTCCTCTCCTCATGTTTTTTTTTTTTTTTTTGGCAGTCTGGATTGTGAAGGAGGATGCCATATATTGTTCTTTATATTTTTTTTTCCGTTTATTCGTTATTATTGTTTTGTTTTACGAATTCAAATTCAATATTATTATTATATATAATATATATATATATATAATATATATATGATGACATTTTTCACAATCAAACATTGCCTCCATTATAACCCCTCGATGTCCAACAACTCTACAAGTACTTAATGTTGTTGTTTATTTACTTTCTTATTAAGATCTCCATGCACACACACATACACACACACACACACATATATATATATATAGGAGGTGTTCAGAGCCTTGAGTGTCAGAGGAATTTACATTTTGTGGTTAGTCTATAACAATACCAGCAGGTATCAAGTTCAAAAACAGAAAATAAAAGTTTTGCGACAGAATTAAAACTTTTTATATCCGATAGTTTCAGTGGTAAAGGAGAAATCAATCATCCCAGATGTTGCACTTCCCAGGGTCTGGAGCCTGGGATTGGCTCCAGTTCTCATGCGACCCTGTAGACAGAATAATGCACTTCCTTTGCCTTCTGTGGAGACTGAAAAGTCTGAGTTTCGCACTAAAACTCCAGACCTCTCAAGTACAGATTGCACCTACTGCTGGGATGTAGATTTATACACCAAGAAAAATCTGGAGGCACAACGTAATTTTCGATATCTGGTCTGGTTGAGCGGCTCGGGAAGATCAATGTGGCATTACCGACAGACATCTGCCCGTTTGAGCATGTGCATGTAACACATGGCTGTTTTAATAGCGCGAGGCAGCGCACAGAGGAGGAAGACACAAGCACACACTCGTACCTCAAATGACACAGATACAGTACGTCTGAACTCAGAACTGTAGTTAAAACTCGAATGATCTATCAATTCCTTTGAAATGGTTTGATGTTTTTTGTAATGATGTTCATTAGATAAGTCATAATTATGAGTTAAGCGAATATGAGATAGTAAGTCATAATTCTGAGATAAGTCATAAATATGAGATACTGTAAGTCACTCTGTTATGAGTATGTTCACAGTCAAGTCAGTTATGAGGGAGTAAGTCATGATTATGAAATGAATTACAATTAGATAAGTCATAATTATGAGTTAAGCGAATATGAGATAGTAAGTCATAATTCTGATATAAGTCATAAATATGAGATACTGTAAGTCACTCTGAGAAGTCATAAATGCAGTATGAGATAGTAAGTCACAAAGCCCTTGTGAGACAAGTCATAGTTATGAGGGAGTAAGTCATGATTATGAAATAAATTACAATTAGATAAGTCATAATTATGAGTTAAGCGAATATGAGATAGTAAGTCATAATTCTGAGATAAGTCATAAATATGAGACACTGTAAGTCATTCTGAGAAGTCATAAATGCAGTATGAGATAGTAAGTCACAAAGCCCTTGTGAGACAAGTCATAGTTATGAGGGAGTAAGTCATGATTATGAAATGAATTACAATTAGATAAGTCATAATTATGAGTTCAGCGAATATGAGATAGTAAGTCATAATTCTGAGATAAGTCATAAATATGAGACACTGTAAGTCATTCTGAGAAGTCATAATTGCAGTATGAGATAGTAAGTCACAAAGCCCTTGTGAGACAAGTCATAGTTATGAGGGAGTAAGTCATGATTATGAAATGAATTACAATTAGATAAGTCATAATTATGTCATAAGCGTAAGTGAGATAGTAAGTCATAATTCTGAGATAAGTCATAAATATGAGATACTGTAAGTCACTCTGAGAAGTCATAAATGCAGTATGAGTCATAGTAAGTATGAGATAGTAAGTCATAATTCTGAATAAGTCATAAATATGAGATACTGTAAGTCACTCTGAGAAGTCATAAATGCAGTATGAGATAGTAAGTCACAAAGCCCTTGTGAGACAAGTCATAGTTATGAGGGAGTAAGTCATGATTATGAAATGAATTACAATTAGATAAGTCATAATTATGAGTTAAGCGAATATGAGATAGTAAGTCATAATTCTGAGATAAGTCATAAATATGAGACACTGTAAGTCATTCTGAGAAGTCATAATTGCAGTATGAGATAGTAAGTCACAAAGCCCTTGTGAGACAAGTCATAGTTATGAGGGAGTAAGTCATGATTATGAAATGAAATACAATTAGATAAGTCATAATTATGAGTTAAGCGAATATGAGATAGTAAGTCATAATTCTGAGATAAGTCATAAATATGAGATACTGTAAGTCACTCTGAGAAGTCATAAATGCAGTATGAGATATTAAGTCACAAAGCCCTTGTGAGACAAGTCATAGTTATGAGGGAGTAAGTCATGATTATGAAATGAATTACAATTAGATAAGTCATAATTATGAGTTAAGCGAATATGAGATAGTAAGTCATAATTCTGAGATAAGTCATAAATATGAGATACTGTAAGTCACTCTGAGAAGTCATAAATGCAGTATGAGATAGTAAGTCACAAAGCCCTTATGAGACAAGTCATAGTTATGAGGGAGTAAGTCATGATTATGAAATGAATTACAATTAGATAAGTCATAATTATGAGTTAAGCGAATATGAGATAGTAAGTCATAATTCTGAGATAAGTCATAAATATGAGACACTGTAAGTCATTCTGAGAAGTCATAAATGCAGTATGAGATAGTAAGTCACAAAGCCCTTATGAGACAAGTCATAGTTATGAGGGAGTAAGTCATGATTATGAAATGAATTACAATTAGATAAGTCATAATTATGAGTTAAGCGAATATGAGATAGTAAGTCATAATTCTGAGATAAGTCATAAATATGAGACACTGTAAGTCATTCTGAGAAGTCATAAATGCAGTATGAGATAGTAAGTCACAAAGCCCTTATGAGACAAGTCATAGTTATGAGGGAGTAAGTCATGATTATGAAATGAATTACAATTAGATAAGTCATAATTCTGAGATAAGTCAGGCTTTTATTTTTCATTTAAAATGTGCCTATAGAATTTTTGCAGACATGTGACTAATATCCCAATAATATCACAAAGTGGTGTGTAAGATGACCTAACCTTATCAGATGTGTTTTCTTGGTGAAAGGGACTCTGTGCCTGGTTTTGAATGTGGCGGTTTTGGCACTGGCACAATGATGTAATGTAATGTTTAGAAGTGGGTGGGCTTCCTATAGCGGACAGATGTCGTGCCATCACATGCAAAAGGTCTACAGAGGTTATATAAGATAAAACCAGAGTTGTAAGTTTTTCCTCCATGTTTGCACATCAGACAGTCCATGGGAACTTTATTAAAATAAGGTGCTGTGAGTGGGGGAACTGTTTACAAAACCCAAGATTGGTCTGAGAAATTTGTCTGGGTTTGTTACTTTATAACATCGTATCTAAAGGAGACTACTGTACATCAATGCATATGTCATTTGCCATCCGTGACAAATCTGTGTGTGCATAGGAAATGACTTTGTTGCTCCCTAATCTAAACATGTAGGATTTTTTTCAGAGATTCAGGAGTCACTAATACTATACTGAAAGATTTGTATATACTTTCCATACGGCTTCTGCTTTAGGTCTGATGCACAGCCGGGGACCCGCCTATGCGTCAGTGTCCAAGAGCTGCTTAGCTGCGTAACAAGTGGCTCAGCCTTGACCTGGGTTTCAGAGGCTCCATCACTCTTGAGTGATCTCTGTGGCAGAGGATATTTTATCTCAGTCGACTCTGAGCTCTCATGGATATACAGTGGCGCATCACCAAAATGTCAGTGTGTGAGAGAAAGAGAGAGAGAGAGAGAGAGAGAGAGAGAGAATATATATTTCTGATTATTTACTTTCCTTTGTAGCTTTATGCAATTCTGAAATCGCAAATATAGAATCAGCCAGTTAATCATAAACTGTAATGAATATAGGCAGAATTGCCATCTAGCGACTCTATAGTTAGCATGAACTATAGGCTAGCTAGCATTACAGGATGAATGATAAATATTTGGTTGCCAGAGTGAGATACATTATACAGTAGCTGATGCTATAGTCAGTTTATCTACTGGTCTGGAAAAAAAAAAACAAACAAACAAAAAAAAACAGGTCCTACAGAAGGTTACCATAAATCAAACCTCAGCCACCTCCAGGTCCTGGGTTCCATTCCAAGTTAAACTTACAGTAAGTGCAGATTTTTAATGACATAAAGCCTGCTACCACGTGTGACATTTCTGGCCGCAAAGCAGAAAATAAACCTTCATTTCATGACTCCCGCTTCCAACAAATCAACTCTGAGACCTGACCGTTCACTCGCCGCCAAATATATCTCACCTCTTGACAGGTGTCAATGTAATGATATAATCAGCGTAATCCACTTCACCTGCCCGTGCTTATGTCGGATCTGAGTGTGTACTGCGGCGATTTAGGCAGATGTACTGTAGCTCTACCTTCTGCATGGAATAATGTGTTTCACAGCACGTAAACAGTTTAAATAAAAAAAGGCGTATAATTACGAGCCGTAAATGAAAAATAATAGCAAAAGGAAACATCATCATCAGACTCAATATGCTTCAAAAAAGAGTTAAGTTTAGTCTAATCTTACACACTAGTCCGTACACATCAGACCGGTGGAATGTGATTGATTTCATTTTGTTTGCCTTTGATTTTTCTCCTTGTAACGGATAAAAAAGTGATTTTGCACGTGTACACCATGTAAAGCTCTGGAGCCTGAGTACGGTGGCCGCGAAGTGCAGAACAAAATGACGAAACCCAAAACAACACAACAAATCGGAAAACACAACGACATTTTGTCAAGAAACAAAACAGAACGGCAGAGAAAACAGAGGAAACGCAACGGCAATTCAGTCAAACCGGAAAAGGTAGGTATCGTTTGCGAATGAAATTCTTCTTGCTGACCTTGAAGAGACGTCTGTCACTCAAAACATACAAGTCGAATTTATTTTTAAAACACAACGTCAGTGTCAGAGTCCACGGCTTGTTCCGCTCCTGTGATGCCACAGTTGGCAAAGACACGCCCAAAACTCTCCCTCACAGTCAGCCCCGATAAATTGGAGGACCCGATAGGTGTTCCTAATAAAGTGGCCGGCCAGTGTATATGCGGACAAGCACAATTTAAAGGCTGCCTTCTTTAAATATTCCACTGGTCTGAAAATCATGTGCAGGCTGAAAAAAAAAAACAAAAAAAAAGAAATCTGCCTCCTTTATGGATTTTTTGGTGTTGCATTGCCATGGCAACAGGCAATCTGTTTCCAGTGGTGTCGTGCTCAGCGAGGCGAAACCCACGACCCAAAAAGTCATGCCTACTCATTATTAATATTCGACGACGCCTAAATATCTGAGAAATTCGCAGTAAGCCGTGGAAGGATTATGCCGGGGAAAAAAAAGGGTCATTTTATTTATTTATTTATTTATTTATTTATTTATTTATTTTGGAAAAGCAAATGAGTTTAAATCACATGGTGCTAAAAGCTGAGTATTGTTGCTTCTGCCAGAGCTGCTCGGTATATTATTTTGTGATGATTGTCATATCATTGTTTTTTCGAGTGGTCAAACCATTCATACTGTACACTTGACCTAAACGAACGCAGACTCTTATATAACCCCGAAACCGCGCGATCAGCGCGTGTCAGCTGGATTGCAAGTGAAATAAGCTTAGTACACATCAGCACAATAATACACATGCAACTATGTGCATTAAAATGACAGTGATACACTAGTTTGTTTAACTATGTTCGTTATGAGGGGCGTTCGAATCAAACCGGGACTTTTGATTGCGCAGAATAAGAGAACGCAGTTACGAGAGTAAAAACGCCCTTTATTTCTCTATATAATCTCCTGCTACACTGATGCACTTACTCCAGTGTTTCACTAGTGCTTTTCACGGTTCTCCCCGTGCTCAGTGGGTTTCCTCGGGGTACTCCGGTTTTTCCTCCCACAGTCCAAAGACGCGAGAGTCGCATCAGCATCCTGCGCTTGACGTCTCCTGTAAATGTCAATCAGTTTTTACGGCTTCATATCTCAGAATTTTCACTGGTCCCAGTTCGACTTGAACGGCCCCTCGTCATCCAAAGGAGACTGCAAAGTGTGCTCTGTGAGAATATCAGCTGCAGGTAATACAGTAATACTGCATAATCCTACAATACAACTAACCTGATTAGAAATGAACGCTAGGCGCTGAGACTTGCGCTCACATACAGAGCCGTTGAATATGAGAGCAGTTCACTTCAGCGAGCACTGAGCAAAAACCAGACCGAGCTAAATAATATGTCAGGAATAATATGATCAGTATGAAAACACAGACATATAAAGGGGTGGAAAATGATGCATTGATTGATGCAATGAGTACTTTAATAGAAACGTAGGATTTTTATCTATAACCATCAGTTCTATGTCAGGCACAAGGCTTCAAATTAAATGCACACACTTCACACACACACACACACACACACACTGTGCTCCATGCCATGCATATTTTTACGAAAGGGCATTCGTGACATTAGAATTCACCTGATGTCCTGTTTCCTAAGTGGCTCAATGTCACTCCGCAGAGCGACGTGACGTCAAACTGCAGATTCATGAGGGGGAAAAATGTGCTCACTTATTACTGTCGTGCTTATAATTCTTACACGGGTAAGTGTGCTGCTGAATTCTCCAATCTGACTGTTCGGTGTTTGTGTTCTGTAACAGGATGTCTAACTGTCGGCCACACACTGTAGTGGTCTGTCACATGGATAAAAAAAAAGAAGAAGAAAAAAAAAAAAGGTAAATCAGACGATGTTTTTTTTTTTTTTTTTTTTTTGGAAGGAGTCTCCAGTACCAGCGCTAACATTTGAGATAAAAGTGTAGAATAATATTTTTCCAACATCATCAAGACAGCTTCCAAAAAAAAAAAAAGAAAAAAAAAAAAAGGTAAATCAGACGATGTTTTTTTTTTTTTTTTTTGGAAGGAGTCTCCAGTACCAGCGCTAACATTTCAAGATAAAAATGTAGAATAATATTTTTCCAACATCATCAAGACAGCTTTTTTTTTTCTTTTTTTTTTTTTACATATTTTTGATTTTGTTAGATGTTTGTTTTTTTCTTTTTGCATTAACTTCAAACGATGGAAAAAAAAAACAAACAACTAAAGATATTGATAATGTTTAAAGCTGCTGTGAGTAAAATTACTGTGGGTGCTAACTTTGTTTCGGTAAATGTTACTATGAATGAATAAATAAAAAAAAACCTTGTAACATTTGTTTGTAAGTTGGTTAAAAGAGCAATTAAAAAAATATATACTGTATAGAAATGAATACGTTATTACTGTACAGAACCGCAGCGCCATTTACAGTACGTTGTTGATTATTTTCTTGTAATAACACAACATGCAGTTCTTCTTCCTCTCGTCTTTGCCAGTAATTACAAAACAACTACCATTAAAGAATGTCACTCTCTTCAATCGTATCGTGCCAGTGATTATTCAAAACCGTTACAGCATGACGAGCCTAGCAGGAAGCGCTGGAAATAAACATTTGCCTTTCCTTCACACAAACCTGAAAGTAAGCGCAAAAGCCAATCGAAGAGAAAAACATTTCCTTTTCGATTAAGCGACTTGTTAACTGTGTGTTTAAATTTCTAATTGCGCTTTACTTTTTATTCCTTCTTTCATTTTCTTTCTTTTCTTTTTTATTTTTCCAGATCCAGCTCAGCACTAAATAAATAGCTGAATAGATAATAGTTAAGCTACGGGTCTGAGGGAACAGATGGGAGCTTTGCCGTATATACAGTATAAACTTATCGACTTATCGTTATTATCGTCATCGCAATAATAATAAAATAAAATAAAATTTAAAAAACAGTATTTTAAACAAACAATGGGAGAAGAAGCACATTGTTGCTGCCTAGGGAAGATGCACGGAGCCGTGCATATGGCGCATATAAAAACAATAAACGAGTGACTGAAGTGTACGCCGTAATAAATGAGTGTGGAGGAATTAAAAGTTTCAAGAGGAACAGGGTTTTAAACCGAAGTTCTTTAAATCGCTGCAAGGAAAGTAAGGGGAAAAAAAAAAAAAAACACAGACACACACATTGTTTTTTTATTTTATTTTATTTCCCAGATGTTTGAAGTAAAACGCTCCACACCTCAAAGTGCGCAATTTAGTTTCCAACATTAATTGCTGCCACCACGAATATCACCATGAGCTACGGGAACGGATTTTTAAAATGTAATATTAAACACTATAATAAGGTTTATAATAAATTTACTCATTTATTTACTCAATGATTCAGGCACCGGTTGCTCAATGGGAGGTGTCTCGCCTGGCTTAAGGAAGTCCCAGGTTTGTTTCCTAGCCAATATACAAACCCAAGACACTGGATGCAGCGCCGATCCAAAACCCGGATAAAACGGGATGGTCGCATTAGGAAGGGCATCTGGCTATTAAAAAATATTAAAAATAATCATTTTAAAAATGTGACATTTACTCAATAATTCATTCTGGCATTTATCCATTTATTTATGTGATCTCAAAAACAAACAAACAAAAAAACAATAAAAACTAATTGCAAAAAAAAAAAAGGATGCAAATATGATTTTATTTTGTTTTGTTATTAATTAGATAATTATTTTATTGTATTTATTGAATAATAAGTGTTTTTATAATTTTAGTCTAAAAGTAAGGTTTAATCTGTGTGTGTGTGTGTGTGTGTGTGTGTGTGTGTGTGTGTGTTTGACAACAATTTATTTTTAAAAAATCTATTGGACTTTAATTTTTTAAATAGTTTTTGGTCAAGTGTTTGTGTCTAGTTGGTCAAAATGAAATAAAATTTATTTTATCATATTGCCTGGGTTGTGCTGAAAAAAGGATATGACACACTATATTGCGCAATCGCTAAACCTTGATATAATCATTAAAACACAGTGATGCAAAAAAAAATTAAATAAAAAAAACCCTAAAGCTGCTCTGATATTTAAGGGTTATTAAGCAAAGTTTAACAGCAACAAGACATCAAAAGCAACAAGTGCATTGGTGATGCGATCTACAAACACCATGAAGTACAGCAGGTCACAGTGATGAACAAGGGAATCAAGGGTTGTTGTTTTTTTTACCTTATATATGTTGTGTCTGTATTGATGGACCCCAGGCATCTTCAAACAGTAAAGAAAAAGTGAGCTGAAGTTTGTCTCTGGCGATGTTTGAAGGCCACGCTGTACTCTGGAAAGTGTAGTTTTCAAGATTTTTGGAAAAAATTACTTTCAAACTTACACAGGCGATCTGTTAATTACAGAATTATTATTCCATATGTTTACACTTTAAAACCATACAGTATATACAGTATAGACCAGAGACACTCTTTTATAGTCCGAGACCTGGAATATACTGTATCTGCGTAAATCAGGGAAGAGAAGCCCTTCAGAGATGTTAGAATCTGGTCATTCAGTACATTCAGGTCATCAGCTGACTTTATCTTATTGCCACCTAACATTGCTGAGCCTAGCCCATCGCTCTGGAGGCAGGGTTATGATCTGGGGTAACGTCTGTTGCTCTGGTCTGGGCGAAACGACCTTATGTGGCAATAAAATGATGCCAAATGATGACCTGAATGTTCTGAATGACCAGTTTATCACATATATGCAATATTCCAGAACTCAAATTGTGATTGTAATGGTTCTGGGAGCACGAGGACATCATTTTCACATATGAACTGGTCACCAGATTGTGTGCTATAATCAAATAAATCTTATATTATGTAACAGAGAAAACATGCATGTTCACTGGAAAAAGTCCTATGTATCCATGAGTTACGACCCTTTCAATTTCAGGTGCCACGCCCCCTTCTTGCATTAACAAATTGCCTCAATGATTTGTGAGGGTTTTCTTCATGTTTTTTTAACAGGATAGAAAGTGGGACAGAAAATTGATATCCTGTCTTACGCTTTCCCATTTTTTCAGATTCTCATGTCTGAGAGGTTGACCTTGGGCTGTAGGGTCAATGTTATTATTATTATTTTTATTATTATTTATTTATTTATATATATATTTTAATTATTTCTTAATTGTTTATTTATTTAATTTATTTATTTATTTATTTATTTTTTATTTATTTATATATATATATTATTTATTTATTTTATTATTTTTTTATTTATGTATTTTTATTGTTATTTTTTATTTATGTATTTTTTTTACTTTTTTTTATAAATTTTCTTATTAATTTGTTATTTATTTATTTATGTATTTATTATTTTTTTATATTTTTTTTATTTTTTATTTTTTTATTTTTTTTATTTATTTATTTATTTATTTGTTGTTATTTTTTTTATTTTTTTTATTTTATTATTTTTTATTTATTTATTTATTATTTATTTATTTATTTATTTTTATTTTTTTATTTTTTATATATTTTTTTATTTTTTATTATTTTTTTTTTTATTTATTTATTTATATTTATATATATATTTTTTATTATTATATATATATTTTTCTTTTTTTTTTTTTTATTTATTTATTTATATTTATTTATTTATTTATTTATATATATATATTTTTTTTATTAATTATTTATCTATTTATTTATTTATTTATTTATATTATTATTATTATTATTATTATTATTTTATTATTATTATTATTTATTTATTTTAATTTATTTTTATTTTATTTTTTATGGGGGGGTTCCAGATTTTCTCCCAAATTTCGTTGTGTACATTTCCCATCTATAATCAGGGCACTTCCCCATAAAGGCTATTACTACCAGTGGTTCTGAACCACGTGACGCCAGCCAACTGCTACTTTTTCGACCTGCTACTGCACCTCAAGCACAGTCTGTAGCAGTGTAATACACATGGTCCAAGACTTCTGACTCAGTGCGCTCACAGTTGCCCGTGATTGGCCGCGATTGATGTGAGAGCCTCCTATCCCTCCCCTCTGAGAGAACTTGGCTGGTCAGCTCTATCCAGGCCCTCAGCTGGAGGCTACAGCACTTGTGAATGATAGGGTGAGGACTTGGACTGCGCCACTCGGGGGGCCATATAAGTCAATGTTTTAGTGTATTATAGGAACTTGGGGAAGACACTATAGGTAAATGCAAAATTAGCCACATTTAACATCATATCTCAGATATATAGCCATCTTGAAATGAGTGCAAGTAAAAAGAAAACCCTGCCATACCACTATCTTTGAGAGCATGGGTGACTGTGTACTGTAGATAGACAGCAATGGTAATGAAATTTACACAACATAAAGATACATACAGTATATTGACCATAGTTGGTGCACATACAGTATAATCATATTCATAATCATCTCTTGAGAAGAAGTTTTTTTTTTTTTGTAGATTTTTCAATTAATAATGGAAATGAATTAACCCCCTATTGAGTGCATACAACAATACATCAATGATAAGGATACTTCAATCATGTCACAATCTGCCTGTCAAAAAAAAAGTTGATAAATGTGAAAATATTAAAACTGACATTAACATTTTTCAAATTTTCTTCAGTCTCTTTATGTGGACTTTTGTCAAAGTCGGTACTTTTGAACGTTTCCTTTGATTCTCTCTGCATCAGAGGGTGAACGATTGGAATATCCTTGCATGCAGCGTCTCTGCACACACTAATGAAACGGAAGACATAGATGTCTGGTACACTGATGAAACAGACGACATGTTGCACTGTTCGTCTCTTGTTGCCGTTCTTCCGCGTATTCCAAAATGCACCCAAAATGCCAGGATTTATCGTAGACAGGCGACATACTTCCGCAGTTGGCCTTCCTCGACCCCGGCATCAACTACATGGCTCTGGACCTTTGACCGTTTGACCTTAGGCATCAGCAGAATTTCACTTCATCGTCGGCGTCCAAGCAGCCGACAGAACGGAGCAGTGGTGTGAGCGAGTTCCTGCGAGTGTTCTAGCGACAGCAGTCCGTTCAGTCGGTTGGAATTTCTCAGCATGTTCAGAGACCTCCTGGCTGAAAACCTGGAGGAATTTGATTGCAGCAAAATTATGAGATGCCCACTCACTCGTACGTTTCACTAGTTGTCAGAATCTGGCCAGATGTGGTTGACAGCTGGTCCTGGCGTAGGCCTATGTCCTGGCCTGTACTGCAATGCAGTGTGATTCTGATTAATCCTGATCCATCAACACACAGTTCAGGATGAAAGATGACTGAACAGTGACACATCATTTGATGTGGTGCTTTACAGCTCATGCATACTGTAGCCAATAGGGGGTTAACATTGCCATGGGAAAGAAAAGAAAAAAAAAACCCTGAATATTTTCTTCTCAAAGGACATTTATATTGAAGGAATTGAGTTGAGATGATTCTATTTGTACCAATTACGGCCCAGATATGTATCGTTAAGCAGGGAAAATGTAATTATCATCGCCATCTATCTGCACAGTCGTCTGGGGGTACAGTAAAGCGGCACCAGCACTCCGGAGTCTGCTAAATCTTCATGCAGGTTTTTGGTAGGCAAATGGGAGTTTTGATTTGTCTTTCTGACCAGCATGAGCAGTTCTCTCTGAGAGTTTTCTTGGTCTTCCAGATCTCATCTTGACCTCCACAGTTCCCCTGAACAACCATCTCTTAATTACAGTACATTTCTCACTGTGGAAACTGCAAGCTGACAACACTTTGCTGTCGTCTTGTAGCCGTCTCCTGCATTGTGAGCACCAAGAACTTTTATTTTCAGAGTCTTACACAGCTGCTCAGAGGAACCCAGGGTTGTTGAGTGTTCGCAAGTGTGTGCACAAGGTTTGAAGAGTCAAAGTATTTGTAAAGCCTTGAAATTGGCATTTTACTAATGACAGCTGTTGGCATGCATCAGATCTAACGAGCTGATTAAGGTCTGAAACCTTGTAAAAAAGAATCTGAGACTCTGGAACTCTTAGGGTGCCCAAACTTTTGCACAGTGCCATAATAATTTTTAACATTTTTGTTCAATCTATGGCATAAGAAGTAACTATGCATCAATGTTCGCTGAAAATATTGTGCATTTTTTTTTTCCGTTTCCAAGAGAGACTGTGTTTAACATCTTTTCAATTAAAGAAAAATCACCAAAAATCTATTTATCAAGGAAGGGGTGCCTAAACTTTTGCATAAGACCGTATGTGTACTGTATACTGCTCAAAAAAATAAAGGGAACACTTAAACAACACAATGTAACTCCAAGTCAATCACACTTCTGTGAAATCGAACTGCCCACTTCGGAACGCTGATTGACAATCAATTTCACATGCTGTTGTGCAAATGAAACAGACAACAGGTGGAAATTATAGGCAATTAGCAAGACACGCCCAATAAAGGAGCGGTTCTGCAGGTGGTGACCACAGACCCACTTCTCAGTTCCTATACTGTCTGGCTGATGCTTTCACTCTACTGGTAACATGAGACGAAGTCTAAACCCACATTTAATTTTTTTATCTATTTTTATCTATCTAAATATTATTATTATTATTATTATTATTATTATTATTATTATTATTATTAATTTTATTATTTAAAATGTATTTTTTTATTTTATTTATTGATTGATTAAATTCATTCTCTTGCTCAAGTATTCTCTCTCTTCATTACACAGTATATACAGTATGTTGTGTGTGTACTGTATACAGTATTTGTAGCAAAAAATTGATTAAAAAAACTCCAGTAAACTTCTGTTGGCAACAATCAGACAGCGCATCATTCGTGGCTCACATCCTAAAACATTTTTTTATTTTTTTTTTTTTATGAGGGAATATGAGAGCTTGTTGACGGATGGACAAAGTGTATTGAAAAGCGAAGAGATTATGTAGAAAAATAATGTTTTTTTTTTTTTTGTATTTTCTAATAATTTAATGAAATGAATAAATTCTACCACCGGAGGGATCATTTTTCACTCCCTAAATTTTTTTAAAAGGAAAAATAACTTAAAATTAAAAGTGTTTTTTTTTTTTATTAAAAATAAAAAAAATTAATATTTTTAAAGCAAAAAAAATAAAATAAAAAAATAATAATAATTAAAAGTGGCTACGTGATGATTACAATAAATGTTAAAAGTCAAAAATCTCTTTATCGCTCTTTTCATCTCATTTTTTATGTCTTTCTCTCTCTATCCATCAGTTTATTTCTCTTTACTGGTCCTTCTGTTCTGATGCTGTTCTCTGTATTCACACACACACACACACACACACACACCATGCTAATTTATTCCTAGTGATGAAGAACAAAACGAGCAAATAAAAAAAAATGGTGTATACATGAAACGCTTCAGGCAACGAGTCTTATTACAGATTAGAGTAAATACGAACGAGCCGTGTTCGCTAACTCACACTGGGCCCGAGCGTCTTCCGCTGTTAGGAGTGAAGGGTTCGAACAGCGAATAATCCGGTTTTAATGGCAGACTTGAGGAATATGCAGGACATGACTGATGATCCCAAAGGCTTCAACATGGAGTCAATTAAAGCCAACAGAAAGCATTAACAGATAATTCATCCTGTGTGATTGAAGCTGCTTTAAGAGACTGGAGCCAATTAGAGTTTGTTCTACAGATAAGCAAGATAAAGCCAGACCTGTAATTACAATATATATGCTCTTGCTTAATCCGCTTCTTAGATAAAGTGTAATCAGATCGTTAAGCCTGACTTTACCCGACTGGAACTGATACAGGACTGGTTATTTATAGATATTTATTTCTTTATTTATTTATTTATTTTTCTCCCCACTTTAATGCAAGACACTACAGATGAATAGGATAATTTATAATGTAGCTATAATTTAAATCACCGTAAATATTTATTCCCGATGTTCTAAAATATTTTTAAATGTAAAACTATTTCTACATAAAAACTTGTGAAATGTTTTACGCAAATTAGGCATCTCCTTATTGCATACGTGTATATGTGCATATGTAATACAACAACAAAAAAAAAAAACGAAAATATTGTCTTTAGTAGCTGCTGAAAATTATAGTGTAAGGAAAATTTAAAAAGTATACATTTTGAAAAGCAGTAAAATTAGGATTTGTAAGATTGTTGTCGGTCTTTCGGCTGCTCCCGCCAGAGCAGAACATCAAATCCGAACACATTCTGTACAAGCTTGGCACAGGTTTTACGCCGGATGCCCTCCCTGGTGCAACTCATTTTATCCGGGCTTGGGACCGGCAGTGCATCCAGTGGCTGGGGTTTGGTATGGTTTTTAAAAGGTGTTTGAATTTATGTTTTTGCCTTTATGTTATGTAAAAGAACAGTTAATTTTATTTATTTATTTGTTTGTTTGTTTGTTTTGCATAAAATCCACCAAAAAACAAGATTTCATAACGAGAACTTCCTTTGCCCAGGCAGCACCCAAGTGAAAGCCGGACTTATGATGGAATTTCTGGTGAATGACGGCATAAAAGCGATTGACATTTACAGGAGACTTCAAGCACGGCGTGGTGATGATAAACCATTTCAATTGTGAAACCGTTTTAAAGGAGGCTCAACGTTCCGTGAATGACGATCCCGGCTGAGGTGGCTCAGAGCTCAATCCCGTAACCTTTCAGACGCTTTTTTTTTTTTACACGTCTAGAAAGAGCCGATTGGCCGAGCTCTCTCAGAGGGGAGGGATGAGAGGTACTTGGTGCTCCCACATTAATCACGACTCTACAGCCAATCAGGTGCGTCTGTGAGCTCAAGCAAGCGAAAGGGGTGGATAGCGCTGTCCGCCGAGTGTGTTACAACGGTTCGTGAGCGAGCGGTCGGCTGAAGTCACGTGGTTCGGAGGAAATACATCACCTCCTGACCGAGTGATAGTAGTAGCCTTCATGTGGAGCCCCCTAGTGATGGGGAGGAACTGGACACGACAAAGGAAATTAGGGAGAAAATTGGAAAAAAAAAAAAAAAAAAAGAAAAGTTTTTGCCACTCCCTTTGTATAGTCCTGACCTCGATCCAAGCCATTTCCACATATTTGGGCCAATACAGGAGGTCCTGGGAGGCAGTCCTATTATGACGTTGGCGTACTGAGAACTTATAACCTTGATCATATCTAAGCGCTAGTGAAACACTGGGATAAGTGCATCAGTGTAGCGGGGGATTACATAGACAAATAAAGGGAGTTTTCTGTTATTCCACAATGAATGGTCCCGGTTTGACTTGAACACGCTGATTAAGATCCATAATCATGAACAAAAAGATATTTGGGGTTCTGAATATATAAAAAAAAAGAAGAAGAAGAAGAAAACTGTTACAAAGAAAATCAAAGCTATAAATGTTTTATTGTGTTTCAATGTACACTCGACATGGATTTTAATAGGAACACCTGCACACCTGCTTGTTCCTGCATTCAGCCGATCATGCAGCAGCAGTTAAATGCACGCGATCATGCAGCTACAGGGAAAGGTGTTCAGAACGCGCATACTGGTTGGAGTTGACGGAAAGGCTACTACAGTCACACACTGAACCGCAGTTTGAGGCAGATGGAAAACCTCGAGGCAGATGGGAGCAAAATAAAGCAGCAGGGTTTCGCGCGTGTCAGCGAAGAACGGGAATCTGATGCTTCAGTGCTTTTTCCAATCCTTAACCGTCCAATTGTGATGAAAATT
This sequence comes from Clarias magur, assembly GCA_013621035.1. NCBI lineage: Eukaryota > Metazoa > Chordata > Actinopteri > Siluriformes > Clariidae > Clarias > Clarias magur. The sequence goes on from QNUK01000178.1 coordinate 1,264,085, forward strand.
ACAGAAATGAGAAGGCGTCCTAATAAAGCAGCTGGTGAGTGCAGTATATAATGGCGTATAATTCTTGTCATGATTCTTCATAAATGCTCATTAGGGGCAGGTTATAATTATTCTCCGTCTTATGCTCCAAGTAAGTGATGAATCATCTCGTCTGGAAACGTTCCTCCCTCTTTCGAGGCGTAAATTCAGTCCGCCCGACCCTCTTTTAAGTCGCAAGCCTCGAGCCGGAATGGCGTGGACGAAGGCCACGGAGAGAGGAAGGAGTAATCTCCGCTCCGAAAACTGCGGGAGAATTTATTCCTATGTCCCTGCGGTAAGCAATGTGAGACCGCTGACACTTGGAGAGAATTTACTGCCCCTCTCAGCCTTGAAAGAGTTTCTCAGAAGCTCCAAGGTTAAAATGGAAAGCGTTTTGTCTAAATCAGTGTTTCTCAGTGCTGGCTTTCCTTCACTGAACGGCATGGATCTCAAGCTGCTCAAATGCATGCTTTTAATCGATATGAACGATGCGCAGTGAGCCAATGCACCGTGTCAGACGTCTATGCAGTGAAATACGGAATGTTCAAGAAAACCGAACTGCAAAATTCGCCGTATGAACTTTTACCATGGTGTATATTTCTCACGGTACCGCGCTACGAATTTGCTGACATTCTGTAGTAATTCATTGTCGTCCCATGGTACATACTGTACTTTACTACAATGGTACAATGTACTTTAGTCTGATGCTCACCTTGTGTCGTAGTTCGGTACTAAAGAAAAACATGCGCGAAGATACTGTAAAAAATACGTTATACATATTTATGGATATATTTTTACATTAAAGTATCACTGTATTGTACGAAAGTAACATTAATCAAATACTACAGTATGGTTTATGTAGAAGCTCCAGTACTACACTACGTACTAATATATCTAATATAGTACAGTATGTACAAGCTTACAGTACCATATGCTGGGATTTGGTAGCCACTGTGGTACCCGATGTGCATCATGGTATTTCCCTCTACCCTAGTACTCTATAAAGTCCTATACTGTAGGGCCTACCATGGTAATGTCTAAAGTACCATGATAATACCATGCTATATTATGTTACGCACTATAGTTTACCATTGTACATACCATAGTAAAAATTCCTTATGGGTAATGCTTTGGAAAACAGCTATAAATAATAACAATTTGGATTCGAGTCCATAGATTTTCATTCATTCATTTTTTTTTTTCCATTGATTTTTTCGAACATACAGTACATCCTAACTCCATAGGATGCCAAACTTGAACCCCCACTTGAAGAACCCCGAGGTGTGAGCAACAGCGCTAACCCCTGATCTACCAAGCCTGCCCCCGCGTAACCCCCGTCACAAAACCATAGCTGTTATATCCTTTTATCATTACGATGTTTTTCATATGGATATGAATAAAGGCAAGGTTTTTTTTTTGTCTGTATGTTTCCCAGAACTCGCTTCTTTCAACGATATCGTAACGTTCGATAGACCTGATGACCCGAAACCAGTCTACTATGAGTACAGTAAGTAAGTTTGCATGTCTGTCCGGGCAGAATTTGCCACAGCATCATGCAAAACTGGCGGGACAGGATTTGTTCAAACTTTGATTAGATGGTAGTTCGGTAAACCTGCACCATGAATGGAATCAAAATTCCGAGTAGAATCTGGCAGAGTAGATAAGAAACGGCAGGTTTTGACAGCGTCCTGCGCGTGCGTCAAACTGTGGACTGGTTGAAGTTTAACCGGACACCATAACTGAAATCAATCTGTTGAGTAAAAGCGATGTTATAAACGGTTACCTTAATAACCTACTTTAAAATGAGCTACTAAGGCGCGACCGTCTCAGTGTAAACAAACACCTGCACCAATAGATATTAATTAGAAAAGCTAAACTGAGTATTTTTACTGGGATCAGTTCATATTTTCATTTGGCTGAAATAACAGCGCTGAAGTGGTACAAGTGAATTTTAACACGCTGGAGTCGCTTTAGGACAAAACTTTAAAAATCTATTATCTGATCTGTTTTTTTTTTTGTTTTGTTTTTCCCCTCATCTGTGATAATAAGTTAGACAGAGAGTTCTGCCATATACAAACAGACAAACATGTACATGCTTCATCATGAAATAATAATAATAAACGGATTACCTTAAAGCTGATCAGATTATTTGTAGCTTTAAGCGTTTTACTATTTCTACAAACTCTTCAACTGTCAATGACGCATACTAACACTGGTTTTATATATATATATATATACTCTTAGGTGCTGCATTGATGATAAAGAACTCAAACTCCATTACAAAATCATCCAAAAACATTTTTGAACAAAATCCCTCTGAGTCTTTTCCTTCCTCCATCATCTTGTTCTGTAGTAGTTTATAAGACTATGATGTCTGTAATCATGTTAGAAAGTACCACTGCCCCTCCACTGCTTCCAAAGGATTTCTTGAAAATCTCCTGTAAATATCTGGAGAATAAAATGAATCCGTGGGAAATCTGGACAGCATGTTCGCACTGAGACTTTGCTGCTTAGCTTATTCCCATGTCATGAGCCGATCAGATCAGTTTTAATGACGGACGATCATTTCTTCCGTCTCTGTCGAACAGTATCACAGTAATCACTCATGTCCTCGACAGCCTTTCAGTCTCTCGCTCCATGTTAAATATGATTGTGGTTCTGACCGGTGGCTCGGAAGCTCGTGCATCACCTTTCTCAGGTAAGAATCGTTCATCGCGAGTGCTAGAGAATCTCTGATGATGACGGGAAAGCGGGAGCAGCGTTTCAGATCTGCATTGATGTGACTGATGGTCTCTTGGCCGTGTCCTCTGGCCATGTAGACCAGACGCTGTGGCTGTGCTTAGGCCTGTGTCGAATGTAATGTCAGGCAGAGTTTGTTTTGAGATCAGCGAGCAGCTTTGGGCAAAATGTTTTGCCTTTCCAGATGGCCAGAAACAGGTCGGATTAACATGTGAATTTAAATTTGATGCTCTTTTAACGTGTTGGAGAAATGTATAATATTGTATGTATGTATGTATGTATGTATGTATGTATCTATCTATCTACTGTATCTATCTACGGTATCTATTTAGGCAATATATAAGGTCTTTCATCACAGACTTTAAAAAGTTGAATTCTTTCTGTTTATCTTGATGATTCAGCAGGTAGCCTGGCCTTGCCCTTGAAGAACACAATCTGTTACTTCAATGATTTTTTTGCGCTCTATGTTTGTCTGAAAAGCTATTCAGAATTCATATTTGCTTTTCTGCCACCCCATTACGTGCCAAGTCATCATGCATTGGGCAATTTTTTTTTTTCTTCCAAAACCACAACGAGGCAATTTCAATTACAAGAAATGAACAAATGCCTTTTTAACAACAATAACCAACTGAACATTTCACGCCAAGCAAACAACACAGCGTTTAAAAAGAAATAGTTAAGTATTATTATTATATATATATATATATATATATATATATATATATATATATATATATATACACAGTACTGAAGCTGGCACGTTCCCTGAGTTTTTCCAGCAAGATGGTGCACCACCACATTATGGGTGTCAGGTCCGAGCATTCCTAGATGAACAGTTTCCTGAAAAGTGGATTGGTCGTCGTGGGCCAGTTGAATGGCCCCCAAGGTCTCCCGATCTGACCCCCTTAGACTTTTATCTTTGGGGTCATCTGAAGGCAATTGTCTATGGTGTGAAGATACGAGATGTGCAGCACCTGAAACTACGGATACTGGAAGCCTGTGCTGGCATTTCTCCTGCGGCGTTGCTATCAGTGTGTGAAGAGTGGGAGAAGAGGGTTGCATTGACAATCCATCACAATGGGCAGCACATTGAACACATTTTATAAGTGGTCAGAAACTTGTAAATAACTCATGAAAATAACTCTTGTGAAATTCCCAATAAGTTTGATGTGTCACATGACCCTCTTCCTGTTGAAAAAAACAACAGTTGGATCCAAGATGGCCGACTTCCAAATGGCCACCATGGTCACCACCCATCTTGAAAAGTTTGTTTCTCACATATACTAATGTGCCACAAACAGGACGTTAATATCACCAACCATTCCCATTTCATTAAGGTGTATCCATATAAATGGCCCACCCTGTAGATTAAGGAATTCAGCCATGATGATATCAGACCAAGTTTCCCCAAAGCATCACAGATTTTCATTTATCTCCACCTTTCCAAGTCTATTCTGGGAACACTGAGCAAAAAAGCCAGAGAAATCACAACAGATGGGACCCTGGGGCATCGTACAAACACATTAACACTTTCATTCACATCTAGAGGCAATTAGGCATATCCAGTCCAACTAACAGCATGTTTTTGGGAGATGGAAGGAAACTGGTGAATCTGCAGGGACCCAAACAGATGTAGAGAGAGCATACAAACACACAGGAACCTCATCACAGGAAGGAACTCATGACCCCTGAGCTGTGAGATAGCAATTCTACCTGTTGCTTCACTCGCTCACTCATTCATCATATATACCGCTTTATCCTGTGAACAGGGTCGCTCGGGCCTGGAGCCTATCCCAAGGTAGTGTAGCGCAAGGCACACACACTCATTTACACTCTATGAGCAATTTGGGAACGCCAATTAGCCTCACCTGCGTGTCTTTGGACTGTGGGAGGAAACCCGAGTACCCGGAAGAAACCCACCAAGCACGAGGAGAACATGCAAACTCCATGCACACAGAGCTAATCGAACCCGGACACTGGAGGTGTAGGGCGACAGTGCTAACCACTACACCACCGTACCGCCTCATCTTTACTCAGCAGCTTGAAAAAAGAATACAAATAATATAATTTCAGCTCTAATGCTTCTCTTTGCTTTTCCTACATTTTTTAGCTACATTTCCCATGACAACATCAGTTTTTAACTGCAGCGCAAAGGTAAAGTCATTTTCTCTCTCTCTCTCTCTCAAAAAAAAAAAAAAAAAAATACTTTCAACTTAAAGAAAATAGTGACGCTGGGGAGATGTGGGTGGATATAATGATAGATTTATGAGATCGTCGACAAACAAGAAGATTATAGTTTAGCCGACAGTAGGTTGGTTCGGGGGCGGATGCATGTTATATTGTATTATACTTTATTCCTGTATATATTGTATACCTAACTAAAAGCGCATTTAAGTCTCAAAGACGTGCGATCTCTTCCCTCCCTCCTACTGTTTGCACACCAAGACGGCTGCGGGCTGATTTGATTCTGTTCCCTAATTAAACAAAAATAAAAAAAAAATCCCAGAATCGTTCCATTTTCAGCCCACGTCTTTCTAAAGCACAGGCTTCCCGAATCAACATGCTGCGTAAATCCTTCCTAGAGTTTTATCGCGAATGCCTGACACAACAGCATTTCAATTTACAAGTGCTTGTGTCCTGCCAAGATGTGCCAGACAATTTATGAAAGGCTACGTCAATGAAGTGCGCTTGATCCTAAAAGATAAAGACCTCTGACACCGACTGGTTCGAGCTGTCAAGGGAATTATGTAGATTTAGACAGGTTGCTTGTCACTTCCTGTTATGAACCTACACACAAAATATAGCATTTCTATCTGTCATAGAGGTGCTAAAGGGTGTCCTAAGGTTCTCGAATAGCAACACATAGCGTCCAGAATTTCTTTTTAAAAAGAAGGTTAAAATAAGGAGTCTGCTCAATGCAGACTGAGTTCGTTGAGAGCAAGTCCCTGACCTATAGAGGATTTCTCTTTAGTTTGTGACATTTTTATGATGAGACACCTTTTTTGGTCGTGCTCCAAGGAACAGAAGATACTGACGCTTTGCCAAATTCGACAATTACGGTGCCAGTTATGTCACCAAGGCGCTGGTCCAGGATTATAAGGCTGGATGAAAGGTAGTAAAAGAAATTGGCTGAGGTTCGGAGGATTTGTCAGAGAAGTCTTTAAATTCTTTACACATTGCAGCAAATTGTGAGAACATCCCGAGCAACCATGACATTGCGACCAGATTCCACAAGAGCTTCTTTCCCGGAGGCAGTCGGATCTCTCAACACACTGATGCATCCCAAGTCACCAAGAAGCAAGATCAGTAAAGCCACTGCATTTGTACCCATGAACATCTGGCAAGTGGAATGTCTCATCTCTGAAAATCAATCGACAATCGATCACCAACGCCACTTTAACGCTACATTAAAGGCACTCGACTGGCAGTTATTGCCGTAGTTATCCCCCATACAGTCCTGATCTCGCTCCAAGCCACTTCCACATGTTTGGGAGGCAGGCGTTTCAGACATGACGCAGGCAGTCTGATCGTGCTGAGAACACGTTCTACCTTGACGGTGTCCAAGCGTCAATCATCCAACATAACCATGTTCCGTTATTCTGCACAATCAAACGTCCCACTTGTACATGAGCGGGACTAATTGAAATCCGAGTCAATTATGACTCGGTCCAATGAAACACCTCCAAGTCCAAGCACCTTCCACTTTTCAACCCCCAACTGTCACCTGCAAATCAGTGAGTCTGTTGAACCGTCTCCTATACTGTATCTGTACAGCACTTTTACGCTGAAGTCTGTCTGGTATGCTGTCCATGGTGCTGAACATGGAATCCTGCCTGCCTGCTCACTTCTCACACCCCTGCAACTGTACAGATGGGGAACTCGATAAGTAGAAGACAATAACGGGAGTGCAACTGGTTGGGAATGCGAGCGATTTCCCCTTCGACGAGGAGAGTGTCCACGATGAGGAGACTATAGGGTTGCTGATGTCCCCTGAACTCTGCTGCTCAAGACAGAGAGAGAGAGAGAGAGAGAGACAAAGCGACAGACGGAGAGAGAGAGAGATCGATTAATTGTTAGAGACACCAGCAATAGGTACCGTGACTTTTCAGAGACACCAAAAAGAAAGACAGAGGTGGAACTAAATAGATACAGAGCGGGAAAGTAACTGGGATAAATACGTGGTGACAAACACAATTACAGAACCGTCTGCACTTATAAACTAGACGAGTCAGCTGGCATTCAGACTGTAAGCCGAGAAACAAAAAACGCCATCCCTGTATGTTCATTTGAAGGTCATCTCGTTCAACAAAGCTGAAGTTTAATACTTTGCTTGTCAGGTATCTGCCCAAGAGGCTGTTAAAACCTGCTCTGAGTGTCAAAGTTCATTTACGTACTACACACGCTTGGTGATATGTCCTGAACATTTGAACCCTGACAGGCTTGCAAAAAAAACAAACAAACAAACAAACAAAAAAAACCTTCAGTTTGCACATTTTTCCTTGCCGGTGGTCATCAAGCAGGGCTATTTATTAAGTGTTCGAATCCCTCTTAATGTAATAAACAACTGCCATGGAGGAAAATTCCATTTCCAGGTTCCGTTAGCGTGATTTACAGTACGCCGCCGCTGAGGTTGACGTCGGCCATTTTCTTCCAAATAGGAAAACATAATTATCCTATATAGGGAAAGATGATTAAAGATCATGCGGTGGCAGTGCAGGATCAGCGGTGTATGATGGTAAATGGTGACGGATGGAGGGTGTACGGTACGCAGGGCGGGAAAGAGGGAGTGATTGATGTCGGAGGTAATTACTTGTGTTTGATATAAAGGCCTTTGTGGCATGCTACATGCAGGAAGGATTTCGCTCGCTGCTCCGTTCGCAGCGATGTTTTCGCCCCACAGCGAGAGCACAGTGCCTAAGAGTGTAATAACTGCCAACACGTCGCTGGTTAATTTTCGCTTTGTTGTCTTTTTGGGGAAATCTGGTGCTGACGATGGTGTGAATGCCAAAATAGAAACACGCACACACAAACCTCTGATTGCTTTTAAAAGAAAGGTTTTTTTTTTTTTTTGTAGACATTTGAGTTTTATGAAAAATTGACTTCAGCACTGTGAAGAGTTACTGCAGTACTGATAAAAGTAATAAAGATTAGAAAAAGGTACATTAGAAACAAATATGTACATTTGCGCATTAATTCATTTGAATACCATGGGGCGTTCGAGTCAAACCGGGACGTTTATTGTGCAGAACGGTAATATTGCGTCCCTGGGGAACGCTGGCCTCCGGGGGAACTCCTTTAATGCGGAAATGGCTTGGAGAAGACGGGGTATGGGGGATTGTGCATTGGGTGCATCCTGGAGTGTGCAAGTGCTGTCGCAGAATAATTGCGTGTACAATTCCCACAGACATACAGTATGCATCTCTTCCAGGTTGGTAGCAAGCAATTTGTCAATAACTGCATGGAGCCTGTAGCGATCTGATTTCCCTTCAGGTAACCGTTTTGGTCCAAGCACCTGCAAAGTCCTCAGTCCCCAAGTGTCACATACAAATTAGCGCAAAAATAAATATCAATAAGGGACCACCAGAAGAAGAAAAGTGTTTACCTTTCATCTGAGGAATGCTTGTTAAGATTGTAAGTCCCACGAGTGCCACAGCCACCCACTTGGAAGTGAAGTAATCACATTGTCTCTCTCTCAATCTCTCTATTTTAACAATCAATCAATCAATCAATCAATCAATCATGTCACAATGACCCTAACCAATTGATGGTAGCTGTGAACCAGTGCATGCAAAAGGTGGTGGATAGCGCATTCCTCTGTGTGGGGGAATCAAAGAAGCAGTATTTAAATGTGTATAATTTTTAAAAAGTGTTTTTAATTTTTTTTTATTTATTTTTTTATGAACTTTCCCCAAGAATATTAATCGCCCCATTTTCTTCTTATACACCTGAAATGTGAACATAAAAATACAGACTAAACCATCGTCACCTTTGACTACGCCGCGGTTTTAATGACTGATTTATTTCCATACAGTTTTTGACAGATGCACGGTACATACAGCACTGTGCAGAAGTCTTTGACCACCCTGGGTCCTTCATATTTTGCTTCCAAAGAGCCAGACCTTTAATGTAGTCCTAAAGAATAGCTCTTCAGGTTTCAGCTCACATTTGTGGCAAGTTTGTCTCTGATTTTCAGTCAAGTCTCGGTACCTACAAAGAAAAATTGTTTGTTTGTTAAAACATAAAGTGACCGGCAAATCATTTAAGTTTAAAACAAGTATCTAACTTAAGGCATGAACCAGTAAGAAACAGCTGCGGATGATGACAGAGGATCAGGCCGGTGATTAATACACTGCTGATGCTGACTGCTGATTGGTTGGAAGAGATGAGAGGGGAAGTGATGTCGCTGCTGAAGTTGTTACATAAACAACCATTTTTTTTTTTTTTTTTTTTAAACTGTATCCGCTCTAAACACTTTACAGCCGGTCGCAGTAAAACGTTACTTCCCATTTCTTTAATTGACATTATTTAAGATGAAGAAATAAGACGTGGTCTAATACTTTTGCACGCTACTGTATCGTATACTATTGCTTATACTTGGTGCCATCTGAAGCATTTTTTTTTTTTTACACCCTCTCAAAATGTCAGATCCTCCAACGCTGGAGCTCCGTTAGCCGTTTCTGACTGAAATACAAAATGCGCTTCCGTTGTGCTTTTATTTGCTAAGCTAACCTAGTGCTTAGCAACCCAGCTGAAATCACACTTATACTTTGAATTCAGTTTGAAAACGAGCACTCAAGGCTTTTCCATGAACACACTTGTACATCATTTTTTTCTCTCTCATTTATAGATCACTACATGAGCAGAAATAGAAAAAAAACTATTATCCTTTTTTTTTTTTTTTTTGTGCACTTTACTGTTGTATAATGTTGTGCCGGGTCACGTCGTTTCGATTGCGCCTTGAAGCATTTGAGGAAGCAATGGACTTTCGGGATCAGAACAAGAAAGGAGGCTAAAATAACAAGCTTGCTTGGTGCAAAGTGAACATAGGGAGAGTGTGCGTGTATGTGTCGTGTTAAGGGCAGAAACACTTTCAGGCACGCTGTTATAGGAAACGAATCAAGGACGCAGTGGTGTGATGTGGGTCCGTGAGAGGCAGAGTTACTTTTACAGCGTGTGAAAGCCAAGTGTTTGGTTCCTCTTACGTCACATCAGTTTGGTAATGGAGTCAAATTTGATAACATTATTTCTTTAGAATGAAAAATAATTAATAGCATGGAAAATGAACGTGGCTTACCAGCCTGTCTCTTAACATTAATAGTCCACCAGGGTCCAGCTCCTTTTCCCACTCTCGGAGTCTAGCGTGTTCTCCGCGTGCTTGGTGGGTTTCATCCAGGTTCTCCGGTCTCCTCCCACAGTCCAAAGACATGCAGATTACACTAACTGGTGTTCCCAAATTGCCTGTAGTGAGTAAATGCACATGTGAATGTTGACCAGAGGTCCTACCACAATTTCTCTCTCTCTCTTCGAGAATAAATACAATGGTGATCACCATTGGCCTTCACGGTTCCTAGTTGGACTACAGAGGTCCCTAGATGGATGGATAGATGGATTCTCTATAATACATTCTGTAAATTGCTCATGGAAGGCCTGGAGCCTATCCCGGTGGACGCTGGGCATGAGGCGGGGTACTGGTTGATCCGAGTGCCAATCCATGCCAGGTCACAAGCACACACACATTCATTTACACATACACACCACAGGTCTCCTATGCATTTCTTTGGACTGTAGGAGGTAACCTGGATGAAACCCACCAAGCATGGGGAGAACATGAAAACTCCACACACACAGTGGTATGGAATGGACGTTTTTAGAGGTGGGTCACACGGACCCACGGTGAGACTCGAACCCTTGACCCTGGAGATGCAAGGCGCCATTCCGCCACCATCCATCTCCTTATGAATAAATTAGCCACGTCATTAATTAGATAATTCATTCATCTGTAGAACTGCGCCCCTGAGAATGGTCCGAATAATGAAATTTATCTTCCGATAATCATTAAAAAAAAAAAAAAATGGTCATGACCAGTAACAATATAAGATATGGGAGGAATAAATGACTCTTTCGACTGCTCTTCGTATCGCCCCACCCCATCGTTGATCGCTTTCCTACAACAGCGTGCCACATCGTGTCTCGTTTCTTACTCCTCATCGCGGTGTCGAAAATGGATTCTGAACAGAACGTGACAAAGAGCCAAGGGAAAGATTGATATAGACAGACAAAAAGAGTAAATAACGCTGTTTGATTTCTCAGCCTTTCTCGAGAAAAGCACAAAAGAAACGATGCAGCAGTTTTTCAGAGAAGGCGCCGTGATGAAGCGTTTCAGATAGCACGACATCCCACGCTGACTCGCTGACGGATGCACACACACACACACACACACACACACACACACACACACCGCATACAGGCGGCCTTCCTTTTTAAACACCTTCAGGTTTTTTTTTGTTTTTTTCGTTTTTGTTTTGTTTTGGTTTATTCGGATTTCGGATTTGGCGTTCGACATCAGGGTCTATATCATCCGAGGTTTATGGTGGTGATTTTCCCTTAATGTTTTTCAGTGGGACTGAGTTTCTGGCTTTTCAGGACATTTACAAAGCTGATAAAATGCATCCTGAGTCTTATGTATTTCTGTTCTTATTTCCATACTGCTGTTTTCACATGGACTCTTAAACCTCACTTTTAAGAGAAAACCCGTGATTTGTGACTATTCGTGCAGTTATATGATAAACTGATTCGGTCATGTTGGTGCAATGTGTAAAATCCTGCAGATACACATAAAGAGTTGCAGTTCGTGTTCATTCCACCCAAACGTGAGGATAAGGGATGCACGTGACAGCAGTGGCTGTGGTTGTTTGTTACAGGTTTGATATTTCAGAAACTGCTGATTTCCTGGGATTCTCTCTCTCTCTCTCTCTCCCACAAACAGATTCTTGAGTTTCTACAGATTATCGTTTCTACAGCACCGCTTCTGTGATCTCCTTATTGAGCGAGGTCAGAGGAAAATACTGCAGCTTGATCATGCGACAATTCAAATAATCACACTGAACTTTTAGTCAGTGGAATGAAAACAGCAGGACACCACACGTGGGGACACAACGGACAGACGAGGACATGAAACTACGTAAGGTTACTCTAGGTGGCAGTTTAAGACTGGGCTAAAGGCTCAGACAAACTCTGTTCAAAAGCTAACATTAGCTAAACTTAGATGCGAAGACAAAGTTGTCCCATAAACTACTGTATAAGCACTTAATAATGCAATGTAGCGGAGGAACGGTCGGTCCAATACGCGTCACTCCTCAAAACTCAATCCCGGCCATCTTTTGCAGGAACGTTTGGCTGTCGAAACATTGTGGTGATGTTCATTTGGCAAGATAACGGACACTGGGACAAGTCTGGTATTGGGGTGTTTGATGGTTAAGGCTGTCAGAAGGTTGGGGGTTCAAGCCCTTCGAGCAAGGCCCTTAAACCCTCTCTGCTCCTGGGGCGTTGTAACACGGCTGACCCTAACCTCTGACCCCAGCTTCCTAACTGGGATATGCGGGGGAAAAGAAAAAACCCTGTCCTGTAAGGTACACGTGACAAATAGTTGAATTATTATTATATACTGAAAGTTAGAATTACTTTGTTGAAACCGGATGAGAACATTGGCTAATGTCCCAAAACAACATAATGTTCCAAAAAAATCACTTTAAAATAATATTAATACCAAAGCGATCGCCTGAGCGGGACTCAAGCCCTGGTCACTGGCCTGTAGTTGGAGCGCTGCATGCTGACCAATGGGGAACTAGAGAACATGCTGTTGATGCATGTACAGTAAACATGTGCACGTTGCTACGAATGCCACAAACACCATATTACGGTAAAGGAGCTAGAACGCACCCCGACGTTAAGCTTCGAGGTAACGGTACAACACTAAGAGATGAGATGCACAAGCCGTGTGTGGGAAGCTGGTGTGTCGTTCCCAAGCTCCAATCAAAATCCTAAACCGTGTTAGAAGCACGGAGATGGTCAGATGTTGTGAGAGTTGATGTTAGCCGGCATCAATTTCTCCAATCAATTAAAGATGAACGTGTTGCTATTTTGAGGTTGTATTTCCAAAAATCGTGTTCAAGAACATCGTATCAATGTGCTGAAAACTGGACTACTGTACAACGCTCAGCTAATCCTGGCTTTCCTTCTGAGGTTTCCTCTTTGGGCTCTGTTGTACAGTAGCTGCTGTTGATACTTGGCTTTAACATGATCAACAGGTGTCTTCATCAGCGGGTCAGCAGATGTTTATGGATTAGTGCCAAATAAGAAAGCATCGTTTTGATTTACCAAGATTTCTTTTTAAACCCTATTTCTTAGTATCATGAATGCCAATGGGATTGTATATCGAGGGGGAAAATACAGTGCAGTGCATACTTGCTAATCCTAATCTTTGTGTTGTTCTCTTCTTTCATGTCCATACTCTGGGGTGGGCCTTGATATACAGTATAATAGCAGTTTGTTACCTTGTTAGCAGTTCATTAACTTGTTAACCTCAGTAGTTCTGTGTTGGCTTATTAACAACAGAAGCAGCTTTTGAGCTTATTAGCAGAAGAAGCAAATTTTTTTTTTTTTTTTTTAATCATTAAAACTATACTATTCTCCATATTTCACTAGTCCACTAAAAGCTACTTCTTTGATTTGTTATAGCATCCGGTCATTTCTTGGATAATCTTATGAAAATGAAAAACTTTTTTTTTTTTCTTTCTTGGAAGTAAAAGTGTTTAATCATTTAATTGTAATATAACTCAGTTAAATAATAAACGCACCATAATTTAGTAATCAAGTTTGCCTGAATGAACAACCACAACCTTGTTAAATGAAAAATGCATCCATATAAATAAAAGGAAGGTTCTGTCTGTACATTGGTCAGACATTGGTCGCTCTTTCAATGATATTTTACATTTCATCCATTGGAGGACCCCAAAAAATGCATTTAAAAAATAAAAATAAATAAATAAAACTGTTACAGTATTTAGATATCTGCCAATCAAAATGTGGAGTAAAAGCGATATTATGAACAGTTATAATATGTTCCGGATTTAATAATCTCGTTTAAAATAAAAAGCTATTATTAAGCTCAATGTACAAACACCTGCTGCAATAGATATCAATTCGAAAAAGCTAAACTGAATATTCTTACTGGGATTATTTTATTTTTTCACTGAAGAAACAACAGAGCTGAAGTGGTGTTAGTGAATTTGTTTTAAGCTCAAGACAAAACCTAATCTTTATCTGATCCGTTTTCCCATTAACGAACAGGGAGTGTATTTAACTTAGTGTAAACAAGGAGCTCAACCTTACAGAATGTGATTTCTGTGTATTAATAAGTTAGACAGAAAGTTCTGCTGTACAGAAAGACAGACAGACAAACATGTACATGAGCTTCAACCTGAAATAATAATAATATATAATAACACATATTATTATATCATGGATCATCAGATTATTTTTAGGTTTAACCTTTTAACAGTTTCTACACTCTCTTCTCCCGTCACTGATGGGTATTATGAACTATAAAATGAAGATACGGCTGATATGCATGACCGGAGGTTTAGGAATTGTTGAACTTCTGAATGTGTTGAAAATCTAACCGGACGTTCATTTGTTTTCTCATCTAAGGCACACATCAGTGAATATCAATAATCTGACCTCAGTCAAGATGATCTTGTATATTCTGCTTTCATTATGTGAAGTTAAATGAAATTTCCCAACGTGCACATTTTCATTTCAGCGAAACACCGTACCATTCTCCATTATGTACTTTCAAGCTTAGTGTTTTTGGACGGCCGTGGTCGCTCTCTGGACATTTCGCTATTTACCTAAACAGGAAAAGGGCATCTGTGTACACAGCACGAGTGAAATTGGCGTGCTGACTACATTAGCATTATCTGTGCTGATGATGCGAAGCCTGTGAAATTCTATGAACGAGGCTGTTAGACACACCGGATCTTCGAAAGCTTAAAATTAGAAATGAAAGGCTGATTCATTCATGAAAAAACTAAAAAAAAAAAAAAAAAACTTTTCCAATTTTTTTATCAAACTTTTTTATATATTTTTTTTATTTGCCTCAAATGGGATTGTAATAAAACCATTTTAGCTAATTTAGCTGATATAACTAATATCAAATACATTTCTAGAAATGACAAAGACAGCTTTTTATATATTTGAACAAATTGACTGTAACATGAATATATTTGGCACGAGGTTACTTTTACAATGATATAATGATTTTACAAACTGTTTTTGATGCTTTGATGGTTTTGCTTTGGTCTTGTTTTTTTTTTTTTTGTTTTTTTAGTGGCAGCAATTTGGAACAAAGAAGAAAGAGTTTGTTGAAGATCATGACTAATAATAATAATAATAATAATAATAATAATAATAATAATAAAACTTCAGTTTACACAATCAGCCTTTTTCTTCTGTTCAGGCTATTACACCACATTCTTGTTTCATAACAGTATTATTATTTTCTTCCCAGGTTAACATTGCACCTTTCTCATATAACACCTGCCTTTCATCAAGTGCCTTTTTCTTTCAGTATCTGTTTGCAGTATTTGCGATTGTGTTACTGTATATCTGGTGTCTTTAAAACTGTATATCTGGTGTCTGGTGAGAGAACTGTGCAAGAATTCCGATGTACTGTACAGTTCCTGTAATCTCTGCACATGGCAAATAAAGATAAGTTCAAGTTCAAGATCAGTTTAATTTCACGTTTTTGAGGACATCAGTACAGAAAAGCCCTGGTTAAGGTCCGATCAGCCATCAGTCATCTGCCTGTGGAGTTATGTTAACAGATTTCAAATATCCCACGTAGCAGACGTAACCAGGTGACCCAAACACGAAGTATATCAATGTTCAACTAAATTGTTTTGCTCTAGACATCGTCACCTGCTGACAATAATTTGTATAAATTTTATCTATATTATATTATATTATATTATATTATATTATACATATAATATAGTGGATTAGTGGTTAGCACTGTTGCCTTGCACCTCTAAGGTCCAGGTTCGATTCCCGCCTTGAGTCTTGGAGATTGCATGTTCTCTCTGCGCTTGGTGGGTTTCCTCTGAGTTCTCCAGTTTCCTCCCACAGACATGCAGATTAGGCTAACTGGTGTTTTCAAATATATACAATAAATAAATACAATGAATCACCAGCAGCCTCGTCCCTAGCTGGAGTAATATATAGATTTATATTATATTATATTACAGTGGAACCTCAGATTGTGATTAACTCGGTTTACGAGTGTTCCGCAAGACGAGCAAAGATTTTTTTATAAATTTTGACTTGAAAAACGAGCATGTCTTGGTTTACGAGTGTCATGTTTTTTGACACCGACACACACATACACACTCTCTCACCTTTACGCCCCCATCCCTTATCCCCCGGCTTCATCCAAACACACACACAATATGCTCTACAAAGAAAACGATTCTTTAAGGTAAGGTGATGGTTCATTTGTTTGTTTGTTTGTTTTACTTTACAGCAATGATTCCACACACACACACACACACACACACACACACACACACACACACACACACACACAAAAATACATGGAAATGGAAACACTTATCTGTTGGGATTTATTTTAACTTTTTTTTAAAGGTAAAGTGCAGCTTAATTTGTTTTATTTTTTCTTTATATATTGTATTAATTATTTTTCTGTATTTATTTTTTGGGGCTGTGGAACGAATTATTTGAGTTTTCATTATTTCTTATTTGGTTTACGAGTGTTTTGGATTACGAGCCCGCTTCTTGAACGAATTATGCTCATAATCCAAGGTTCCACTGTACATTATTATTTCCTGTAATATGGTGTTTGTGGTGTCTGCGGACAATAAATACATATATAAACATTTTTCATCCCTTACTGTAGTCAGCACATGGTTGCAATCAACATACAGTGCAATCAAGTCTAACTCAAGGAAAATAATACTTTAAAATTAATAAAACTTATATTTTTAATATTTTATATTTTTAATCACCTAAAGCATGCTGTCAAACTCAAACATAAAACAAAATGTAATAAAATATGTTCCTGGGTGCAGAACAGAAAACAAACTTTAATTACGTTATGACCAGATCAAAATGTCCATGGTGGGGAAATACTGCAAAGATTTGCATTTTAAATAATAAAGTGTGTGTGTGTGTGTATGTGTGTGATGTTTGGATTATCAAACCTGGTGTTTGGGAAAAAGTGCCCAATATGGTTTTAAATGTAAGCCAGTTAATGCAGTCTGTTCTTGCATATAGTTTTACTGTTGTAGCATTTAGTTTAATAAATACATCTCAAAATGTTTTAAAGTAATCATTGATTTAGCACCGGCTGCACCCTTAGTGCCGGTCCCGGGCCCAGATAAAAACAGGAAGGCATCCGGTGTAGAACCCGTGCCAAAATCGAAATGTGCGATCGAATGATCCGCTGTGGCAACCCCTAATGGGAGCAGATGAAACAACAACAACATTTATTTAGTTCTCTGGCTTCGATGTTTAATTATGTGAGACCAAACCAAACAAACAGCAAACAGAGTAATAGTTGGGAATCAGATCGGAATAAAAAAAACAACAACAAAAAAAACATACTTCTAAATTCCTAAGGTTGGAAAAACAGCGATGCATTTGACGCATGTCGATCCAAGTCTCCAGAAAACCTGGCATTAATGCAGTGCCACGAGCTCCGAGCTTTGGCACGGTTCGCACCTGGCGGTTCGGCTCAGCCGCTCTCATCTACAAACACGGCGACATCCCAAAACACATAGTGTGTTTGATTCGTTTCCAGCAGGCGAATCAATTCAAAAAAAAGAGTTGAACTGCTTCCTTACTATACTGTAATTATACAACATTATGGTTCACTTGGTAATGGCACTGGGATCACGCGTCTCATGTGCACATGGAGTGGTGCTCATAACTTCAACTTCAAGAGCCTGAACACACCAGGGTTCCGTTTAAATAGACTTAACGTCTGCACAATAAGATGAGATCAAATAAAAGATTAACTTATTAATCAGCATCTGCAAAGCATCGCCAAACCTTGCAGTTGAAAACCGCGCTCATGTTCTTGAGCGCATCATGTAGCATCATAACTCTGGGGCATTGAGGCACAGTTGAGGGGCAGCGGCGGAGTTTTAGAACTTATGTGAGTCACCTAATAAATGTCAGTGATCACCTGGGATCAACTTGTGAATGTTAATAAGAGGTACCCTCCGACGGTTCATTAAAGGTCATTTGTGATGACTGGAAAAAAAAAAAAAGGTACAGCATCTTTTAAATACTGAATAGAAACAAATAAATGGGTTAGGTTGCTTAGTCGTGTCACACCCCCAGGGTTTGGGTTCAAATCTCCACAGGCTGTGTGTGTGTGTGGGTGTGTGTGGGTGTGTGTGTGTGTGTGTGTGTGTGTGTGTGTGTGTGTGTGTGTGTGGGTGTGTGTGTGTGTGTGTGGTTTGAATGTTCTCCCCAGTCTGCTCTGGTTAAATGCAGTTTAGGCTGATTGGTGTTTCCAAATTGCCCTTTGTGTGTGATTGAGTATGTGAGTGTGTGCTTGTGTTCTGCAAATGAGTTGGCATATTATACGCAGTATTGTGATGATGGATTTTTTTGGATTGTTTTGGTGGCAGCAATTTGTTACACTACGATTTACATAAATAATAATACCCATAGGGGTGTGGATATTACTGCATCTTATGCCAGATGACTGAGGATTTAAACCTAGTGTAGCATTTCTGGAAACTGCTATGACATTTGTGACTGACATTCATGGGCCATTAAAGGTCCCGTATTTGACGATTTCTTTAACAGGTCTCAGAGCTTCCTCAAAGTGTGTGTTTTAATGCTCCAGTTGAATATGAAGTTTTTCATGACTTTTTTTTTAAACTCTCTTTGTTTCCCTCCCCCTCCAAATGTACCATTTTGGTGTCTATGTAAATGAGCTACTGCTGAGCCACACCCCTCCAGAGAACAGCAGGGCGGAGAATCAAGGCAGGGGAAGGGGTATATATATATAATCACAATAGGGAGAAAATCTAATTGGCCTGTTTACACATACACACACACACACACACACACACACACACACACACACACACACACACACAGCTGAACAATCTGAATGTCAATGACGAAAAAGTGAATGAAGGGTGTTCAAGTCAAACCGGGACTGGTGAATGAAGGAGTAAAATGTGATCGACATTTAGAGAAGATCTTAAGTACAGTATGGCGATGAGACTCTTAGCTACAGTAACACATTTGAATGGTGCAAAAGTTTTATAAAAAAAAAAAGGCTGTGTGTCTGTGAATGACGATCCCAGCTGTGGTGGCTTGGAGCCCGATGCAGTTGTTCCCATGAACATTCAGCAAGCAGAACACCTGATCGAAGAGCCACATCTGTCTGTGGGAACTGTACAGTACACACATTCATTCACCAACACCACTTGCACGTTACAGAAACTCAGCTGGGAGTTATTACCACATCCCCAAAACAGTCCTAGCCATTTCCACATGTTTGGGCCATTTAAGGGATTCCTGGGAGGCCAGGATTTCAGACGTGAAGCACGCAGTCCTAACGAAATCTTTCTACCTTGATGGTATTTGAGTATTAGATTTCTGTATTCAATTCATAGAGAAATAAAGGGATTTTTTTTTTTACTCTAATAATTGTGTTCTGTTATTGAGTACAGTTAAAAGTCCCGGTTTGACTTGAACACCCCTTATATGTAATTATGTATTATTATTATTATTATTATTATTATTATAATGATAAGAAGTATTTCTTTCTCTCTTTCCAGTCTCCACATCAGCGTGTTCAGCACTTCTAATCCACTTGCTGCTAAAATTCACTTTCTTAAGCCTAAAAATGGTGCCAAGCAGACAACACCAATCCCCCCAAAAAAAAAAAAAACTCCCATCACTATATTTTCACCTGGTCTAAAACCGAGCATAAACCCGACCATATGTTCGTCTCAGCTATGTTCTGTAATCCAATTTTTCATTGACAGAACTTATTACGTCTCGCAATCAATAACCTCTCCCGCTCCAAACCGCCCGTATATATCGAGTTGATCTGGGTTGGTGAGTGCAGCGCACAAACTCAGACTCTAAATATCGCATTCGGCACAGGGCGGCCAGACCCAGCAAGATCAAGGTCGAAAAAGTCTAGTAGAGTGGCTTTAATATTAATGGAAGAATCCTGTGCACCAGCAACCCATTCTGTCTGCACTTCAGCTCTGTGGCTGAAAAGAAAAGGCCATTGTTTCGTGGGTTTTACGCTTCACCTCCATCTTTTTCCGTGTGTCTTATGCTGTTACGTTTTTTTATTATTATTTTTTTTATCCATTCTTCCTTGAGCCATCTCTCACTCCGTTTCTATCACATTCCTCAATTGCACTTGCGTCTCCCAGCAATGCGAACACAATTACAACGATGCAGGAAGACAGAATGAAGCAATGAATTTTGGCTGCTTCTTTGCTTGGCTGAGATGGATGGCTAATCCCATGACGACAGTTTCAGCATCTTTTAGTTTTTAGATCAGTGAATGATACCCTTACTCAGTCACTCGCTCATCGTCTATACCACTTTATCCTGTATACAAGGTCACGGGGGGGCCTGAAGCCTACCCAGGAGAACTAGGGCACTAGGTAGGGTACACCCTGGACTGGTTGACAATCCGGAGAACGTGCAAAGTCTATGCACACAGACCCGAGGCGGGAATTGAACCCTGACCCTGGCGGTCGAATTATTACTTTACATTTGGTAATTGCTTCATCATCCTCAGGGTTGGGATGGATAAAGGACAGAGCCTGTCCTGGGAAGTCCGAATTCAGACATTTATTCATAGCTAGGCGCAATTTATAATCGCCAGTCTCTCTATCTACTGGGATGGTTTGGGGAGGTGAGAGGAATCCAGAGTGCATGTGGTAGACGTGAGGTTCCTCCACCAAGCTACTGTAATAGATTCAGGATCTTGGAAAACTGGAGCAGCCTCAGAATAGAGAACGGCTCATGAGGGACGCCCCCAGGTCAACTCCTGCTTCATCCCATTAGATGGAGCAGCTCTAGGAACATCTAGTCTAGAGAGAGACCCGTATCTCATTGGTACGTACCTTGCAGGAGCTGGAATCTCTGGCTTGGAAAGTTTGGCCCGACCTTAACAGGCTGCTGCAAACCCCACTATTAAAAGTGAAATGAATATGACAGTGAGATTGTGTTCGGTGTGTGTAAATGTCTAACCTCTGGAGAAGTCTCTGTGTTTACAGACCTTAATCAGTTTAGGTGTTAATCTCAGAGCCATCAAGGACAGAGAGCTTCCGTGCCATCTTTATGACATCTCCGAGCAATCTACAAAGACGAGACTTCAGAGATGTGCCGTGGTTAGATCGTCTCTGCAATAGCCAGCCATTACATTGCTCCCTAAATCTCACCTAAGGCAGTTAAGCTTCAGCGAATGCCGCAAATCGTTGGAGATGATGAGGCTGCCTGCGAGTCGGTGAAACAAATCACGGCGCGACGGCAAAGTGGTCTTTCTTAACTAGATTTCAAATGCGTTTTTGCTTTCAGACGCTCGCTGGCTCACTCGCTCACTCGGTCGCTCGCCCTGATCGTATTGTTCTGTTTATAAAATCAATAATAATGAATACAAAGGAGAACATCAAATGATCCAACAAGCTGCAAAGTTTCGTCCATGAACCTTGGTGGAATATCTCAAATATCTCCGACATGAATTTCATCTCGATTCATTTTGGGAGCCAAATGTCAAGTCTTTTCTTCGTCGTTAGTGTAATTAAGCACTTTCAATAATCATCTTGCATGGACCTAATGTACCGTAGTGGTGAGAGAATTGTTGAAAGGCTTTGGAAACAATTACCGTATCCTTATCTACCGTGCCGCTCGTCCAAGCTTGCCCGAACTCGTCGGATCCATTGCACTTGTGCTACGATTTAGACAGAATTTTGTTGGGTTTTTTTTTTTTCCTCCTAAGAAAAGTTAATTCCAGGTTTAAAAAAAAAACGTCAAGGTTGTATTGTGCATGCTGCATTGTATCTCAAAGGCTCTCTTAGTTGGTCCTTTAATATAACAGGGCTGCATTATTGATGCATTTTAAAGGGGCTGTGATTAAGTGTAAGCGGGAGCAGCTGCGAGGCTGCGCTACATCACTCAGGTCTCCTCTCTGGAGAAGCCTGCGAGATTAACGGAAAGAGACCGACTGTCCCCAAAGACGCGAACACACCACCGCGGCTTAATGAACTTGAAATAAAGTGTGCGTGCAGCAGTAATAGGAATATGTTTAAATATTTCAAACCCGATAGCGTGGCCAAACATTTCAACGTAAAAGCATATGGTGTACGGGAGGGATCGCATTAGCCGCTCGCTCTCCTGTCCATCCAACTGGCGTCGTACATGTTTTGTAAGCGTGTGGGAAGCACCTTACTTTCGAGCGTACTACGCTATCCTGTCATGCAGCTTACAAAGATTTATTGGTCGGCGTCAGGAAGCACGTGCTCGACTTCACCCTCTGTAGTTGGTCGCTATTGCGTGACACTGGAGGGCTCGCTACATAGAAGATGGGATTTATTATTATTTTTTTTCCTTCCT
Organism: Clarias magur; assembly: GCA_013621035.1. Lineage (NCBI taxonomy): Eukaryota > Metazoa > Chordata > Actinopteri > Siluriformes > Clariidae > Clarias > Clarias magur. The sequence goes on from QNUK01000178.1 coordinate 1,286,525, forward strand.
GCCTTAAACTCCATCTGTTTCATTTCTTTTCCATCAGAGAACAGCAGAGCTGAGCAACAAGCCGCAGAAGGGTATCTCCTTCTGTGAGGTCACGTTAGGGAAACAAATCTAATTGCTTTTTTTCAGCCTCCTGAGACCTAGACTCCATTGTGTTGTCATTTATTTTTAGCTTTTTTTTGTTGTTGTTGTTGTCTAAATTTTGTATTTTACCCCTGAACATTTTTTTTTTTTTTAAACTGGTAAAACTGGTAAACTGGTTATCGATCACGTCCGTCTCGAGTAAGAGAAATATCCAGGAGAAAAAGACACTAATGAGCGTTCCATATAGTACATAAATACAGCGGTGAGTCAGAAATTATCTGCACTCTGGCTGGAGAATTTATTTTAATTCACTGTTAAAGAGACAAACACGTCAAGCTTTCGTATTCCCTATGAAGAGTATTTCGTAATTTACTGTAGGCTGAGCCTCGATCCACTAAATTCACACTTACGAGGACACACTTACGAGGACAAAGATTCACCACTAAAGTGAATCTTTGTCCTCGTAGGTCTGCTTTCAGGGGACCAAACTTTCAGGGGAAAGTCTGATTAATTGAGATCAGGACTACAGGGAGGACGCTTTAACCCCCCAAATCAAAGTTTCCGCTGAGTGTCCACAGTGTGGACTGAAGTGTGCGGACTTGCATCGTCATGCAAGATCACAAGGCCCATGGATAGCAGTCCTCTGTGTTTAATTCAACGTTGAGGCTTCAGCTTCCCAGAAGGAAAGTGGTGGATTAGGTGGAAAAGGCTCTAGATTGTCGATTTTGGTGATCTGAGGATTTGGGCTGAGCTGGGGCTGGTTAGGAAAATGGGAGGGTTGCGTCGGGAAGGGCAAGACCTGTGCCAAATTGTGTGCCGATCCGATAGTCCGCTGTAGCGACCCCTTGATAGGAGCAGCCAAAATGGAAGGTTTAGGCTTCAGCTCTTCAATAAGCATCTCACTGTTCATTCGTGTACCTTTTTCCTGATAATGTTCCACTGTGAGCATCAAAGTTCCAGCTGATGGTTGACTTTCGAACTTTTTCTCGGTCTGCGATTGAGGATGTTTCCGTTCCATACTCTGCTATTTACTCTCAGGCTCGGTGTGATCAATCCACGTCAACGATAATGATGCCCTTTAAGCAACTTTCACCTTCCATTAAACTTCCTTCCACCAAAAGCGGCACGCAGTTCCAAGTGAACTGATGTAAGACGGGTTTAAACGGAAAGCTTCTCGTAAGACGGTGCAGCCAACGGAATTTTTAATATGACTTACCGTGTGGATAATGTTTGACTCACCCATGTAAGTACCTAGACATCTAATCACATTAACTAGGCTTCCATCCAGTGTAAATGGCCAACACTCCAAGTATGTTTGTTTATAAAAGTAAACGAATTTGTATAAAAGTTGACCGAAATGTTTTAAATAGTCGACGCTAGTAGTTAGCTAAAGTAATTAGCAAAGGAGATTCTGGAGTCTGTTAGGGCCCCAGGCAAAAAGAATTAGCAGGAGGCCGTTCCAAGCAGCATTCATCATTTTTATCTCATAAGTAATAAATAAGATTTTCAGCCCTTGGGAACCTCTATTGGCCCGGAGCACCAAGAAATTGCCAGCCCTCCCTGTTAGCAAGTTATTGCTGTACAATGTAAAAGAAAATGCACTTTAATTAACAACCATGCAAACTACTACATTAATAGCTTCTTTTAGGCTTATTCCACACTCACTCACTCACTCATTATAAATATCAAAAGACTTGGGGCAATTTTGGAAACGCCAATTAGCCTAATTTGGACTGTAGGAAGGCGGCACGGTGGTGTAGTGGTCAGCACTGTCGCCTTGCACCGCCAGGGTTCGGGTTCGATCCTCGGCCAGGCTCGATTCCCGTCTCTGTGTGGATGGAGTTTGCATGTTCTCCCCGTGCTTGGTGGGTTTCCTCCCACAGTCCAAAGACATGTAGGTTAGGCTAATTGGCGTTCCCAAATTGCCCGTAGTGTGTGTGTGTGTGTCTGTGCCCTGCGATGGATTGGCACCCTGTCCAGGATGTACCCTGCCATGTGCCCTAAGTCTCCTGGGATTGACTCCAGGCCCCCCGTGACCCTGAATACAGGATTAAGCGGTATAGATGATGAGTGAGTGAGTGGACTGTAGGAGGAAACCAGAGTACCCGGAGGAAACCCACCAAGCCTGGAGGGAAAATGCAAACTTCATGCACACAGACCACGAGGCAATAATCGAACCTGGCCTCTGGAGGTACGAGTCAAAGCCACCGTGCTGCCTCTTATTCCACAGATACACAGGCGTGGATTTTTTCTTCTTCTTTGTCCACATGAACACTGTTAAAACACACTGTTAAAACACCCCAAACCAGAATCTGGTGATATATCACCTTAACCATAATGTCAAGTAGAAAGTTTTTCACAAGGTCCATTTTCAGTGACTTATGATGGAGTTTGCATGTGAAGGGAAATCTTTTTTTAAAAAGCACTAAAAACACTAAAACAGTTTTTTTTTTTAAATGGACACATGTGGACAAGGTCTTAGGATACATGGGGTAATAATGATAATAATAATAATAATAATAATAATAATAATAATAATAATAATAATAAAAGCTCAGTTGATTCTGGAATTGCACAGCATAAAAGCCAATGTCCATCAATAGAGCCATTGGTATCCAGTACATAGCTCAATAATGGGCTTTTCCTGGACAGAGGTTGTGATGTCTACAGCAGTGTCTTGTCTCAATAGCATCTGGGGGGGGGAAAGTCTTTAAGATGGAATGCACTGCTCTAACTAAACTGAGTGGATTGGAGCGTGATGTGCAACCCGCGGCACTGAAAGCACTTTTTCACTCAGCCTTGGTCATGATAGAGTTTACTGTGCGACAGTGGAAGGGTTTTAGTCACCTGTGAAAGACAATACAAGTGAAAAAACATAAATCCTTAACATTTTACACAATCTGCAGGAGTACTGACAAATTCCAGACCAACAATGTGCATTTGTTGATATGTTGGGTTTTTAGTCTTTTCCCTTCTCATACTGTAGCTCCATTCATTCATCTATTCATCTAGGAACCTGTGTAGCACGACTAGTCCAACCGTGGAGACCAGTGGCGAGTACCATTTTATTTATTCCTAATTTACAACCCTGGTAGGTCCTCTGGTTGACATTTACACTACAGTCAATTCGGGAACGCCTCACCTGAAGGTCCCTGGACTGTGGGAGAAAACCGAAGTACCAGGAGGAAACCCACCAAGCACGAGTAGAACATACACACACTGTGCACACAGACCCGAGGCGGGAATCGAACCCGGACCCTGAAGGTGCAAGGCGACAGTGCTAAGCCACTGTGGCCCCAAATTTATTAACAGATGCAGAAATTTATCATTAAGCCTCCCAGATATGGACTTTATTGTCTATTGTTCTCACAGAGGCCCCAGGGGTTTATAATTGTATAAACCAAGCCTAGAAAGAAACAACAGGAAATGTAAGCTAAGCCTCTGTTCAGAGTTCAGATAAAGCAGCTACTCTAACACAACCTCATCTATCCTTAATGTTACTCTCAAGTCGATTTCAGAACGACTTCAAATTGACACTTGACTGAGCTGTTTTTTTTTTCTTCTTCTTCTTCTTCTTATTTAAAGAAACCTGTCCTCTTGATAACAGATTAGATTTTGATATTCACTTGGAAAGAGGACTGTATCATATGTCAATAAGGCAATGCTAGCATTACAGATTTCTGCGGTTTTGATGCCTACAGCCTGTAGAAATGAGAGGCAGGACACCAGTGGATATACTTCAAGAAATCCAAGAACTGTCATCAATAACCTTAGCAAAGATAAGACGGCATCAAACAAGGAAGATAAGCAGAACAAATAGAAGAGAGAAAGAAAGAAAAAAAAAAAAAACGAGCGCAGAACTTCAATCAACGCGAATGCGTGAAACCAGTGAACAGAAGGGCACAGTTGAACAAATTAATTAAGGACTAAGGGGTGACAATGCCCATGAGGATTCACTCATATGTTGTGGTGTTTGTAGATACGACATAAAGCAAATGCTAATCTAGCTCATTGATGGCATTTAGCAGAAGCCCTTATTCAGAGCAGCTTGCATTTTCTTCTCTTGCAAGGGTCCAACAGGAGGGGGGAGGTGGTGGTGGGGTTCAAACCTCGGACCTTCCGGACCACAGTCCAATGGATTAACCACTGAACTACCCCTGCCCGAGATTCTTTTAATTCCCAACTGGCACATAAGCAACTTTAAATATAAATGTAAAAAATGATTTATGTTTGCATTTGAGGTGGTAGAAAGTTGCCGTTCTTCTATAATCCTCTAGGTGGCATGTTCTATTCATTGCATCCTAGGTTTGTTTAAAACTGTAACTAAATGATCATGAATCGTGATACTTATCAATACAGATCAAATCAACACCTACTGTAGGTATCGTTATACCGTAATATCGTATCGGGTGACCACCCTGGTGATTCCCATCCCTTCTACATACTGTTGTATTTATCATGGTAGCAACTTTATTATGGTAGCAACAAATTTAATAATCTTAATATAGTTATTTCCAGTATGCCACGTCATGTGTACAGTTTCTTAAGAGTGGAAATGACCTTGGATCATGTTCCGACAAATATTCATGTCCTATCGGGTCCCAGTTCGATATTTGCTTCCTTGTTCTTTGTTCATGCCTCCCACGTACCAACCTCTCCTGAACTGTGTCAAATCAACACTGAGGCAAGTGGCCAGAGGGAACCGAGTCAAAACCGCTCCTGTTTTGGCTGTACAGACTCTGAGATGTTTAAAACATCAGCAACATCAAGACCACAGGTAAACGCGAATGGAATAGAAAGTACAGGCTACATCCGGAAATGTGAATTACAGTCCGCCTAACCAAGGGCCGCGGTTAAAGCAAGTATTCCGCCTGCATCTCAGGGGCCATGAGTCAGCTTTCAGACCTGGTAAAAGGGAAGCTGTAAGGGCAGCCAGGGACAGTCTGAAAGTGGGCGTCAAGCTGCTAAAAACAACTACCGACTGCAAAACCGTTTTTCAACCATTCGGATCTACAGCGCATGTGGCAGAGAATGCAGCCAATTACTGGTTCCGAGGGAAAGTCTATAGTGCAACAGCTGTTATTACCACCCCGCAGGTGGACTTCAAATCTCTCCCTCGAACGTGAAGCTACGAAGTGGCACCTTGACGGCCAGAGATGTCGAGTCTTGACACGATAACATTTCGGACCTGTAGGTTTGAGGTCAGTGCTTTAATTGTCCAGCATGCATGTTGGAGTTGATTTCTTTGAATTGGGGGGAAAAAGAAAAAAAAAAAAAAAACTTCTTAAAGATGTACGCCAAAATAAAATGGCGGAAAAAAAAATAATAAAATACTTGGTTTGTGTTTCTGCACATTAGCATTTAGCTGCTTTGCTTTCAAAACCGTAACCTCTTTTATGTCTTTTTTTGTGTCTTTTATGTCTGAAACGTCCATTGACAGCATGTTTTTGTGGTGTTTTCCTCATGTTTACATTAGTTTAAACAAGTTTCAAGCAAAATGGATGTTTTCTGATTATATCAGTATATCATTTCATAAGCAAAACGCGAGAAACCCCATTTTCCCATAGAACTCATTCTGACCAATTATTATCCTCTAGCACACGAGGTTGTCTATAACAAAACGTTTAATTAGAAATCTGATACATGACCTTACTTTAGAAGATTTAAACTCGCACTTTTCGAGCAAAGCTTGAGCCTACAGTGCGTAGGCGTCAAATGTTTTTTTTTTGTTTTTTTTCTCGAGCAAAAGCGGACGAGACGATTGCGAGACGAGCCAACTGCATTACTTCTTCCTGTCACATGATCAGTGAAGTGAAAATACTTTGTGGTCAACACAGCGGAACGGCAAGACGCTTTAAAATGCGTTCAATTGATTTCTGGAGAATGATGAAGCCAAGAGAAAGAAAAAAAAAAAAAAAAAAGGCGTTTTCACTCTGTTACTGCTATTGCGGTCACTCCAGGCGTAATGCATTACAGGTATAAGACGCTGCCCGTGATACGTGCTGTGAAATAGGACGTTATGTGATTTGGATGTGATCTGACATACTTTAATGCAAGAACCGCGGTGAATTCAGCTTGTACTTACGGCACAATGGAAAAGTGATTTGTGTTAAAGAGACATGAGAGGCACGTGCTGTGGGTGTACGGATGAGTGTGTGAAGCCGTTGCTTTTGCCGTGTATGGTTTTATCCTTATAACGTTATAATCTTATGGGACGACCGACGGACAGGCGGTCGGTTGACACGCACACTGATATTAAATGGTGCATACAGTACTTATTATGATGTTGTCATGTATTGAAGTGAAACTGGCAGAGGAGGAGACTGATGTGCTGTAAACTTAAGTCTTTTTCCCATATTGTTTCAAATGTTTCACGTGATCTTTAAGAATCTTAAAGATCTTGGTGCGAGCTGGAGCATGCACGAAAAACGCCGCACATTCCTCCTTGATCCAATCTGCTGCCGCTACTCATACAAAATCACAATCAAATCGCGGGTTTGCAAAATTTTTGTTTCTTCTTAAGACATAATTGCATACTTAAATCAACCCAGACACAACTGCAGGCATTATGACGAAACCGTGGGAGGTGGACTTCAAAATCACACAAATCAGATCGATATACCCCAACACCCCCCCCAAAATTTAATGTAGTAGTTTGGCATTTGTGCTTTTTAACATTATTGTGATGCAAAGGAATATGCACAAACTATTCATCATCGGTTGGCTAGACTTCTTGTTTCATTTGAAAAAAAAAAAAAAAAAGTGGAGATAAGTCTTACCTGCCCATTCAGAATACACAAACTGCTCAAGGTTAGCAGATAAACAAATCTCAAAATTCAAAAGTGCTCCAGAGCAAACAAAACAAACAAACAAACAAAAAAAAATCCTAATTAAAAAGGCACCACCTACCAACCACGCAGTGCAAAGGTTATCACATGTTCACCCCCTCAGGCCACGTGATACCAGCTGACGCCTTCATCTCGAAATGGCGCTTGTTCACCGTCAAGGTTGGGCCAAAAGTGCTATCCACATGAGCTTGAGATTAGCCAGGGAGAGTGCGCGTATGCCGCTGTCAGAGCTCAGGTGCTTTCCTGTTGCACCATTTGGGAGCCTGTTTGTGATTGGGACAGACTGAAACTGGTCATCTGCTTACAGGACTATACACGGCCAGACAGGCTAAAAAAAAAAAAAAAAAAACTGTCCCATTCTTGTCTGAACAGCCTGAACGATTTGTCCATCTTTTATTAATATCCCTGTGCCACCTTCGTTGAAATGTCTAACACCGAGTGCAATTCGGACCTGCCTCAAGACTATCCCAAGACTATGCCCGGGTGATCCACCGTCTTTCGTCAAAAAGATCTTTAAACCATGCCAGATTTGGAGACTACACATCATCCACACACACTAAACATACTCCGCAGGGATTCATCTTCCTGTCATTTCTCAACACCCACGACTGAGCTTATAAACATGACTCAGACCCCGGCGAGTTTCAGCCAGCGACGCCATTCACGGGGCTCGTCGCCAGTGTTGACTAGGCAGCCTCGGGCCTGCTGTGAAACACCTTGACAGCATTCCCTCCTTCTGTGTCAACAAAGCTACGGAGATGATTGCTAATTTCTAAGGAACCGCTCACCCCCGTGCTGTGCAAGGTCTGCTCGATTTTGGCCTCGCATGGAAGCGCGTACCGTCTGCCTCATCCAAAATGCCCAACAGATTTCACTTTCTGAGCAGGCAACGGGAAAAAAAAAAAAAAAAAAAAAAAATCGGTCTGTATCCTTGGCTCTTTTCCAGCTTCTACAGGTGCACAGTGGAGCGCATACCAGCCAACTGGAGCACCGTCTGGTATGATAGGTTTGCAAAACAGAGTATCACAAAGGATGAAAAGATGCCACCCATCTATAGAGGAAGGAAAGCCGGAAATCAAGGAGTCTTTGATCCCATGGTGCTTGGTAAGTAATCCCAGAGCATCCCTTTCTAGCCTTCATGACTAAAGAAGAGTTTCTTCGAGCCGTAAAGCTTCTCACACCCACGCGCTCCCTCTAGGTTGTGATCACTAACCTCAGATATCTGTCAACACCAAAATATCCACACATGCCTGCCGTATATATATAACGGGGAACTCTGAGCGCTTCATAATGTCGAGATCAGTTTTCTGCTGAATAGTTTGCTGACTCATGTTCACAACTAACACACTACTCTGTCAAATACTAAAATGACATTTTTCTTGTACTACTTTTTATTTATTTTTATTTTTTTTTAAGATTTGCTCCATCTTCTGCCAAGAGCTATATTTATTGTCTGGCTTGAACGGAGCATTTTCTTATCCTGTTCACTACCGCATGTGTATAATGACAAGAAACATGTAAACCTCTCCAGCACCATTCACTTGTCAAAGTGCAAAGCTCTGTGTACGCATGTGTGAGCGAAACTACAGTATGTGGGTGGGCTGGAGCGAAGCAATAGTCGTCCAACACAGCTTGAAAAAGTTTTGACCACTTTTTAAGTAAGTCCCCCCCCCCCTCCCCTTCGAGTCAGATCATTATCATGCACTATATATGAAAAATAGAACGGAGCCTAAACTGAAAATGGGTATGCCTAGACACTATACTGCAATTACTCGTGATTGGAAGCTCACGGGAAATAGAATGGAGTATCGTCTGGATGAAAAACAATTTTAAAAAAAAGGGAATATTTGTAGATTTTAATGAGGAACGATTTACTCAGGAACGACAAGCAGCTCTAAATGAAGTCCTCGTTTCAAACCACACCAAATGAAATCATCCTGAGCAGGAAGAAGAGACAGGATGAGAATGAATCTCTTTCCCATTTGGTGTTAGAAAGGCATTTATTTGGTGTTATCCCCCCCCCCCGGGCTTAGGTAAGAGGAATAAGTCCAGGTAGGATCGACGGTGCATTCAACACACACACCCGACTGGATAAGCCTAGATGAGTAGCGGAAGAGAATTGGGAACGGCCAGAAGAATGGCCAGATGTTTACAGTAAGACAAACTCTCTCACCATGAGATGAGGCAAGGACAAGAGAAATGAAAGCGTAACTCCAGTGTGACAGACTTTAAAAAAAAAAAAAAAAAAAATTAAACAGCTTTATTGGGGAAGGATGTCTAAGCAGAGTTAAAGTAAAGTGCTTTGAGGAGAAGGGAAAAAAAGAAATCCGAGAAAGGAGAACATCAATTTAATATGCAGATGAAAACTGTATCCTGGCTGCAGCGGGTTAAGCCTGACGGTGATCCAAAGGGACCTGAACTGTAGAGATGAAGAGAGCTTGATCGTGATGAGAGCGTGCCTAGAGAAAGAAAGAACGAAATCGCCTGTAATATTTCTGACGTATGAAATTCACTTTTTTTTTTCTTTTTTTTTGTCATTCAAAAAAATTTGGTTGATATTGTATGATAGAATAAATAAATAAATTTGGTATTTTTCAATTTTTGTAATGGCTAGGGATTAGAGGGATTGTAGTGGCATATTAGAAGTACTCCATTGTGACCTCATACAAGAAAATACCCCACTCACTCCCAGCTGGTTGCTCTGCGCCAATTTTATCTGGTGGGCTGTGGCTCTGGTTCATGTACCTGATTTACATGAACATTGAAATAGCAGGTTCGGTGGAGGAGAGAAAGTCACCCCAAGGCATAAAACCATGCATACCTGATGGGTATTTCAACCTTAGCATTAACACACAGTTTTGGGGGGGGGGAATCTGCGACTTGTGTTAACTGGTTGAAGAAATAGTCAAATATGGGACATTTATTCAGACTGTCAGTTTGAAGTAAGATATGAGCTTTTCCATCTTTATTTGCACAAAGTCTATGATTTTCTTCCTGGATTGACTTATAATAATAACTAATATACAGTACAGACCAAAAGTTTGGACGCACCCTCTCATTCAAAGAGGTTGAATTTGTATTACGGCAAGAAAAAAGCAGCTAAGTAAAGAAAAAAACGAGCGGCCGTCATTACTTTAAGAAATGAAGGTCAGTCAGTCGGAAAAATTGGGAAATCTTTGAAAGTGTCCCCAAGTGCAGTCACAAAAACCATCAAGCGCTACAAAGAAACCGGCTGACATGCGGACCGGCCCAGGAAAGGAAGACCGAGAGTCGCCTCTGCTGCGGAGGAGAAGTTCATCCGAGTCACCAGCCTCAGAAATCGCAGGTTAACAGCAGCTCAGATCAGAGAGCAGGTCAATGCCACACAGAGTTCTAGCAGCAGACACGTCTCTAGAACAACTGTTAAGAGGAGACTGTGTGAATCAGGCCTTCATGCTAGAATATCTGCTAGGAAACCACTGCTAAGGACAGGCAACAAGCAGAAGAGACGCGTTTGGGCTAAAGAACACAAGAAAGAACACAAGAAAGAAAACTCGCTGAATGAGAAGGTGTGTCCAAACTTTTGCTCTGTACTGTACCTTTACTATTACAGTGAGAAAAACTACTTAGCAAGTGAAAATAGCTTGAATATAGTTCAATTTAACTACGGTTTCCTTAAATAATATTACAAACCAAACCTAGGGCTATTCGATTTATTTCTAGACAAATTTAACTGAAAAGTTAAGTAAAAAGTTCTCGTTCAATTGGCAGATAATTCTGCAAGTTTTAAGGACTTATTTCTTAAAAGAAGTAAAATGAACTGAGAAAAGAATAAGAAATTTTAGTTTAAATGTTTAGAAAAATCTGTCTAGAAACAAGTGTAATTATCTTAGATTTAGTTTGTTTTATGAAATCGTAGAAAATATTTATTATATTAAATATATTTTCACTTTCTATTTGCCATTTTTCTTTCTTTTTTTTTTTTTTTGCAATGAAACAGTTTAATAGTTTTGGAGTATGTGCTTAAGACAGAACTAATGTGGGCCAAGAACAGAACCTTGAGGAACACCGCACACAAGGTAATACATCTTAATAGCTGATTCAACTAATCTGTTCATTACCATTTTTGAAGAACCCTTGTTTAAGGTCATATTTGAGTACAAAATATTTTCCCAGAACTTGTCCAAAATATTTTGCACGACAGAATCAAAAGCAGCAAAAAAAAAAAAATTATAATACGCAAAACTACTACTGACCTAAACATGCAGACAAAAACACTAGAATTTCTACACCTTTGAGGATGTTCTTGAAGTGGTTTGTTTTTTGTGACAGAAAAGGCTGTTTATGTCTGGAAAGAAGCCAAAAAAAAAAATAAATGAATAAAATGTAATTCACTGTATATGTCTGGACGGACTTTTGATGCTGTTGCTAGATACCACAGACATGAGAACGTGAGTAAATTACAAATGAATCCGTCAGTGCAACTACAAATTAATCCCGCATGTCAGCAATATTAAACAAATCCTTCCACTGAGTTTGAATCGTTCGTATCACCTGTTTCACGTTCACAGTTTCTGAAGTCGCAACTCGACCAAACAATTCTGTTCGCCTCAACTATTTTGCAAGTCAGGCAGAACTGCATCAATATATGGTGAACCTTGTTATTTCCCCACAGTAGGGTAATTTATTCTCTTGATCTTCAGTCAAAGCAGGAGTCTCGTTTGAGCCGAGCGAGCACACAAAGCTGAGATTGCACCTCTATTGCATTCTGCCACCACCAAAGTATTTCCATTGCGTCGCTGTAATTCAGCTGCGTTTGTGTGCTACAAGCGGTCGGGGGTCAAATTCGACCTGCCCTAAATTACTTAAAATGTGTAATACTACCTTGGGAAGATTTTTCTTTCCCCCCCCCCCGTGATACATTTGGCTCCATCGTTATGCCTCAGGAACAAAACAGCAGAGTTGGAAGCAGAAAAAGTAATTAAACTTGGACGAGCTGTGACATTTGATTTGTCGGCGATGAGGAATTCTTTACCTGATAAATTTTACTATTAGGGTAGTGCAAAATGCTCAGCACAGACTGACATGAGTAATAAGCACTTGTGTCAAACGGGAAAATAGTTCCACGTGCTATTCTGGTTGGCAATCAACCACGGAAACGGTCCCTTGGAACGGCTTGGAATTGCGAGCTGATGCATAAGGTCACTGGCAAAAAAAAAAAAAAGTTTCATGCGATGAATCACATAGCCTTGGAACCCAAAACATCCTGCACTATGCTCGAGCAATTTATAATGGGCACACACCTACACTGTCACACATTAAGTAGCAGTGACTCAGTGCACAAAGCAAAATGTCAGATATAAACGAGTGGTTTTAAATGACACAATGCTGGTTGCTTAATATATACATAAATGTCAAAATCTGTATTAATTAGTTTCTTATTCTAAACTTCAAACTACCCCAGCACACACCGTGTAAAGTTGTCTTTGGTACCATTACTGACTGATCATGTGAAAACGGCACAGAAAGGGCTGTTATAATCAGCAGAGGAGATGGAACACATCACTAATATACAGTACGTATATACTGTACTGTGCAAAAGGTCTACAGCTGCCTCTCATTTCTCCATCAAATTCAAGAAATGTAATATATATATATATTTTTTTTTTTTTACTTTTATGCCTAAAGATACATTTTTATACTTGATTGTTTATATAACAACCTCATCAGCAACCTCATTTCCCCTCTCATCTTTTCCCGACAACTCAGCATTCAGCATCATCAACGGCCAAATCATTTGTCATCATCCGCACCTGTTTCTCACTGGTTCACACCAAGTTAGATGTTTTTTTTTTTTAATAAATTCTTATTCTTGAAAGACTCATAGGTCACTGTGTGGCTTCAAACAAATGCATTATTCTGAAACTGCCCAGGAACAGGGACCGGACTGAAAATCGGAGAGATAAAACCTTGCCAAAATGAGAGGCTGAAAAAGTCCTTCAGGAAGCCTGGAGAACTGTTCCTCAAGACTACATTAAAAATGCAAGAAGGTCTGACTCTTTGTAAGCAAAATAAGAAGAAATGAGAGATGGTTCAATTTTTTTTTTAACACAGCGCTGTATATAACCCTGGTTTTATAGGACAGGGAGACTGCGCATTTTTGTGGGTGAAAGTGCTTGTACTCAGAACATCATGGAAAGCATATACCTCGTGTATGGCTAAAGGTTTAGCACAGTAAAAACCCCAGTGCAGATTTAAGACTTTAACACAGAGTTCATTTGGTCCAACCGGGTTGGACTATACAGTATTAATTCAACACTCTGAGCGTTACTTCAACACTGTGCATAATTCCATTGCATGCATTCAAATATTACTGTGCAATGCATCTAAAACGCCAATAAATAGTACTGTATAATTAAGAAAGCGCCGAATGAATGAACTTGGTGTCTTCCATAGTGTATGGCAAACCTGAATGCACTAATGTGACCTTTGGAATTGTGTGGATCTTCCTGATCCCTCTTCAGTGTAAACACAAACCTGCAATGACTATATACACTAATTCCCTCCTTAAAAGGGACATGCATACAGTAGAATGCGAAAGTTTAGGCACCCCTGGTCACAATTTCTGTTAATGTGAACAGTTAAGTAAGTGGAAGTCGAAATAAAGTCGAAGGTATCAAGTTACAGAGTCACATTTTTTCTTGTTGTTTGTTATTATAAATCAAATTGATTTCTTTTATTTTCATCTTTTACATTGATTAAAAAAATAACTGAAAAGGAAAAGGGCCTGCAGCAAAGGTTTGGGCACCCCGCATAATTCGTACCTGGTAGCACCCCCTTTGGCATGTATCACAGCTTGTAAACGCTTTTTCAAGCCAGTCCAGAGTCTTTCAATTCTTGTTTGCGGAATTTCCGTCTATTCTTCCTTACAGCGGTCCTGCAGTTCTGTGAGATTCCTGGGCCGTCTTGCATGCATGCACTGCTCTTTTAAGATCTATCCACAGATCTTGAAATTAAGTTCAGATCAGGAGTCTGTGCGGGCCATGGCAAAACCTTCAGCTTGCGCCTGTTGAGGTCGTCCATTGTGGATTTTGAGGTGTGTTCAGGATCATTATCCGTTTGTAGAAGACATCATCTTTAGCTTTTTCACAGATGGTGTGATGTTTGCTTTCAGGGATTTGTTGGATTTTAATTGAATCGATGATTGATCGACCCCCATGCTCAACCCCCATGGGCCCTTCCTTCTCCAAACATACCTTTGCTCATTGCAACTTGAGAGTTCTATTTCAACCTCGTTCGTCCACAGGACTTCAAAATGCATCAGGCTTGCGAAAAATGTTCAGATGCTGAATTTTGTGGTCATGACGCAGAAGAGGTTTTCTTCTGATGACTCTTTCATGAAGGCCATATTTGTGCAGGTGTTGCTGAACAGTCAAACAAGGCGCCACAACTCCAGTGTTGCCAAATGTTCATCAGATGTCTTCTGCAGCCAAACAGGGCTTGTGACAAGCTTTTCTCGCAATCCCTCGAGCGGCTCTTTCTGGTGATCCAGATCATATCTTCACCTCCACTGTTCCTATTAACTGACATGTCTTAATTAAATTCCGAACTGAGAAAACTGGTACCTGAAAACACTTTGCTATCTTCTTATAACCTTTTCCTTCTTTGTGGGCATCGATGATTTTCATGTTCAGAGTGCTAGGCAACTGCTTAGAGGATCCCATGGCTGCTGATTGATGGGACAAAGTTAGAAGAGTCTGAGTACTTGGAAGGCCTTGAAATTTGCATCATCTGGCTTTTCCTAAAGATGACCATGAACAAGTTATGACCCTGAGAAGCTAATTAATGACGGATACCTTGGTCAGAATTATCTGAGAGCTCAAGCCTCGGGAGGTTTGCCATTCTTTCTGCGGCTTTTGTTACTCTAAAATTGTAGAAAACAAAAACGATACACTGACATTGCTTCAAATATTGCAGAAGAGTGTTTCATGTTCAACTTTATGCCTTTTGGAGACTCCTTCACTGTTCACATTAATCGGATTTTGACCGGGGGTGCCCAAACTATTGCATGCCACTGTATCACAGCTTGTTAGGAAGCTGGGGTCAGAGTTAAGGGTCAGCCATGTTACAGCAACCCTGGAGCAGAAAAGGGTTAAGCCCTTGCTCGAGAGCCCAGCATTGGCAGCTTGGTGGAGCTTGAACCGCCAACCTTCTGTTCAGTAACCCAGAGCGTTAACCCACTGAGCTACCTCTGTTCGGACGTGAGTCCCGTGAAAATTGTGAAAATGCCTAAAACTCTAACATTCTTGTCTGGAAAAGGCCATTAATCGCTTCACCCAACTCCTTCATCCATTCATGTTTAGCAGTCTCTTTATTGTGGACAGGATCAGGAGACATGTCCCAGAAGATGCTGAACAAGAATGACATTCCATTGAGAGCACACACACACACACACACACACACACACACACACACACTAACTATAGAGTAGCCAGTCCACTAAAGTCGGAGGAAACAAATCTATATGGACATGGGGAGAACTTGCACAGAAACTCAACACTGACGCAGCTTAGAGTCGAACCCATGGTGAGGCAACAACACAACATACTGCGCTGCTGTATCCTTATTGCATCACTCGAAAAAAACAGTTCCATCAGGAAAACGATAAAAAAAAATGTGAAAACAAAAATTTGAAATAGAAATCACTTTAATACTAGGACGACACAACGATGTAGCAGGAGTACTAATGCCATGGACATCAATTCCTGATTAAGTCCACATATTTAACAGGTCTTGCTTAAGTAAACATCAACTAAATCAACACTGATTTTTGTAGAGATGGGAAAAATCCATTCAGTTATGTATCGTAATTATTTTGTCTGGCAATTCACATATTTGACAACAAAATCTCATTTTTATTTTTATTTATTTGTTTGTTTGTTTGTTTGTTTTTGTGTGTTTGCATTGGAGGTTGCCCTTGCTCTATAATGTAACAGGTATCATGCAATAAATTATTTGCTAAGTTTGTTTCAATGCATTATGATTCCCATCATTACAGATTTTTCTTACAGCCAAAACACAGTATTTTATTGATATTTATTTTTATACATATTTACATGTAATACATAAAATGTGTGTGCCGAAGAAGCTACTTCTGAAGTTTATACAGTACAACATGGACGTGACCAATTTTGCTTCCCTAAAGATGTTAAGAAAACTTCAGCCATTTTTGAGAGATGATTTTATACAGTATGTGCCCCAAAATGGCCAGTTTTCAATTTTAGCCTCTCTCACTTCAAACAATAATATAGCAAAATAATATAGTAAAAAATGTTAAGTAAAAATGCAAATTATTCATATTTCCTCATTAGTATCAATACTAAAAACGGTGTAAACTTCTAGAAGCTTATGACCTGTAACAACTGTTGCTTAAATTGAAAGCATTCCGTGCAAAATATAGATTTTTTTTTTTTCCCCCAAAGAACAATCTGTAGTGTCTGTAACCGTGTCAAATTCATGTTGCAATATCTTGCATTTAAATTTTTCATTTTACAATAATACACTTTTTTTTATTTTTATGTCTTTCATGCGAAGTCTAAATTGGCCGAGCTTTTTTTTTTTTTTTTTTTTTCAAGTTACAGACACTACATGTAAGGGCATAAAATTGTATTTAGCAAGTGTGTTTCTTTTTATTTGATAAAGATATAAATGTGTATGCATATTTACAAAAATAATAATAATAATAATAATAATAATATATTGGAAGATTAAGCATGAAGTATTATGAAAAACTGTGTTTTCTGATCCTAACTGAAAAGTCATTCAATTTCTTTCTTTCTTTCTTTTTCCCGCCTAGGTGAGACACTTTTTAGCACCGACACTTTGTTTTGGACTGTAGCTGATACATTCAGGTAAATAAATACAGTATGTAAACCCAAGAGCCATTATTCAAGCTTGCATCTTAACTGAACAAGTAGGAAATCATTGCATTAAAGATAAAACATGGATGGACTAATGCATTATGCATGGACTTCCAAACCACAATCTGTGTAGAGGATCATGAAATCCAAACTACAGCTTGCATCGGAGTGAGAATACAAGCTGTAAAGCTGGAAGAGAATTAAAACTTTAAACTATCTTCTCTACTCTTTTTGTTGTTGTTGTTGTTGTTGTTGGAAAGCACAAAATTACCCTGACCTGACCCTGTTACACCCCTCTGGCTTAAAATAAAAGTTGTTTGTGATCAACAGGTTTTGCCCACAAGGCTGAAAATATTTCTGGCATAAGCAAAAAAAAATAAATAATAAATAATAATAATAATAATAATAATAATAATAAAAAGAAAGAATCTTTATACTGATAAAATGCCAGAAAGAGAGAGATATTAACGGCTACTGCGAAATTTAGAGAATGGAAATGTACTGAATCATGCATCATTATGTATCAATAAATCTCCATAGTTATGAAGCAAGATCGTATTTTTTATACTTATTAGCCATCAGCACACATAAAATATCAACGAATCAGGATTAATGTGATTGTGGGACTAGTCATTAATTCTGAATAGAAAATTTGCATCGGCGTATTTGTTCAATACTTTCCATCACTGCCAATTAGGAGACATTCAGACAGTGAATATATTAAAGCAGAATATACACAAAGCTGCCTTTTTTCTTCTTTTTTTTTTTTTTTTTTTTTTTTTTTTTGCCTTTGAAGTACAAATAAACGTAAAATACTTATAACTAAAGATTATGCAGTGTATCTGGCCTGCAGGGACAAATGATAAATAAACGTATCTCAATACACTGACAGGTATTTATTTAGTCATTAAAAGAATATAAATAAATAAATAGTTCTGGGAGACTTTAGAGGTTATGCAGTTATGTAATACATTATATACAGTAGATACATAACAGTTTTGCAAACCCTTTGAAACCCATACAGGGGGGGGGGGGGGTGAGTCGAAAATTATCCGCACACGAAATATTAAAGCTGCTTATCAGTGCCTTCTGTTTAAGGCTGGTGTATCAGTTCATTTTCAACGGCGGGGCGAACAAAAATGGATGCCCTGATTATTAGTTGCACAAAAGAAAAGCAGCGTGCAGGGGCAATCTGATCATTTACGTAGATTAGATTCATACACATTCACATTTCATATTCCATAATTCTTATGATTATGTAAAGCCGCTTTGCAACAGTGATAATTGTTAAAAGTGCTATTCAAATAACATTGAATTGAATTGAATTGAATTGAATTGAAGTGTGCAGCGATTCAGACTGTTTTTTTTTTCTTCTGGGGGTGAATCTGGTTCCAAAAAAAAACTCACAGAAGAGCATAAATAGGTATCTGCAAATAAAATTGGGAGTTTCATTCAAAGACAATCATTACTGGTGACGAGAGACGGATTCATCACTACGAGCCGAGTATGGAACGGAAACATCCTCAATCGCAGGCCGAGAAAAAGTTCAAAAGTCAGCCATCAGCTGGAAAATTCATCCATTTTCTGGGATTCTCAAGGGCCAGAAGTATTGGAACGTCATCAGGAAAAGCGTTCAACAATCAACAGCGCTCGATACAGTGAGATGCTTATCGAAGAGCTGAAGACTAAACGTCAGATTCAACACAGTTTAACAGCCACCGCTATCCACGGGCATCGTCATCGTCCGATCACTTCTGCTCACAAAGTCGACGTTCTGCAAAAACTTCGTTTTGAGGTGTTAAAGCATCCTCCCTCTAGTCCTCGCTCTATCAGACTTTTTTTTGTTTTGTTTGATTGATAGTTTCCCTGAAAGCAGCCCTACGACGACGAAGACTCATTTCTGATGAAGAAGTGACAACAGCGGTGCATTCATAGCTCACAGCTCAGCTGAAAACATTTTGTAATAATAGAATGCACAATCAGATGACGTCAAAGATGAATAAATAAATAAATAAATAAGTAAATAAATATTTTATATATATATTTTTATTACTATTTATATACTATTTATTCATTTATTTATTTATTTATGTTTTCTATTTCACTATTTTATTTATTTATTTATTTATTTTATTTATTTGTATTTATTTATTTATGTATTTGTATTTATTTATTTATGTATTTGTATTTATTTATTTATGTATTTTATTTATTTATTTATGTATTTTATTTATTTATTAATTTATTTATTTATTCTTATTCTTATTATTATTGTATTTATTTATTTATTTTATTGTTTTATTTATTTATTTATTTATCTATTATTATTTACTTATTTATTTATTTTAATTAATTAATTAACTGATTTATTTATTTAGTTTTTTGTTATTTTATTTTTTATTTTTTTTTATTTATTTATTTAAATAATAGAGCCAGAGTGTGTATCATTTTTGACTCCTCCTCATATAATCATTTATCGGCTATGCAAATGTGCGTTTGTCAATTTTCATCAAGTAGTCAAGTAACATAGATTTTATTGACTTTTCAGTTGGTGGTGGTGTCGTGACATTTCCTGACATGACATTATAGTGTCACGACCTTGACTGACACACCAGGCTTAGTCCTACTGGCATGTTTTTAACCGGGTCCATATCCGTGTTTGTAGACATATATACGGAAAACTCGGACTTGTTTACTGATCGTACAGCCCATCATTAGCAGTAACTCTCTATTAAGGCTGCGCAATTGATCATCGGTTGATCGTTAGCGCGATTTAGGCCACCATTAGCACTAAAGCATGCAAGGATGCTGTGTTGAACAGACCTTCATGTTAATCTCATGGCAAGCAGTTACCAATTATCATCATGCTATAAGGGCAGCTATCATTTGTGTGTTGATAATTACATCAGTATGATTAATGCACAATGCGATCTCGTCGGCGGGAATGTGTCGTCAGATAGGGAGAGAGAGAGAGAGAGAGATGGCATGAAAGTCTCCCAGGGACAGCAGGAGAGAAACTGGAGAGGGAGAATAAGTGATTAGAAAGCCTGGCTTCATGCATGTGAGAAACAGAAAGAAAAAAAAAAAAAGAAGAGAGAAAGACAGACCATTAGAAATAAGGGACAAGCGAGCGTGTAGCATCACCGCGACTGATCCCCAACCGTGACAAACACAACGCTGTATTTGTAACTAACGGTCCTATTAGACTTGATATTCCCTGCCGTTTATTCGGATGCGCATCCGCTCGATCTCATCAACAAAGACGGGTGTCAAGCACTCACCAGCATCTCTTAACTAAGATTTATTACCGCTAATCTGCAATGGCTGGTGGAACAGTGAACAAGGAAGGCTGCAGATCCCATTATGCAGCCGCTAGCGGGGGAAAAATTAGCTCACTCTGCCCTCTGATGCCGGGAAGAGACGTGAGCGCTTCATACGCTGCTCGCTTCCAGCTGCACATAGAACTGTCACAAGGAGGAGAGAGAGAGAGAGAGAGAGAGAGAGTACAATGCCAACCCTTTAGCTTTTACCCAATTTCCGTCCGCCTCCCATCTGGCAAACGGAGCAGAGGGATTACTCTACCAGGAAGTGTCTGGTGCATATCTGCAAATGGTGGACAATTTCATATTTCACACTCAATCTGTACAGAGCACCTCTGGTGAATCTCTAATGACCTGTAGACCTTCAAGTGCAGCGGAGAGAAAATTCAATAGGACTTATGGTAGCACAGCATCAGAATAACAAGCGCTCACACACACACACACACACACACACACACACACACACACACACACACACACACAAGGTGAAGCATGTGTGTCAGTCTTGCGCTTTAAAGCGTCAATTTTTTTAAGAGGTTACTGAAGATGCTCTGTATCACCATGAGACCTCAAATATACTTAAGAACAGTATTGATTAATAGGGACAGGAATCACAGTATCATGATACCTAGATGTCTATTACGTTTATTTAAGTATCATGATTTTTTTTTTTTTTTTCAGATTTTCTCACACTTCTAAACACACTCAGCAAATAATTCGCTCCGATCACACAAGACGCTACTCTGTCTGTCGATAGTAAATAGTTTAGACAGCACCACCTGTAGGATCATAGCGGTTCTTCAACATTTTATCACCTCAAACGCAAACTATTATTAGTTTATAATATTATATTATAATTTAATATTATTAATTAAGTATTTTATTATTGAAGTATTTTATATTGAATTTAATTTAAAAAAAAAACTATTTTATCAGTTTGAGTCAGTGTGGCAATCAATGATTGGCGAAAACAAAATAAAAATTCAACTTTTAATAATTGCCTGTAAATAGCCATTTATCAGGTGATTAAGCATCATTACTGCTGGTATGAAATAAATCATGCATAAAGTGGGTTTATTGTCAGCAATGAAAAACACACAAATGCACAAAAAAACAAACAAAAGCTGCATAAACACATTTGAAAAGAAATGATGCTCTCCTTTCTTTGTTGAGAACGGTCCAATCACACGAGCCCAAATATTTAAAAGCAACAATGATTCGCTAAGATAACAAAAGTGGGAGGGTTTGAAGGATGATTTGACAAGATCCAATCAGAGCCTCAGCCTCGGGTCACATGCTTTTCAAAAACGTACACGAACACAAATGAACGTAATACAGTTTAGATTGTTTTCAATCGCAAATAAATTCTATTAAGAAATACAGCGGAATATTGTGACTAAATGACTTTATTGCATTATTAAAAGAAATAATTATTATATTGAGTAATTACGTGTAAAAGTTGCATTCTTCTCTGCCTAATTTTAACGGGGCCCGGCGCCCGATTGAATAGCCGCCACTGATCACGATATAACCAAATCCATTTTTACTCCCACCTCTAATGATAAAGAATGCCATACAATGGACTTGCTTATTACAGCATCCAGAGACTGAGCTCACGAGGATGCAGCATGCACGTAGTAGGTGTAAAAAGTGATCTAAGACGAAGTATAATTCCATTTATCAGCTTTGGCAAAAATGCCAAGTTGCAGAAGCATAAAAAAAGTGGGTTGAACCAGACAAGTTAAATGATATTATGGTAAACATAAGTGTGTAAGTGTGCGAGCTTAAAATAAAGCTAATACTATACAGTATGTACAGTAATTGTAATGTATTGTTTTGGTTAAAATATATAATCCAGAATGGGCGGCACGGTGGTGTAGTGGTTAGCATTATCGCCTTGCACAGCCAGGGTCCGGGTTCGCTTCCCGTCTCTGTGTGCATGGAGTTTGCATGTTCTCCCCGTGCTTGGTGGGTTTCCTCTGGGTACCCCGGTTTCCTCCCACAGTCCAAAGACATGTACTGTAGTCTCCTGGGATAGGCTCCAGGCCCCCCCGTGACCCTGAATACAGGATTAAGCGGTATCGATGATGAGTGAGTGAGTGAGTGAGTGAGATATAATCCAGAACAGGCTGAGTTGATTCACCAGATCAATCCTATGGCATCTTTTTTCTTTACCCGTAATTAAGTCAAGCTTTCATTTGTCACATATACAGTACTGTACATTACTGCAGAGAGGATAGTTTTTCTCCACCTATCCCATCTTAGGAAACTGGGCTCAGAGTGCAGGGTCAGCCATGATACAGACAGGATTAAGTGCTTTCTCAGCGCCCCAACAGTGGCAGCTTGGTGAAGATAGGGCTTGAACCGGCAACCTTCTGATCAGTAACCCAGGGCCAAAAATAGTCACAAAAAAAAAAAACTTTTCTTACTTATTCAGTCATATATGATAAAATGTTTACAAGAGACATTATGAAGACAAAGCTGATAATCTGCCAATGTAGCTAGTACAGTACACTGCAATAAATAAGAGATAAAACCCAGTGCTTTGTAACATTGCAGCTTACCATACAGTGAATTTTTTTTCCTGCATATCTCAGTTAGGAAGCTGGGGTGAGAGCGCAGAGTCAACCAGGATACAGGGCCCCTGGAGCAGATAGGGATCAGGGGCTCGAGGGATCACCAGCCGCAGCTTGGTGGTTTATGGGCTTGAACCCCCGACATTCTGCTCAGTAACCCAGAGGTTTATACGTTTGAGCCACTACTAAGCTATTACACCTATTACACCAATTCTAGAATCTAGGACAAACCAAATATATGATTATTTACCTTACTTCTCGTCAAAGTTAATAAAATTGCAAGTGAAAAATATCTTGTTCTATTGGCGGATAATTTAGCTAATTCTTAGATTTTTTTTTAATATAATTTATTTCATTTTACCCAAGCATTAGATTTTACCCTAGCCTGTTCTGGTGGCGAAATTTCATACCGCAAAATGCTTTTTCCCATAAATGATGTAAATGAAAATCAGCTGTATAGGCCACCCAAAAAATATTACCAATTTCCAACACTATAGTCCTATTGTTTTGCAAAAATTTTGAATCAAAACATTTAGAAAAGACTTGTAAGTTAGTTAAAATATGAAATGAATAGGCAATAAACCTCACTTAACCTTCATTTATGATTCCGCTTGGCATCTGAAAGCGGCTTCGTGTTCATCTTACTACCGTCCTTGATAACATTCCTGTGACTCATGGTGCTACGTCTTCCCTAAACCATGCACAAAATGCTAAAAACAAACAAAAAACAAACATGTAAACGCGCTTCTCTTGGCTTTCCACTGACGTAAAGTACGTGCAAGTTAGCCGGCGGTCGCTTGCTCGTGTGCCGAGGCAAATTTCTTGCAAAATTTAAATTTTCAGGGTGAAAATTTGTAAGGCTGAGATTCTGCTGTATTTGGTTTAGTATGTAGAATTCAGTAGGTATTTAGTTTTAGTATTTGTTTTGTGAAAAAGGGGAAATTATCTGCCAATGGAACCAGTCGGCTTGTGCTTGCTTTGATGCTTACCAGTCTTACAGTATATTGGGCTTGCTATAGTAAGGTGCTTTGATGTTTTGCAATGTATGAAGTCAGGTACTGGAACATTTCTCATTAGAACGTGAACTAAGAAAGTGTGGGATGGACCCCACTCACCACCAAGCAGCTCATGGAGCTAGCAGCGCTAGGCCACTTACTGTACTGTATACAGTGTATATATGTTGTCTTGTTTCCTTTGTGTTCAATGCAAAGCGTCCTCCATCGTCTTCTCATCGTATCGATCTAATCCAGTTCAAACTTCAGACTCACATTACTCCCTGACTTTTTTTTTTTTTTTTTTTACTTCTTTTGCATCCTGGAACAAATTATTATAACTGTTAGATTCTGGACACATAAATAAACAGATGGAAAGTGTTTGTGTCTAAATTTACTTGTTTAATTTCAGTCTAGGACAAGCACTTTTTTTTTGTGTACAGTCATCCTTCTTTTCTGTCTCAGTTGTCTTACTTACTTGTTGTTCGCTTTGTTGATTTGCGCCTTGGTGTTAGCCTGTGTATACATTTTAATGGGTGCAAAAAAATAATAATAATAATCCTGCCTTTGCACTTGACCTTATGTCCTGTGCTTGCACACCCTTTCTTGCGACTCTCACACTTTAATGCATTCAGCTCAATGCTACAGTCTGTGCATGAGTGTAAATAAAAGATACAGTAAATAATTTAACACTGATGCACGGTGGAGTTGGCGCCCGAAAATTACGTCTGGAAATCTGATTCAGTCATATAGAAAAAGACACAAAGCTAAATCATAAACTTATTTCTCGCTGTACGTCTTCAAGACAAGTTACGGCATTCTAGATGAGTTCAGAGCACTCTCTTTTTTTTTTCCCCCCCTTTTTGAAAGATTTGACTGAACAGCAAATGGTCTTACTATAATAAAAGTCTCACATGAGTGAAAAGAAAGATGAGTATTAAGCTGAAAAATTCTGATGTCTAGCATTCACTTGAGAGATCCTGGTAGGTTTTATTTGTACATCCATAGACGTGGCATAGCAGGTGACCAACTGCAGATGTTTTCCTAAAACTCATTTACTCGCCGATAAGATTTTTAATAGCTTTTAATGGGACAGGATTTTGTGCATCTTCTTTTTTCAGTTCACAACGTTGAACGTTCCATGACGTTCCTTCATGCGCAGTGTTCCAGAATCTGTTTTCTCCATAAACTTTATAAAAACAACTGGACAATCCCTCTGTGACCTCACGCATCTGTTTTCTGAAGAGGAGTGCTTTTGAAGCTCAGCTGTGGGAGCTCATGTCGCTGCCTTCTTGGCAGGAGCTGACTAAACCCTGGTGCATCCATAAGTGAGTAAATAGGCTGGAACAGGCTACCACAAGCTAGCTAGCTTAGCTTCAGGCCAGGTAAAAAATACTTAAGTGGCTAATGTTAATTTAAATTTGTTTGAACTCCATCATCTACACCCTACACAATGTCCTAAACGTTAGCTGGTTAGCTAAAGTGATGTATAGCAGACAGCTAGCGGGTTGAAAACTGCATTGCAGCTCGGCCACAGCCCTAATTACAGTAAACATAATTTTATGATTTAATGTCATTTTAACTGTTTATTTACATAAAAATTCACCCCTATACAGTTGTCATAAATGAGAAATCTAGCCTTGGCAGCCAAAGTCGGTTTTTTGTACCAGGCTGTAAACATGTTCTATGGAGATTCACTCATTTTTGGATCAATGTCCCAGTGGACATTCAAGGAATTGCATGTTTCCTTTCAAAAGCTACACTCGATGGTGCGTGAAAACGCTATGGGAGCATCTCTTTGTTGCCCGGTTGTGAAGCCTGTGCATGTCAAAACCGCCGAATCCCTTCGGCTTATAACCTCTGCCAGGCATGACGTCACCGAATAAGGTGCACCTGCAGGTTATAAATAGGAGTGAACCGGAAACATCCTCAGATCTTTTTGTCTTCAGGACCGCTTTGTGTTTGCGTGTGCAAACCATAACGAAAGGGAAAATAAAAAGGAAAGTAACAGCATTAACTCACCGATATGGCGGAGTTGCTTAAGAGATGCGTGCCTCCGTGCGATAGATCTCTTTCGGAGGGCGAGCTTCATGAATTTTGTCTCGAGTGCTTGGGGGAAGAAGACTCTCGCCTCGGGCTTCAGGGAGACTGTGAGTACTGTGATCTTCTCCCTATTAAGGTGCTTCGCGCGCGGCTTGCTTTCTTTAAAGAGAAACCGCAAGCCGTGGCGCATTCCTGGGGCTTGCGTGCTGATCTGGTAGACGCGCACGAGATGGAATTTCCAATTTCTCTCTCGCTCTCTCCGAATCAGGAAGTTTTAGCTTCCGCTTGCAAGCGCGCTCTGGCCCTTCTTGTGAAGGAGCGGAAGAATCCTCCTCTCTCGCTTCCATGGAAGTAGCCTCCTCACAACGCTCCTCCAGTGCTGACAGAGCTCATGAGGAATTATTAGAGGTTACAACGCGTGCGGTCGAGCAATTGTATATCGACTGGCCACCGAAGCGAGATTCCCCCAAGCGTTCGAGATTGGACGACAGGTTTCTGTCGGGTGGCCGGGGGGAGGAGCGTCAACGTCTCTCTCTCCCCTTCTTTGGTGACCTCCATGATGAATTAACTCTTTCATGGAGCAAGCCGTATTCATCTCGTGTTTTTGTGCCATTGACTTCGACTTATTCGAATATCGTTGATGCGAAAGCACTCGGTTATATGATGATGCCCCAGATAGAAGAGATGCTTGCGGGCTATCTCTCTCCTGGGACATCATCCTCCCTGAAAAAGCCTACTCTCCCCTCCAAGCCATACATCCGCTTTGGTGGGGAAAGTTTTTCAGGCAGCAGGTCAGGCTGGCGCTTCACTGCACACCATGGCGGTTTTGCAGGCTTACCAGGCTGACCTAATGAAGGATCTGAGCACCGGCAGGGTTATTGATGACAGGGCATTTGCAGAGCTGCGCCGAGCCACAGACCTGTCTCTCCGTGCAACCAAGCAGATCCTTGATGCCCGTGAGGTTCAGCCACAGATGCCTCTCCGTGGATACCATGGCAGCCATAGAACGGCCCGTGCTGTGGGCCGTTCTATGGCTGCCATGGTATCCACGGAGAGGCATCTGTGGCTGAACCTCACGGGCATCAAGGATAAGGATCGTGCTGCCCCCGTCTCGCCTTCCGGCCTCTTTGGCGATGCTGTTAATTCCATCGCCACTAGGTTTCGGGAGGCGAAGCTATATGAACAGGCCTTTGGGAGATTCCTTCCCCGTCGTGCTCAAGAACCGGGACCGTCGGCCACCTGGCCCCTGCCAGGTCTGGCTCCTATCAGGCATGAGGTGCAGAAGGAGAGCATGACCAGCCACGCACCCCTTCGTAAAGACTGGGGTGGGGCTCGCCGCTCTTCTCAAAAATCTGCTTCGAAAAAAACGGATCTGAGGAACTTCCTCTCTTCAAAGAAGAAGCCCTGAGGTTCGTGCGCCTGGGGCTGTGGGGGTTTCTCCCCCCAGGGAGGGGCGCCTGGATTTTCATCACAAAACAGGGCCTCCTCCCTGGCACTCCCGGGAGGCCGGTGTTCAATCCCCACCACCACTGGTGTTTCGGGGAGCGCCGGTCTCCAACGAAAAGTTGGGTGTTTGGGCATCTCCTGCCACACTTCAGGATACCCAACACCTAACATCCCCCCATCCAGCCGAAGTGTCAAAGCTCGTGCCCCTTTCGGAGAAGCTGGCAGCATGGAAACTACTGCCAGGCGTATCTCCTTGGGTACAAAGGACTGTAGGCACAGGCTACAGGATTCAGTTTGCACATTGTCCTCCGCGTTTCAATGGCGTGGTCTCCACTTCCGTGAAACCGGACCGAGCACATCTGCTGGCCCAGGAGTTACAGACTCTGCTGGGCAAAGGGGCCATAGAACATGTTCCCCTCCCAGACAGAGAGTCGGGCTACTACAGTCGGTACTTTTTGGTGCCCAAGAGAGGAGGGGGGTTGCGTCCGATCTTGGATCTTTGCGGCTTGAACCACTATCAAAGGAAATCCAGATTCAAAATGTTGACTGTCAAAATGATTGTTGCTCAAATCCATCTAGAGGATTGGTTTGTGACAATCGATCTCAAAGACGCATATTTCCATATAGAAATATTGCCACAGTACAGGAAATTCCTGAGGTTCGCTTTTGGGGGTGAAGCTTACCAGTATCGGGTCCTTCCATTTGGCCTAGCTCTGTCATCCTGCACATATACAAAATGCATGGATGCAGCTCTGGCTCCTTTACGACTCCAGGGCATCCGTATTTTGAATAGTCTCAGGAGCTAGCGCTTCGACATCGGGATGTCGTCCTAGCACATCTTCATTCTTTAGGATTGAGACTCAACGCCACAAAAAGCGTTCTCCTTCCTGTTCAGAGGACAACATATTTGGGTGTCACATGGGATTCGGTCACAATGTGGGCACAGCTGTCTCCTGCTCGTGTCGAATCCATTCTCAACAGCCTGAAGGAAATCAAGCTAGGCCAGAAGGTCACTGTTTATCACTTTCAGAAATCTTTAGGCCTCATGGCAGCTGCGTCCACGGTGATACCTTTGGGCCTTCTGCACATGAGAGCGTTTCAGCTGTGGCTAAGAGCCAGGAGGTTTCATTCAAGGGCCAACCCCCAGAGGCTAATAAGGGTTACACGCCGGGGGGCTTCGTACCCTTTCTATGTGGTTCAGACCCCGGTTTCTGACTTTGGGTCCCACTCTAAGTCCGTCTTGTTGTCGCAAGATTGCTAACAACAGATGCTTCCTGTTCTTCCTGTTCCTGTTCCTGGACAAGTTTCTGTCCCTCAGGGCGATTTACATTCCAAGGCATATGAATGTAGGTGCAGACTTGCTATCCAGACAAGCTGTAAAACATGGGGAATGGAAACTCCACCCCGAAGTAGTCAGTTAAATCTGGGAAAGATTTTACGTAGCAGAGGTGGACCTCTTTGCCTCACAAGAGGCAGCACAATGCCCCCTTTACTACTCTCTGACTCCTACAGCTCCCCTGGGTCTGGACGCAATGGCCCACACGTGGCCCAGATTACGCCTTTATGCGTTTCCATTCTTCTCCCAGTCCTGGCGAGAGTCCGTCAACAGGGTTTGCGCCTCTTATTGATAGCACCCCATTGGCCGACCAGAGTGTGGTTCTCGGATCTAATATCTCTCCTCGTCGGCTCACCCTGGGTGATTCCAGTGAGAAGGGATTTTCTGTTTCAGGCGCAGGGAACAATACTTCATCCCCGGCCTGAGCTCGGAGACCTTCATGTTTGGCCCCTGAACGGGACCAACTAAGACATGCTGGGCTTTCAGCCAGCGTAATTGAAACAATTTTAAGTGCCAAGGCTCCCTCCACTAGAAGAACTTATGCCCTGGGTGAGAGATGCCATTGCCCTAGCCTATGAGGCGCGTGGTCACACTTCGCCTCAGGGAATCAGGGCTCACTCAACCAGGGAGATTGCCTCATCGATTGCCTTGGCAAGAGGCGCCCCCCTGCAGCAGGTGTGTGATGCGGCGGGCTGGTCCTCTCCACACACGTTTGTTAGATTTTATAGTCTGGATGTCAATGCTACTCCGGGTTCGCGAATCCTTGAGTCAGCATCCCAGAGCTAGGTCTGAGACTTCCTCGGCTTGTGCGCACACGCTACACAACCTGGGGGTCCAGACACTTGCAGTGCGGCGGCGTTGGTATTCTCGCTCCCATAGCGTTTTCACGCTGCATCGAGTGTAGCATTTGAAAAGGAATGTCTCGGTTACTTGGCTGTAACCCTGTTCCCTGATAAAGCGGGAACGAGATGCTGCGTTCCGATGCCGCACTGCTGGCGTGCCTGGACGTCCTTCAGACAAAATTGACCTGAGGATGTTTCCGGTTCGCTCCTATTTATAACCTATTTATTAATGCACCTTATTCGGTGACATCAGGGCTGGCAGAGGTTATAAGCCGAAGGTATTCGGCGGTTTTGACATGCACAGGCTTCACAACCGGGCAACAAAGAGATGTTCCCATAGCTAGCATTTTCACGCAGCATCTCGTTCCCGCTTTATCAGGGAACAGGGTTACAGCCAAGTAACCCGAGACGTTTTGGCATTTCCAATTTTTCAGAACCAGAGGTTGCCTGTTGGTTTTCTCTTTGTGAAGTGGTGTGTGGCAGTGCAGGATTTTCAACAATCCAGACTGTCCACTACATTACAGTACATTACATCTGCTTAAAAATAGGTTTTAAGCCGTTTGCTCGATCACTGTGATCCATCGAAGGGAAACAAGAATGCTACAACATACATAGACAAGGTTGCACAAACTTTTAACAGGGTAGTTTATATATAAATGATATTATAGACTTCATCCCTAGTAGGTTTTCCAACATTGTCAAGTCTCTTGCCAGACATGTACAAAATATAGATCACTGAAAAGCCATTCACGATAAAGTTCTCCTCCTCTTACTCTTACATCCAGACTGAAACTATTATTAGCTTCCTACAGTATCCCCAAGAGGCCTCATCATAAGACTTAATTAATGCCAGACCATATTGAGTACATTTCTTCCACAGCTTCATGGCACGTTTAATATGTTGATAAAAGGACTCAGCTTCCCTCACTATTAAGAGCTGGTTGGGGCTTGAAAAAAAACTTCAAGGGGTCATTAGAGACTGACTTTCACACACTCTCGCTAGTCCGCTGTTAGCAACGTTAGCTGGTGCATATTAGGATTTTGTAGCATGGCATTTGTTTAAAGTCGCAGCCTAGCAAGACTAAATGGCGACAATTATGCGTTAGTGTGTAGCTAAGTATTTATGATGAAATACTTTACTCGATCAACATTCCACCAGCTGATGTCCCACACATGGAGCTCATGATCGGGTCCCTTAAAATGCTTCATGTGCCCTTGTTTTTTTGACCCATA
This sequence comes from Clarias magur, assembly GCA_013621035.1. Classification (NCBI taxonomy): domain Eukaryota; kingdom Metazoa; phylum Chordata; class Actinopteri; order Siluriformes; family Clariidae; genus Clarias; species Clarias magur. The sequence continues at coordinate 1,317,141 of QNUK01000178.1, forward strand.
AGAAAAATGGGAATTACCTCTTAGTGCAGATGAAGACTTTGTCTCTAGTGTAGAGATCCTCAGATAATTATGGCACAAAAAACAGTGCAGCGAGGAGTAGGAAGCAATCGACGAGGCCCTGGATGCAGATCTTATCTGGGAGATTATTTCTGGTGCGGTGCTTATCTTCAGTGCCACAGAGACGAGACGAGACGAGACGGTAAGGTATCATCATCTGGAGTGGTCTTGCCAGTAAAAGGGCATTGAGCACTATTGGTACAGGGGTAGAAAGAGTACAGACAACTTGTATCTCAGTGACAGTATGGGGACTTTAAATCATTTTAATTAAAATCTTGCTCAATTTAAAGAAAAAAAATATATCGCTACAAATTCCAGCATGACCAGCTTAGAGTGCTAAGACAGAAAAAAATCTTGCTAGTTTGTTAGTAGGCTGCACAGTGGTTTAGTGGTCGACTCTGTTACCTTGCACCTCCAGGGTCCGGGTTCGATTCCCGGCTCGGCGTCTGAGTGCATGGAGTTTGCATGTTCTCTCCGTGCTTCGTGGGTTTCCTCTGGGTACTCCGGTTTCCTCCAACACTTCAAGGACATGCAGATTAAGGTTAATTGGCGTTTCCAAATTGCCTGTGGTGTGTGAATGTTGATTGGCCACGGTCGTAAAATGGGAATAAATAAAATAATAATCACCATTGGCCTCCACGGACCCTAGTTGGACTATGGAGGTTCCTGGATGGATGGATGGATGGATGGAGTTAGCTAATGTTTAATCATGTTTCGAAATACTGTAAACACTAAACCTTAAACTGTCTGCCTAGCGTAACAATAAACATTTAAAAATCTAGCTAGCTAGATACTATAACTATAACTTTAGTTTGCTAAATTATCCAACGGAATTACATCACCCACCATGTTACAACTTTTAATCACTATATCTTCATTTTAGACTTGGATAACAGACATGACCTCGGAAACGAGATGGACGAAGAGATGAGATTTACATCCGGACAGCGTTAAAGCAATCTGCTAAAACCGCACGCAAGACACGCGCGCTGACGGCCATTAATAAACCGAGCGGTTTAAGTAAAACAGCGGCCGAGAGCCAGGGCCATCGCGCCAGCATCTGTTCTCCCACCAGCATTCAATTTGGGGATGTCGTGAATCTCATCCGATCTCATTCCCCAGAGGTCTACACGGTGAGTCCAGAGGTTTAGAGGTCAGACATCAGGCACAACTAAGCCAGAACACACCGCTGATTATGTGTCTCCAAATCCCGGTGACCTTCACAGCGAAATCGACAACGCGCCTGTCGCTAATGTCACATCTAAGCCGAGCAATTAAATGCAGAAACACTTCCGGTCCTGACTTGCATCTTAAAAATGCTGCGAATGGGGAGCGTACAATAGCTTTCATGGTGAAGAGGAGGGGAGAAAGGAAGAAGAGATGGCAAGAGGAGCTTTTTCTTTTTCCCTCTGACATACTGTCAAGAGGAGTCTCAGCATGACACACGGTTTGCATTCATTCAGCACTCATCTAAAAAAACTCAACTGGTAGAATATGCACCAAATACAGAATCTTACATGTCTCAGTTCTAGTGTGATATACTCTGGTGTAAATGAGTCAGGAAAGCTAATCTCTCTCTCTCTCTCTCTCTCTCTCTCTCTCTGAGAAATAAACTTCAGAAAAAATAAGGCTTGTCTCATTTACTCTTGAAAAATACCTTAAAGTAGATTCATCAAAACTTTTGTCAAATCGCGTGCGACAGCATTTGTCAAATCAAATACAATCAGTTATAAGAAGCGATAAGGCTAACTTCTTTTTAGCCCATTCATGTGCACTGGGGCAGATTTATTTTTAAGCTCACTTCACAGAAACCTCCATAACTTCATCAAAAGTCGACTGGTCTAATGAATGTGAAAACTGAGTTAAAATATACACACACACACACACACACACACACACACACACTCTTATGCAAAAGTTTAGGCACCCCTTGATAAGTAACAGATTTTGGTTGTTTTTTATATTGAAAGGATGTTAACACAGTCTCTCTTGGTAATGGAAAAAATACAAGCAAACATTGGTGCATAGTTACTTCTCTTGCCATAAGTGAAACAAAAATAAAAACATTATCATGGCACTGTGCAAAAGTTTGGGCACCCTAAGAGTTCCAGAGTCTCAGATTCTTTTTACAAGGTTTCAGACCTTAATCAGCTCGTTAGATCTGATGCATGCCAACAGCTGTCATTAGTAAATACCAATTTCAAAGCTTTACAAATACTTTGACTCTTCAAACCTTGTGCACACACTTGCGGACACTCAACACCCATGGGTTCCTCTGAGCAGCTGTGTAAGACTCTGAAAATGAAAGTTCTTGGTGCTCACAATGCAGGAGACGGCTACAAGAAGACAGCAAAGCGTTGTGAACTTGCAGTTTCCATAGTGAGAAATGTAATTAAGAGATGGCAGTTCAGGGGAACTGTGGAGGTCAAGATGAGATCTGGAAGACCAAGAAAACTCTCGGAGTGAACTGTTCATATTCTGGTCAGAAAGACAAATCATTTGACTGCAAAAAACTTTTTGCAGGAAGATTTAGCAGACTCTGGAGTGGTGGTGCACCGGTCCACAAGACCTTCATGGAACAGTCAGCAGAAGAAAACCTTACCTGCGTCCCCATCATAAAATCCAACGTCAGAAGTCTGTAACAGAACATCTACAGAAGCCTGACGCGTTTTGGAAACAAGTGCTGTGGACTGATGAAGTTAAAATAGAACTCTTTGGCCACAATCAGCAAAGGCATGTTTGGAGAAAAAAAGGAGCAGCATTTCATGAAAAGAACACCTTCCCAACTATTAAGCAATGGGGCGGAT